>JAPKLW010000065.1:905651-920421 GCA_026898455.1 Plectranthus barbatus | reverse complement strand
AATAATAATAATAATAATAATAATAATAATAATAATAATAATAATAATAATAATACCCATGAAGAAATAAAAAAAATCAAATAGTTCTAGATTATTATTTTATCTTTATGTCATGTTGATTTACATAATAACTATAATCTATATTTCTTTTTAAGTATAATTCTAAATTTTTTTATTTTATATTCACATGGGCATGGTTCAAATTTAATTTGGTATTTGAACAAAAAAATATTGACCAAGGGCCAATTTGTTTCTTATGATGGAAGTCGGAACCCACAAATTATTATTAGAAGTTATGGAACATAATTCGTTTTATATAGTAGATACTTTTTATATTTTTTAGAAATAAAATGAGTATATTATGTATTGAAAAAAAAATGTATGAGAAGTAAAAAGCAAAAGAAAAAAAACAGGGGACGTACCTCTTGTGGTTGGCTTGAGGGATTTTGAATGTGTGCAGTACTGTTGCTGCTACCTCCTCCACCTCCTACTGAGTTGTTTTCATTCCCTTTTGAAATCTTCCAATTCAATTTTCCGCATCTTTTAACCTCTAGTCTACTGAGTTGAGGGAATTCAATGCCTAGGATTTCATGACAGAAACTTGTCAGATTTGGCAAAGCCTCTAACGTAACCCATTTCAGTTTTGGGAACAACATTATTGTGATATGATGATGACAAGAATTGTTATCATTTTCGTCCCACTTAAACACTTGTTCCATCTTCTCACATTCAATAATGCTTAAACTTTGGAGCCGAGGAAGGAAATCATTTTTTAAATATACACTGCTGGTCTTCCAAAGATGCTTTAGTGCTGGCAGATTATGGATGTCTAATTTATTGAGATTCAACCACCAAATTGGACCATCACCCAGTGGCGGATCTATGTAGGGGCTAGGGGGGCTCCAGCCCCCCCCTAGTCTGATTTTTTTTTCGTTTTTGTAGTATTATGATCCGATTTTTTATGGTATAGCCCCCCTCGTATAGAAGAAAAATTGGATGAAAATAAGGAAAAAAATGATATATAATGATTGAAGTTAAGGTTAAGGCCGAAAAAAAAAATTCAGCCCCCCTCGAAAAAATTTTCTGGATCCGCCACTGCCATCACCTATCTCCTCAAATTTTGGAAGATGAAAAAGAGTCAAATCCTGTAAGAAAGATAACACATGAGAAGCACCACCATCCTCCATTGATGTTGTTACCATTTTCTCCATACTCTCACACTTACCCAACGTCAACACCTTAATGTTGTGAGACTTGGCCAAGTCCACATTATTAGAACGACTTCCTTCTAAATATAGAAATTCAGAATCCTTTAGAAGTTGCATCTCTATCCAATCTCCTAACCTACTTTCTTCCTCCCAATGTAGAAACAATAATTTGGAAGACCCACGATATCCGCAATGGCGTGACTGATAAGGAAGTATGATGTAGAAACTGTCCAACGCAGATGAAAGTCGCATGTTTTCCGCAGCTAATGCAGGATCCTCTATCTGAATCTCCAAGCATTTCAATTTGGTCAGGGCCTCTAGCTCTTTCAATCCTGCATTCCCTCTTACTTCTCTGTCCTCTGCTT
This sequence comes from Plectranthus barbatus, assembly GCA_026898455.1. Classification (NCBI taxonomy): domain Eukaryota; kingdom Viridiplantae; phylum Streptophyta; class Magnoliopsida; order Lamiales; family Lamiaceae; genus Plectranthus; species Plectranthus barbatus. Next base: position 918,848 of record JAPKLW010000065.1, on the reverse strand, counting down.
CCCATTTCTTGAAGCTCCCAAGCATCTTCAACTCCTCCAACCCAACTAGATTTGATATGATGCCTCTACCTATTCTTTGCAGATTTTCACACCATGTAAGTTCTAAGACTTTCAGTCGAGTTAACCCCTCCATCTCCCGGGGTAACTCCTTAATCGAATCACAAGAATGACAAACGAGAATCTCAAGGCTTGCCAACTCCCCAATTGAAGATAATGTCTCTAATCTATCACATGAATCTATGACCAAAGTCTTGAGATTTTTCAGCGATTGTGCTGTGAGTGGCAGTGATGTGAGCGAGCCTCTTTCGATGTATAAAACGTAGAGATCTCTAATTCCTTCAAGAGAGCTTCTATCCACCACTTTGATGTCCTCATTCGCTCAATCACAAATCCAGAAGATAAGGCGTATAGTTGGGAATCCCAAACTAGAAGGAAGTCCTTGAGAGGAAGAAATCCAAGAGCAATCATTGACACCAGTTTTTTTTTTCCTCCTTCGCAATGAAAATGCAAACATCGCGAACAATATCATGCATTTTCACATAATCATCTCCATGCTCGCTATCTAACAGCAAAGACCGACTTTTAAGCTTACTGGTCAATGAACACATATTATTCCTTGCATCCTCCACATTTGTAATGCCTTTAAATATACCTAATCCCATGCTAAAATAAGTTAGCCGCTCAATAGATATATCAGCATCTTCAGGATACAAACAACAAAGCAAGAATAAGGATTTTTGGTCAGAGTCCAAGAAATTGTAACTTAGTTTTAGGGGATTATAAACATCTGGAAGAAGTCTTGAGATATCAGATTGTCTCAATTGTCGTAATGCATTTTTCCAAATACGGACATCCTTCACATCTTTTAGCGCAGACCCTACAGTTTTAAGGGTGAGTGGCAATTCTTTGCACTCATTTACGACTTCTTTAGCTATGGAACTCAATTTGGCGTTATCCACACATTCACCGACTCTCTGTATAAATAGAGACCATGCCTCTTCTTTAGATAACAATTTCATCTCCATAATACTTTGAACATCCATATCTCTTAAAACATCACGATCTCGGGTTGTTAAAAGAACCGTACACCATTTGTGGTTACAAGGTATACCTAGATCCTCTAGCTCGAGACTTTTCCAAACATCATCCAACACTAGAAGAATCCTTTTTGTGCCACTTAGTCTGGTAAGTAATTTTTGTACTCTATCCCGAGATGTTTCTCCTTCGAGCTTCAAACCTAATTGTCCACCAATTTCAATCTGAATTTTCAACTTGTCTACAGATTGGCTTACAGGTACCATCACAACTTCTTCAAATACACCCTCCTCCAATGTTTTGTTCATGATATGTTTGGCCATGGTAGTCTTCCCTAAACCTCCCATCCCATATATCCCAATCACATTCACATTCCCGAGTTTCAACATTTTCATGATGTTCATTTTAATTTCTTTTCTAGACTCAAATTCATATGTGGTTCCTAATGGGACTGCTTGCGTTGCTGCTGGAGGAACCACTTCAACTGAAGCTCCTGTGGTTTAGGAAATAAAGGAACCCTTTCAACACCTCGCACCACTTCCTCCTCATTTGATATCACTTTTACCATTTACCATCTCATCACACTGGCATATATTTAATTTTTTGAGATTGACAAGAGCTCTGGTGATTGAAGTCAAAAATAAACTTATACTGCCACGATAATTCCAAATTAATAACTCTTCCAATCCATTATAGACGGATGTGTGGATTTTATGACCACCACATGGATTCCAATCAGTTGTTAATGCTTTCAGGCACCTCAATGACACCTACAATTTAAATAATTATATTAAGAACCAACTTCATAATAATATGATTATCTACTTCTATTCATATGCTAAATCACAGAAGTTTACTCTAGTTACAATTTTGCCAATTTTCATCTCAAAAGCATCACATCAACATCAACTTTAATTTTTTTGTTTTTAATATTATATATATATATATATATATATATATAAAGAGAGAGAAAGAGTCGTGATCATATGTTAAAGTCTTTCCATGTTAAATATGAAAGAGTTTGAATCCTTTATTTTGTTGGTCATGCGTTCATTAGTTAAATAAGATAATTATGGTATGATGTTAGTAATTTGACCATTAAGTTTAAGTAACCATCTTCTCTATCATTACATCTAAACATTCTCTCTTCTCATTTTCTATTTCCTCATATTATAATCAAATCATTATATTTATTCTGATTTAATTTTTTTTTTGAATTATATATTAAATTAAATGTATTTTTACGATGATTCATATGATATCCATATTTCATATGTTCAATTTAGAATACTAGCCCGAAAATTGTTATTTTGTATTAAGTTGTTATGTGTAATTCATTGTATTTACGTTTTTATTAAAAAAAAATGCATCAGTTGATGCCTTTTTTCACATGAACACGATGTATTTTTATTATAAAGTATATACATCTTCTCTGAATATTAATTGCATTTTCTTCTTCAAAATACTGCGTTTTTTGCATCAAACATATGCATTTTAAGTTTCTTTAATTACGCAAAATGAAATTCTCAAATATACATTTTTTACATTTTTGCTCTTGAATAATGCACCGAAACTGCGACGGATTGAAATTAATCATGTGCGTTAATTTTAATTTTTAATGATCCAAATATATTCTTATTTAACATCTGTAAAGGCTTTAACCCATAATTATATAGGGATTATGTGTTAATAGATTTTCTGATATTAAATAAGAACAAATATGGGCCATTGAAACTCAAAATTAACTCATATGATCAAGTTAAATTCGTCCCAATTTTGGTGCATTAGCATTCAAGGGCAAAAATGTGAAAAACATATATTTAAAAATCTTATTTCGTGCAGTTCAAAAAATATAGCATGCATATGTTTTAGAATAAAAATGCATCGTGTTGAGGATAAAAAATGCATCAATTTATGCAAAAAAATGAAGCTACTTGGGATATTTTCTCTGCATAATTGATTCATTTTTTTTATCATAAACATAAATATAATCAACTACAACATGTAACAGCTGAAAACAAAATTAGAATCTTCGTGCAAATCTAAAAAATTCAACATATGCAATATGAATATCATATGAATCGTTGTAAAATTACGTTTAATTTGATATATAATTCATAAAAAACTGATTTGAATAGAGAAATATATATAGTTAAATATATGAATTCTAATAATTTCATTATGCAAAATCATTAAGCTCCGTTCATGAGTATAGTACATAATGTTGATTGCTTAGTTTCTTGAGTTCGCTTTTGGAAGGTACTGCCTTCAGCTCAAACACAATTCAGCTACTTATTACATTCCTCGCATTTAATGCGGGCATTTAAAGCGTAATGATGGGTTACAGTTACGAAAAAGGACATAAATGAGCCGTTGGTTGATCTTCCCAATCTCTTCATATTCGACAACGGAAGTCGAAGGCCTGTTGGTTTCTACCTTGTTCGTCGAGTGAGGGTCGTCGAACAAAGACCGTCGACTGGCTAGAACTTGACCATCAACACAACCACACAATGTGTTGATGAAGCTCAGTCGCATAAAAACAGTAATAAAATGAAAAACACAAGCAAACAAATATGGAAAATAACTAGTGTTGCTGTTGGCCATCCGAAACCACTAAGCTGCGGTCATTCCGTTGCCGCTTCATTTTTAGTCGACTCCGTCATCTGCTACATTGTAGAAGTATATGAATTCATGAAATAAAACTGAGAAGAAATTTGTATATCTTCCTTTTTCTGTACATTCAATTTACAACCTCAACTCTATAAATATATAACCTTCCCCATAAAGAATACTAATTGCCTCACACAAAACATGTGCTCTAATTACAGCTCACAAAAAAATAAAAAAGAATCAAAAAGATATAAAACATAAATGAGCAGAATCATTCTTTAATTATCCAAAATCTGCATGGTGTGCATGATAATTACTTGAGCTCTCTGCACCACTCTTTTCCTTGCTTTCAATCTTCGAAGCTTCCTCATCTTCTTGCAACTTCCTAAAATTCAACATACATGAGAATAACAATATCATATCACATATGCAATAACAACAGTTAGTTATAAACTAGAATTCCAGTTTACGAAACTCCAAACTGCCAAAAACCAAAGAAAATCTCCAATTGAATATAAAAGAAATGGGTGGTTAATTACCAGCTCAAATGGTTGAAGAATTATCAATCTTCTTCCTCGCTCAAGCAGCATTGCTGCTGCAACGCATAATTCAAATCCTCGGCGGCACCAAAATATGTATTGCCTATTACGACAGTTGTCAAATTTTGTGTGATTAGGGGTCCCAAGCTGAATTTCTTCATTTTAGGGCACAAACGAATGTACACTTCTCTCAATGAAGGCAACTCAGCATCACATTTCCATTCGCAAAAGCTCACCAATTTGGGTAAGCTAACCAAACGAAGTTCCTGTAGTTTAGGAAAAAGAGGAGCCCTTTCACCACCACTCACCACTTCCTCCTCATCTTCAATCACTTTTACCATCTCATCACAGTACTTTATACTTAGTTTTGTGAGATTGACAAAAGCTCTAGTGATTGAAGGCGAAAATAAACTCATGCAGCCTTGGTACTCAAAGATTTTTAACACTTCCAATCCATTAAAGATGGATACATGAATTATATGATGAGCGATTAGAGCGCAATCAGTTGTTAATTTTTGCAGGTACCTTAGTGACACCTGCAATTTAAATAATTATATTCACATCCAACTTCATAATAATGTGATTATCTACTTATACTAATATGCTAAATCGCACAAGTTTACTCTAGTTACAATTTTTCTCTCAAAAGTATCACATAAACATAAACTTTAATTTTTTCTATATATTTTTAATATTATAACATATATATACAAACTAATTGTAGTTTGTATATATTACTAAAGAATATATATAAATGTTATATTTTGGTATTATAACAAGATATCAAATATTTGATTCATGGGACGTGCGAGCATAAAACTGATTTCAATTAAATGATAAAATGCACTGAAATAATGATAATAATAATCATGGAGAAATAAAAAAACCATATAGTTCTAGATTATTTTTTACGACATGTTGATATGCATAAAAACTATAATCTATATATCTTTTTAAGTGCCAATTTACATGAGCATGGTTCGAATATAATCCTGAGTATTTGAACAAAAAATATTGAGCAAGTGCCAATTTGTTTGGTATGATGAAAGTTCGAATCTACAAAACATGATTTGAAGTTATGGTACATAAATAAAATTGGTATATTATGTATTGAAAAAAACACGGGACGTACCTCTTGTGGTTGGTGAATGTGTGCATTACTGCTGCTGCTGCCTCCTCCTACTCCTGAGTTGTTGTCATTTCCTCCTGAAACCTTCCAATTCAATTTTTTGCACTTTCGAACACACAGTGTGCATGAGTTGAGGGAATTCAATGCTCTGAATTCCATTATAGAAACTTGTCAGATTTGGCAGATTACATAAACGAACATTCTTCAGTTTTGGACACCGTTTTGTGATATGAAGAATTTTATGAGATCCATTTTCATTTGCATCCCATGTAAACACTTGTACCATCTTCATACATTCGACAATGCTCAGAGTTTCAAGCTACGGAAGATAATTCTTTTCTGAATCTACACCACTGCTCTTCCATAATTGATTCAGTGACGGCAGATCATCTAGATCCAATTCCTTTAGATTTAACCAAATTGGACCATCCCATATCTTTTCTAATTCTGGTAGATCGTAAAGGCAGAGACGCTCCATGTAAGGTAACACGCCACCATTGGATAATGCTCTTACCATTTTCTTCATACTTGCACACTCACCCAACATCAACAACCTGATGTTCTCAGTTTTGGCACCATCTCCTTCTAACTATAGACATTCCGTATATCTTAGAAGTTGCATCTCTATCCAACGTCCTAAGCAACTTTCTCCCTCCAAACGTAGATGCAATTTTTTGGAAAACCGACCAGAATTAAAATCTCCACGCTCATGGGAAAGTCTGATGTTAAATCTATCCAACTTTGATGAAAGTTTCATGTTATCCACAACTAATGCAGGATCCTCTATCTCAATCTCCAAGCATCTCAATTTGGTAAGGGCGTCCAACTCTTTCAATCCTGCATTCTATCTTACTTCTCTATCCTTAGCTTCCCATTTCTTGAAGCTCCCCAGCATCTTCAACTCCTCCAACCCAACTAGATGTGATATGATGCCTCTACATATTCTTTCCAGATATGTACAATTTGTAAGATATAACACTTTCAGTCAAGTTAGACCCTCCATCTCCCGGGGTAACTCCTTAATCGAATAACACTGATGACAAATGAGAATTTCAAGGCTTACCAACTCCCCAATAGAAGATAATGTCTCCAATCTATTACATGAAACTATGACCAAAGTCTTGAGATTTTTCAGCGATTGTGTTGTGAATGGCAGTGATGTGATTGAGTCTCTTTCAATGTGTAACACGTACAGATCTTTAATGACTTTAAGAAAGCTGCTATCCACCACTTTGAATTCCTCATTCGCCGAATCGCCAATCCAGAAGATAAGGCGTAAATTTGGGAAATCCAAAACTGAAAGAATCTCAGGTTTTTGATAGGAAGAAATCCAAGAGCAATCATTTCCACCAATATATCTTTTTTGTTTTGCAATGAAAATGCAAACTTCACGAACGACATCATGCATTCTCACATAATCATCGCCACGCTCGCTATCTAACAGCAAAGACCGACTTTTAAGTTTACTTGCCAATGAGCACATACTATTCCTTGCATCCTCCACATTTGTAATGTCTTCAAATATGCTTAATCCCATGCTAAAATAAGTCAAGTCCTCAAAAGATATATTAGCATCCTCACGATACAAACAACAAAGCAAGAATAAGGATTTTTTGTCAGAGTCCAAGGCATCATAACTTAGTTTTAGGGGATTATACATATCTCTAAGAAGTCCTGGGATCTTCGGATCAGATTGTCGCAATCGTCGTAATGCATCTTTCCAAATACGTACATCCATTTTATCTTTTAGCGCAGACCCTACGGTTGTAAGGGCGATTGGCAGTCCTTTGCATTCATTTACGACTTCTTTAGCTATAGAACTCAACCCACTGACATCCACACATGTGCCGGCTCTCTTTCCAAACAGAAACCATGCATCTTTATTTGATAACACTTTCATCTCCATAATGTTTTGAACGTCCATTTCATTAAGAACATCACTATTTTGGGATGTTAAAAGGATTGTACACCCTTTGTGGTTACAAGGTATTCCTAAATCCTCCAGCACGATTCTTTCCCAAACATCATCCAACACTAGCAGAATTCTCTTTGTGCCACTTAGTCTGGTATGTAATTTTTGTACTCTAGACTGATACGTTTCTCCTTCAAACTTCAAACCCAATGTTCCACCAATTTCAACATGAATTTTCAACTTGTCTACAGGTTGGCTTACAACTGCCATCACAACTTCTTCAAACACATGTTCCTCCAATGCTCTGTTCATGATTCTTTTGGCCATGGTAGTTTTCCCCATACCTCCCATCCCACATATCCCCACCGTATTCACATCCCCGAGTTTCAAAGTTGTCATGATGTCTTCTTCAATTTGTTCTCGGGACTCGAATACACATATTCTACCTAATGGAATTGCTTCTCTTGCTGGTGGAGGTCTTGGCTGGGATATAGCATTATCATTAAAATTGCACTGGCCTCGAAGCTCTTTCGAACGTTTAGTTGTTTTCTTAGCATTCTTGCTAAGAGAAAAACGAGCTATGAGCTTGAAACAATTACTTTGTACATTTGGAACTTCTTTCCAAATCTCATCCATTTCATTTTTTATGCCATTGGATTTCTCTAACCAACTCTCAACCTCTCCCGAAATGACTTGTACATTTTCTCTTGCTCTATCAACTTTCAGCTGTAGGTCTCCTGCTGCAACTTTTAGTTCTTTTCCTTCATTCTTCATACTAGTAATATTGGAGGTGAAGCAACAGAGATAATTAAATTGACGAAAGACTGGTGCAACCATCCATTTTGCTACTTCTATAACCGGACCAAGTAAACATGCCTCAATTTCTGCCATCCCCTGCAACTTATTTCATTAATTTTTTTGCTTCAATTTTATACATATTATTCTATTGAGTCTCTGATAAGCTCGTATTTTGCCTCACTTATCACATTGTTTTCTTTATTGTTTCCTGCATCTTCATTAGTTTTAGGTTAATAATCGAGCATGAGCTGTTTAGAGAGGATATTATGCTTGCAATGCTAAGTTTTGTAGGTTTTTAGGTTAAAAAAGATGAATTGATGAAGAAGTTGATCAAAAGAGAGGAAAATCGCCCAAAATACCTCTGTATCGATCGACAGCCAGTGTGTCGATCGACACAGAGGGTCGAAGGAAGTCAAAGGTCGAAGGAAGGATCAGGCGGCGACACAAAGGGGTGAATATTGACACTTGTGTCAATCGACATCCTGAGTGTCGACCGACACGAGTGTTGAGAATCGATTGAGAAAGGAAGCATTGGGGGCATGTCAACTTGGTGGCTGTGTCGATCGATACCGAAGACAGACTTGGAAAAATTCGCTCAATTTGGAGATTTTCCTTCCTAAGCCTATTACCTTTTGAAGATTCCCTTGTATAGGTCAAAAATTAAATTTGATTTCATAGTTATTTTTTAGAGTTTTAATTATTTAGTTCCCTTTAAATTTCCAGTTGTCTTTACTTTACTTGTTGCTTGGGAATTTGAAGACATTCAAGACTTTAAGATTTCGATTCCTTTATGATTCAGGTAAGTCCAATGAAATCTTATATGTTTATTGCAATTTGTGTTTTTTATATGCTAGGCTAGAAACCCTAACAGGTTCCAGGGTTTTCTCCATCCTTTTCGGCATGTTGTAATTCAATTATATCCAACCCTAATTAATTGGTTTGAATTATATGGTTTTGATCTTAAAAATTTATTTTCAATTGAAGGACCGAGACATGAAAATTGGATTAGATTTACAGTTGTTAATTTGAGACCGAGAGGAGATAATTAATAATGTCTCAAAAGGAAGAGTCAATTGTAGGGTTTAAATATGTATCTTTATTGAGATTGACTAGTGTTGTGTTCTTGAGACCGAGGGGAGATAGTCACACATTAGTAATCTAGGTTTTAATTGCCCAACCAAGGAATTAATTCCAAAACATCAGATTTCCCACCATAATAACTATTTGGGGTTTGGATTGATGGCTTATTGCATGTTGATTGGATTGGTTGAATTCCCTATAATCTATGCTTTTATTTACAGATTTAATTCCAAAAGTTATTTTCTGAATTGAAAACAAAACCCTCTCTACTTATTGATTTTCTCAAACAAAGAGTTGATAAATTGTATCCAATACATGGAATATTCTCGTTGCACTGTCCCAATGGGTTCGATAACATTCGGGTTTTATAACTTTATTGGCATTACTACACTATAATTAATCTAGTAATTTTACTAGTGATCAGTTTCCAAGTTAGGAGTGCAGTGATTAAGTCTTTTGTTTGTTAAAATTGCAGATTCACATTTAAACCACCTCAACATTAAATGAGATCTACTTAGCATGCACTTAACCATGTGAACTCAACTCTAATCATAATATGCACCATACAAAGTAGAGAACTAACCTTTCACCTTTCATGGGGCCTCTATTATAGTGATCATTTCGATAATTGATAAACGTTCAATAACTTTATATATATCCTAATTGTGAAATGGGATCAACCGGCATCAAATTTAAAATCTCCTGAACATGGAACAATTTATTCATATAATTCTATTGAGTCTCCAATTTCGGAGTGCAGTGATTAAGTATTCTGTTTGTTAAAAATTGCAGATTCAGTTTTGACTTATATCCAGATTTCTATGGGATCTATATATCAAACGAAGTACTGAAAAACAAAGAGATGGTGGTTCAGATTCTCAAAATTAAATGAACTGATCTCATGATTACAACATTAAAGGGAAGGTAAGGCGTTCTCATTATTTTCTGGAAATTATCAGCTATGGATTCAATTTTCCCTGCATCGAGCATGATTTGGGATGTATATGCGGATTATAAGTATGTTAGGATGTTGGAAATTCATTATGAAGATAGTCTCAAATTGTGTTTTGATCAGCTGAAGTCTGAATATATCACTTTTGCTTGGAGCTAAGATAATATTAAATGAGATCCACATAGCATGAACAACCACGTGAACTCAACTCTAATCATAATATACAATTCATTAGAGCTATGACTTACCATACAAAGTAGAGAACTAACCTTTCAACGTTCAGAACCCTTAGCTCGAAGAAGTAAGAGATAATGAGAGACAGAGAGAGGCAGGAAGAAGAAGAGAGAAATTATAGAGATCATTTCAATAATATTGATATATGGCTTTGATAGACGACCATAAAAGTCCTGTGGCTGAAAAATCGTGGGGCCTGATGATTTCAATCAACTGCTATCTTTCAAAAATATCTGTCATTTTTATGCATAATCTTATTTTACTTTTTTCTAAAATTCAGATTATGTATTGATTTCAATCAAATACATTCTTTCAATTAAATATCTTTCATTTTATGCATAATTTTTATTTTATTTTCTTTTTAAAAATCAGATTTATAGATTATAACGAATTAGAGGATTTGCGAGAAGAAACCAAAGTCCTCGAGAATTTGCTAAATTCTCAAAAACAAATGGTAGATTTGATCCCATGAGCAGCTCAGTATCAGAATTTGGGGATGAAAATTCTTTTTGTGCCACTTTGTCTGGCATGTAATTTTTGTACTCTAGACTGATATGTTTCTCCTTCGAGCTTCAAACCCAATGTTCCACCAATTTCAACCTGAATTTTCAACTTGTCTACAGTTTGGCTTGTAACTGCCATCACAACTTCTTCAAATACACGCTCCTCCAATGCTCTGTTCATGATTCTTTTGGCCATGGTAGTCTTTCCTAGACCTCCCATCCCACACAGGGGCGGAACTAGCACAAGACCCACAGGGTCGGCCGCCCCCACGGTGCGTGTCGATTTTATTTTTATATATGTATATTTAAAAAATAAAAATAAATTTCAAGATCTCGCCCCTACAGAATTGAGGTTGAGCCCCCACAATACTCGAACCCTAAATCCACCACTGATCCCACATATCCCCATCGTATTCACAACCCCGAGTTTCAATGTTGTCATGATGTCCTCTTCAATTTGTTTCCTGGACTCTAATTCATAGGTGATTCCAAATGGGATCGCTTATCTTGCTGCTGGAGATCTTGGCTGGGCTATAGCATCATCATTAAAATTGCTTTGCCCTTGAAGCTCTTTCAAACAATCAATTGTTTTCTTAGCTCTCTTACTCAAAGAATAACGACCACTAAGCTTCGACCAGCCACTTTCTACATTTGGAACTTCTTTCAGAATCCCTTTCATTTCATTGATGATGACATTGGAATTCTTTAACCAACTCTTAACCTCACTAGAAATGACTTGCACATCATCTTCTGCTCTGTCAACTTTCCTCTTCAGGCCTCTTCTTGTATCTTTTAATTTCTTGGCTTCATTTTTCAAACTAGTAATATTGTTGGTGAAGCAACAGAGGTAATTGAATTGGCTTGTGATTGGTTCAGCCACCGATTTCGCTACATCATCTATAACTGGTCCAAGTAAACCTGCCGCAATTTTTGCCATTATATTCCTGCAACTTTTTTCATTGTTTTTTTTTTTTTGTGTAAAATGAGAAATCATTAGGCACCCTTTTCTAGGTAGTAATTATATAATAACACCTCCTTAAATAATAACATAATAACTACAAAATGTGTCTGTCCAGGACTGAAAATGTATTATCTAGTGCAAAAAAATGCAGCTGCCAGCCAGAGCACTTTTTGTGTAGGATTGATGCATTTTTTAAAAATGTACCAAATCCACATATAAAATGTTATTGTATTTAGGTTTTGATAAAAAAAATGTACCAATTCTACATATAAAATGGTCAGTGCATCAATTATGCAATAAAATGGTGTATTTCTTTGTATTTGCTTATGTATTTTTCGGCGATGACAAATGCATTTTGTAGTTAGCATGTTAGCATATGGAAATGGGTTATATATATCATATTTCCATACTCATAACCTAATTGTGAACTGGTGTATTTCTTTGTATTTGCTTATGTATTTTTTTTATCCCAAAAAAAACGAAATATTAAGGAAAACATTTTTTAAAAAAGTCCTAAACTTTGAAATATAACAATTTAAGACATAAATTTGGAACATTTTCCCACTAGTCAAAATTTAAATATAAGAAATTCTAGCTAGCCAACACAAAGGAAGGAGCTACTATTATAGTCACATTATCTCTCACATTGGAACTTATAGCATATGTGGTTGTAAAGCATATCCTCCTTCACAACAAGCATCCCAATAAAATAATTTTTCAGAACATTCATAAATTTTTAGCTCACAAATTTTGCATTCGCAAGCATAGAAGTTGCACAAGCTGACGGGAAATTTTCGAAAACAGAAGCCAACAACCTATGCATTCCCAAGGTTGTAGAAATTAAAATAATTACATTCTACAAAGCTTCAACATAAATGTCTCGATTTTTCTTCAGCCATGTACGTCCAAATGAATAAACATCAATGTTGTAAAAATCGCTAGGCGCTAGTCGGGGGGCCGAGGGGGGCCTAGCGCCTAAGCGGTCTAGGCGGGGATTAGGCGGATTCTAGGCGGTTTACCTATTTTTATTTTTTTATACATCTCAAGTAATATATAAAAATCTTACCAACAAATTATATATTTAAAAAATAAGTATGATTTCAAGTAATATTCTTGCAACAAACATCAACACATTTCAATTTAATTCCAAAATAAAAGCAATAAACGATGAAAAGTATAAATATTACTGCAACAAGCATTCTCACATTTAAAAGCAAAATCCAAATATATACTACCCAAAATCAACCATCACTTGAAAGAGATCTCCTCTCTGAGAAAGGGAAGGAATTGCAGAATTGGAGTGATATAGAAATTTCTTGTGTGATTGACGAGAGGAAATCTTAGTCCTCGAGAATCTGCTGAATTTTCAAAAGCAAATGGTAGACGTATATACTACCTGTTAGATTTAAGGATAGACATGGTTGATAGAAAAAGAGAGATTGTT
>JAPKLW010000065.1:841693-875651 GCA_026898455.1 Plectranthus barbatus | reverse complement strand
CATTAAAGGAAAATACATGCATGATTTAATTCTAGATACATGCATATAATGATTAAATGCATTCAAATTCAATTTACTATGCCAACAAATTCACACATAACTGATAAACCATAAATAAAGCCATGGCTAATCAACAATTACAAATGATGAATAAAATTAAGATTTATTTCTATACATTTACATGCTACAACAAACAATATTCTTCACTACAAGAATTCTTAAATTTGCGATGGATTTTGCGACGGAACAAAAAACGAATCGCCATTTAGCAAAGTTTTTTCTTTTTTTAATATGTATATTTTTTAAAACGTATAAAGATTGATAGTTGCATTTGGTTCAGTGGTAGCGAGCCTAGCATGCGTGCAAGAGGTCTCGAATTCGAATCCCCACCGTTGCGCAGGGTTACAAAATTTCTTGGTTGGAACTCCAATTTTTTTTGAAGGAAATAAATTCGCGACGAAAATTTTGGTCGCAAATTTTAGCGATGGAAAATTCCGTCGCAAATTTTAGCGACGGAACTCAATTTTTGTTCGTCAATTTTTTAGCGACCAACGTTTTTGCGACAGCCAAAATCCCCACTTCCAACCACTCATCGTGGTTGTGAGGAAGGCCATCGCCGCCATTCCCCTTCCGAGGATCGACGTCTCTGATACCAAATGTTGAGACCTGAGTAGTTGGATAATTTTCTATTAAAGAAATGCAAAGAAATGGGAGAAGATTTAGAAGAAATGGGATGGTTTGCAAAGAAAGAAAGAAGAACTGAAGAAGAACGAGAGGGAGAGAGAGACTTTTTAGAATAATTTTCTAAAACACTACAATATACTCACTTTGTCCCGTCTAAATTGTCCCATTTTTTTTTTGGTATGTCTTATTTAATTGTTTCATTTCCTCAAATGACAAACTTTTTCACACCCACCAATAAAATATAATTTCACTCCACTCACAAACATTGGTAACTGTGGGACTACTTAGACGGGACCTAGGGAGTATCAATTAACATTTTGGGCTAACTAAACATAACATAAAAGGCCTACGTAAAATGAGCCTAAATTAATATTAGGTACACAACACATCTAAATCCGAGGTGGGATTATTTGTGAAAGATGCTGGTCCTGAGCATCATAATGAACACGAAGAGTATAAGAAAGATGAAGATTATAGATTATAACTAATTAGAGGATTCGCCAGAAGAAACCACAGTCCTCGAAAGCAAATGATAGATGTGATCCCATGAGCAGCTCTGTATCAGAATTTTGGGATGAAAATCTCTATGGTTTGAAGAATTTGGTGAAAAATCTGAGAAGATAACTTTTTTCAAACCATAACTGAATGACAGATAGGAAGATGTATGGAAAGATTCATGCCATTATTGTTCAATTTGGCTCGGAATGGAGAAGATGGAGTAGAGGGCAATGTCACAGTGTAAGTATTTACTCAGCATACAAGGGATATGTATATAGTAGCACTCGGCATCAAATGGTGGCAGTTGATAACTAATATTTCTCATTATGCAAATATAAGATCAAATCAGCCCACATTGCAGGAAGAATTTCTGATTTTGAGAGCAACAATGTTACACCCTTGAAGGATGAACGGTTAGGGAGCTCTTTGAGTGAGCTTGGACTCCAAGAAAATTGATGAGAAAGAGAGAAATATTAATAGAGAGAGAGAGTTTGATTTTCATTAATCATAGCTTGTTTTCTACAACTATGAATTGGAGAGTAAAGGAAGAAAGCTGTTGAATGTATGGAAGCTGCATGAAGTTTTTATATGAGGAGTTACGAACTGCAAATTCAAATACTCAAATTCAAGTCTTAGAGAGTGCATAACAAGCACACATAAAGATAAAGTTCAGTCACATAAAAACAGTAAAAAAATGAAAAACACGAGCAAACAAATATGGGAAATGAGTAGTGTTGCTGTTGACCATGTGAAACCACTCAACTCCGGCCATTCTGCTGCCGCTTCATTTTCAGTCGCCGCTTCCTTGGTCGACGTCTCCGACACGCTACATGAGAATAACAATAAATAGGGAATATGAGCTAAATTCATAAATCATCACATATGCTATAACAATATATAGTCAATAAACTAGAATTCCAGTGAGTAATATTATTTAAGGGTCAGTTTAACTATTAACAACATATTAGATTCTTGATGACTATTTAAGTTAATTAAACCTCTCAATTTTTTAAATTAGATAATTTAAGCACTTTAACTTTAAAATTTTCTTTAATACCCTTAGTAAAAGTATAAGTTTCTATAGTTCCTCAAAATTTAAAAATAAAATAACAAATATTTAAAAATAAAACCTAAGCCAAAATAAACCAAAACAAAATTAAATAAAAATAAACACAATGTTTTTTAAAAATAATTCTGAAAATAAAAAAAAAAGAAGCTAAAAAATTAAGATTAAAATAAAAAATCGACATTTTGGGCGAAATAAAATTGATATGCTCTAATTAATTAATATCTACACTAATTTGAAATAAATTTAGATTTTTTGAATAAATTTAGAAAAAAAAACTGAAATTAATTAAAAATTTTAAAAAGTCAACATTGATTATTGTATTGATTTCGTTAGTATGGTTGTTCTTAATTTCAATTGTTTGTTCAAATTTTATTTTTTTAATTTCAACTTGTCTTTATTTATTAAGTATGTTCTTTTTTTGAGAATTGACTTCATGTGAATGAAGCAAACTAACACAATAATCTATGTGGCTTCTTTAAAATTTTGCATTAAATTAAATTTTTAAATATTAATTCTTTATTTTCAAATTTATTTGAAAAAACTAAATTTTTATTTCAACTTTATTTTTAATGTAAATGTCAATTTTTATTTAAATTTAAATTTTCTTTTCTTTCGTTTCATTTCATATTTATTTTTAAAAAATTATGTTTATTTGTATTTACATTTGTTTTGGTTTACTTTGAATTTAGGTATTATTTTAAACATTTATTATTTTATTTGGTTAAATTTTAAGAACTATAAATACATATACTTTAATGAGGGTTTAAAAAGAAACTTAAAAGTTAAAGTGTTTAAATGAACTAATTTTAGTAGACGAGGGGTCCAATTGACCCAAATAATCATAGAGGGTCTAATATTTATTGTCAGAATAGCCGGAGGTTAATTTAACCATTATCCTATTATTTACGGACTTTGAACTGCCATAAGCCAAGAAATTCTCCTATTGAATATAAAAGAAATGCATGGGATGGTAAGGTTAATTACCTGTTATTCCTTGCTCAAGCACTATTGCTGCAGCACATCATTCAAATTCTTGGCTGCATCAAGTATCTCTTCATAGTCTATTCTGACACTTGTCAATTTTCGTGTAGTTAGGGGTCCCAAGCTAAAATTCTTCATATTAGGGCACCTTCTAATTTCCACTCTACTCAACGAAGGCAACTCAACATCATATTTCCATTCGCAAAAGCTCACCAATTTGGGTAAATTATCCAACTCAAGCTCATGCAGTTTAGGAAATAGGAATAGCCGAGCCCTTTCACCACCACTCACCATTTCCTCCTCATCTTCAATCACTTTTACCAACTCATCACAATAATTTATATTTAATTTTGTGAGACAGACAAGAGCTCCAGTTATTGATGATGAAAAACAACTCATACTGCCTTTATAACTTGAGATACTCAACGCTTCCAATCTATTAAAGAGGGATTCCTGAATATTGTAAGAATTCAATTGTTTATCATTCCCACAAATCTCCAATTTCTTCATGCTATTGAATTGAACCTGCAGTTCAAATAATATTTATTTAGTGACTCAATGTTAAATTAAAAGTTGGTGTAAGAAAAAGATGATCATTCATAATTATTTACATGAATATCGTTATTGAGGTCTGTTTCGAAAGATTCCAGATTAGGTGTAGATAGGGGTCCCAAGCAGACATTCTTCATATTAGGGCACATGCTAATGTCCACTCTTTTCAACGAAGGCAACTCAACATCACATTTCCATTCGCAAAAGCTCACCAATTTGGGTATGTCAACCAACACAAGCTCCAGCACATTAGGAAATAGAGGAGCTCTTTCACCACCACTCACCACTTCCTCCTCATCTGATATCACTTTCACAATCTCACCACAATTGTCTATGATTAATTTTGTGAGATAGACAAGAGCTCCAACCATTGAAGACGAAAATAAACTTCTACTACCATGGTACCCAGAGATATTTAACACTTCCAATCCATTAAAGATGGATACATGAATTAAATGACTACCAACTGGATTACAATCAGTTGTTAATTCTTTCACGCACCTCACTAATACCTGCAATTCAAATAATTATATTTACAACACTTTATCTTATCTGCTTCTAATAATATATTAAATGAGAGAAGTTTATTCTAATTACATTTGGCTTTCCTTTTCCTCTCAAAAGCATCACATCAACATCAACTTTATTTTTTTCTATTTTTATATTCTAACATATATACAATAAACTATAGTAAAAAATTTAACAAAATTATATTTGTGTTACTTCTTCTTTAAAACAAACATTTTAACCAATTTATTTTATTTATTAATTTTAAAATAATAAATGTATAATTTTGTATATATGGGCTATTTTTTAATTGCAACCCAGACTCCTATTTCTGTAAGTTTTATGTTTAATCTATTTTTTAATTTTTAATAAAATTATATATGTATTGTTAGATGTACAATATTTATATTATAACTATATTATTATATAATATTAGTGAATCAAAATTAATTATATATTTTTATAATTACTAAAGAATATATTCAAATATATAATTTTAATTATATTTTAATATTATATATGTTTGATTCGCGGCAACTTGCGGGCGGAAAGCTAGTTTCTAGTTAAATGATAGAAATACACTTAAATATTAATAATAATACCCATGAACAAATAAAAAAAATCATATAGTTCTAGATTTTTTTTCTTTATGTCAGGTTGATTTACATAATAACTATAATCTATATTTCTTCTTAAGTATAATTCTACAGTTTTTTATTTTATTTTCACATGAGCATGGTTCAATTCAATTTGAATATTTGAACAAAAAAAAATTGACCAAGTGCCAATTTGTTTCGTATAATGGAAATGGAACCCACAAACTATTATTTGAAGTTATGGAACATAATTAATTTATATAGTACATACTTTTTATATTTTCATAAATAAAATGAGTATATTATGTATTGAAAAAAAAATGTATGAGAAGCAAAAAGCAAAAGAAAAAAAAGGGGACGTACCTCTTGTGGTTGGCTTGAGGGATATTGAATGTGTGCATTACTGCTGCTGCCTCCTCCTCCTACTGAGTTGTTTCCATTCCCTTCTGAAACCTTCCAATTCAATTTTCCACACTTTTGAATAGACAGTTCGATGAGTTGAGGGAATTCAATGCCTTGGATTTCATGACAGAAACTTGTCAGATTTGGCAAATGCTTTAACTTAACCCGTTTAAGTTTTGGGAACAACATTTTTGTGATATGATGATGAGAAGAATTGTTTTCATTTTCGTCCCACTTAAACACTTGTTCCATCTTCTCACATTGAATAATGCTTAAACTTTGGAGCTGAGGAAAGAAATCCTTTTTTAAATGCAAACTGCTGCTCTTCCAAAATTGCTTTAGTGCTGGCAGCTTATAGATATTTAATTTATTGAGATTCAACCACCAAATTGGACCATCACTTATCTCCTCAAATTTTGGAAGACCATAAAGCATCAATTCTTGTATGGAAGATAACACATGAGAAGCACCACCATCCTCCATTGATGTTGTTACCATTTTCTTCATACTCTCACACTTACCCAACCTCAACACCTTAATGTTGTGAGACTTGGCCAAGTCCACATTATTTTCACCACTTCCTTCTAAAATTAGAATTTCAGTATCCTTTAGAAGTTGCATCTCTATCCAATCTCCTAACCTACTTTCTTCCTTCCAATGTAGAAGCAATAATTTGGAAAACCCTTGATATCCGTATATGCCTGACTCCAGAGAAGGAAGTATGATGTTGAATCTGTCCAACTCAGATGAAAGTCGCATGCTTTCCGTAGCTAATGCAGGATCCTCTATCTCAATCTCCAAGCATCTCAATTTAGTCAGGGCCTCTAGCTCTTTCAATCCTGCATTCTCTCTTACTTCTCTCTCCTCTGCTTCCCATTTCTTGAAGCTCCCCAGCATCTTCAACTCCTCCAACCCAACTAGACTTGATATGATGCCTCTACCTATTCTTTCGAGATTTTCACACCATGTAAGATCTAACACTTTCAATCGAGTTAACCCCTCCATCTCCTGGGGTAACTCCTTAATCGAATCACAATAACAACAAACGAAAATCTCAAGGTTTACCAACTCCCCAATTGAAGATAATGTCTCCAATTTCATACATGATTTTATGACCAAAGTCCTGAGATTTTTCAACGATGGTGTTGTGAATGGCAATGATGTGAGAGAGTCTCTTTCGATGTGCAACACGTAGAGATCTCTAATGCCTTCAAGAAAGCTGCTATCCACGACTTTGAATTCCTCATTCACTTAATCATAAATCCAAGAGATAAGGTGTAAGTTTTGGAATCTCAAACTAGAAGGAATTTTGTGAGAGGAAGAAATCCAAAAGCAATCATTGACACCGATTTTTTTTTCCTCCTTCGCAATGAAAATGCAAACATCGCGAACAACATCATGCATTTTCACATAATCATCTCCATACTTGGTATCTAACAACAAAGACCGACTTTTAAGCTTACTGGCCAATGAGCACATATTATTCCTTGCATCCTCCACATTTGTAATGCCTTCAAATATGCCTAATCCCATGCTAAAATAAGTCAGGCGCTCAATAGATATATAAGCATCCTCAGGATACAAACAACAAAGCAAGAATAAGATTTTTTCTTCAAATTCCAAGGCATCGTAACATAGTTTTAGGGGATTATAAACATCTCTAAGAAGTCCTGGGATCTTCGGATCAGATTGTCTCAATCGTCGTAATGCGTCTTTCCAAATACGCACATCCATCTTATCTTTTAGCGCAGACCCTACAGTTGTAAGGGCAATTGGCAATCCTTTGCACTCATTTACAACGTCTTTAACTATGGAACTCAACCCGGTGCCATCCACACATGCGCCGGCTCTCTGTCCAAACAAAAACCAAGCATCTTCTTTAGATAACACTTCCATCCCCAAAATCTTTTGAACATCCATTTCACTTAAAATGTCATGATTTCGGGATGTTAAAAGGATAGTGCACCCTTTGTGGCTACAAGGTATTCCTAGATCCTCCAACACTAGTCTTTCCCAAACATCATCCAACACTAGTAGAATTCTTTTTGTGCCACTTAGTCTGGTATGTAATTTTTGTACCCTAGCTTGCAATGTTTCTCCTTCGAGCTTCAAACCCAATGTTCCACCGATTTCAACCTGAATTTTCAACTTATCTACAGGTTGGCTTACAACTGCCATCACAACTTCTTCAAACACATGCTCCTCCAATGCTCTGTTCATGATTCTTTTGGCCATGGTAGTCTTTCCTAGACCTCCCATCCCACATATCCCCATGGTATTCAAGTCCCCGACTTTCAAAGTTGTCATGATGTCTTCTTCAATTTTTTTTCTGGACTCGAATGCATATGCTCTTCCTAATGGGATTGCTTCTCTTGCTGCTGGAGGTCCAGGCTGGGCTATAGCATCATCATTAAAATTGCACTGGCCTCGAAGCTCTTTCAAACGATCCGTTGTTTTCTTAGCCTTTTTGCTAAGAGAAAACCGAGCGATGATCTTCAAACAACTACTTTCTACATTTGGAACTTCATTAGAAATCCCATTCATTTCATCTTTGATGTCATTGGCAGTCTTTAACCAACTCTCAACCTCGCCTGAAATGACTCGTACATCATCTTTTGCTATATCAACTTTCCTCTGCAGGTCTCCTACTGCAACTTGTAGTTTTTTGCCTTCTTTTTCGAGACTAGTAATATTGTTGGTGAAGCAACAGAGGTAATTGAATTGTCTTATGATTGGTGCAACCACCAATTTTGCTACTTCTATAGCCGGACCAAGTAAACCTACCGCAATTTCTGCCATCCCTGGAACTTTTTTCATAATAGTTCAAATGAGAAACAGTTGGCAACCTTTTCTGTAACTATATATATATATATATATATATATATATATATCCTAATTGTGAAAGGGGATTAAATATTTTTCTTATGATTATTTGATTATGGTTTCGAACTATTCAAATAGTTATTTTTAAAAATCTACCAGTCTTAAATGTACCCAAAGGTGCAGATTCTCAACCTTAAATGAACTGATCTAATGATTATAATATACAATTCATTAAACATACAAGTTATTATTATTTTACTCAAATTTATTTTTGATTTATTATTTATATGTATGTAAATATATAGGTAGGGAGTGGATCTGCTGAGAAAGTTCTTAACGTGAGAAAGTGAGAAAGATGCTTGATTGTGTTCATGAGGTTGCTTGATTGCAACGTTGCTTGGGTGTGTTTTAGTTGTTGCTTGATTATTTTGTTGCTTGATTGTGTTTTAGTTGTTGCTTGTTTGAATATCAACCATTGATTTTTTTAGATCTAATGAACATGATTCATTCTTTTTTCTCATGGGTTTTTTTTTTTTTACATGGTCTCTCATCTGTATAGGTATATCTATGTATTTACAATATGAAGAAATATAGACTCTTTAACTCTGAGCACAAGTGATTTAGCCAAACCATTCCCAAAATGAAAAATATAGTACCCAAACTGGAGTTTGAATACACAATTGGGTTAGACTAGTCATGATTAAAATGTATTCAACTAACCAAGAGCACATGTTTTGGTACACAACTGATAAACCAGAAACTAAAGAAAAGCCATGGTTGATCAATAGTCACAATTATTGATTAATAAAATCAAAATTTATTTCTATACATCTATGTAGCAGAATCTACCCAGATTGTTAATATTGCCGATTCAGTTTTAACATTAAAACCAGCTCAACATTAAATTAGATCTACTTAGCATCCACAAACATTTGAAATGAACTCCAATTATTACAATATACAATTCATTACATGTTTGACCAACCTTTTAACGTTGAGATTCCTTAGCTCGAAGAAATAAGAGAAGTGAAGAGAGAGAGAGAGAGAAAAGAAAGAAGAAGAAGAGAGCAATTGATCTTTTCAAACAATTGATACATAACTTTGATAGACGGCCAAAAAAGTCTTGTGGCTGAAAAATCAAATATTATCTTTCAAAAGTCTCTTTCATTTTATTTTTTCTACAACTCAATTTATCATCTTTATCGGTTATTAGACCATTTCTTTCATTTAATTTCAAATGAATGATACGTGATTGGTTTTATTTGGAAAAAAAAAAAAAAAGCTGAAATATTTCATCATATAAATCCAACACAAGAAAGTCTAATTACATTTAGGAATTATTGTTATTTAAATGTATTAGTTTTTAGACAAACTCAACAAACGAATTTTCTTAAGAAGACATTGTGTCTTGTGACAACTGACAATAGTAATACTACAATTTCTTTTTATTATAAATTCAATATTCCAAAATATTAATAACATTCTCTTTTTAAGTTATATAGACTCAAAATCCATTAATCCAAGACAAACTCGTCTAACATACCCTAATTGGGAATTAATAAATCCTATTTGGGATGAGTGAACCCATTTGAGTATAGATAAAATCCGCCTAAACCGTTTAGACGTGACTAACGCAAGTTTTTACCTTACTAAAAAGATGCACAATCAAAGTCCATAATACAAGTTGATTAATCCATGATCGACAATATCAATCAATTCCACGACCTATATATGTGGTTGACTCATGATCAACACAACCAAGGACATGGTTAGTTGAGCAATCATAACAACAGTAAGATTAGATATAAATTCAAACTCTCGTAAATGGTGACGCATATAGAAAAACACACATAGAGAAAGGATTTAATCCAAACATTAAAATATTATTATATTAGTTAAATAATATAAAATATTTTTTTTAATTGAAAATTGTGAAAGGAAAGACAAGGGGTGTCAGTTTAGCCCGAACTCTGCAGGTTAGGGTCGAAATATTTTGGTCTGAAAAAAATTATACCTAATAACCCGAAGCCCGATAAAGCTGAGCCCGAAATCCGATTATTTTTTATTAATATATTTATCATAATATTGTACTAAAACCTACTTCTATTTCAGATCATGTTTATTAATTAAGTTTTAAGTTATATAATTGTATTTAGTCAAATAGTATTCAATACATAGTTAAATTTATTTATTTATGAAGTTAAAATATATTAAAATATTTCTAAAATAAAAAATAATATATTTTTGATAGTTAAATTTATCATTATATAAAAATTTGTTGTGTTTTGCATTTTTTATAAGAGAGAAGTAATATTTTGTTTATTTTTATTATTTAAAATATTAAAAGAGTGAAAAGATATTAAAAATAAAAAAATAATTAATAAAAGTATTGGCCCGACGGGCTAGCCCGAAAATCGAAGGGTTAGGGATAAGGTCAAGATTTTTTAGCCGAGAAAATTTCAGCCTGATTTGACCCGGATCGATTAACTCACTGCTTGATAAGACTGACTCAAATCCCGACAGGTTGGCCCAATTGCTCTGTTGTAAAACTCGGCCTGGGCGACCGAGTATTCGGCGCCTAGGTGCTGGGCGGCCCTTGTCAAGCCGAGTAACCCTTACTCAGTCCTTCTGGGCGGTTTTTTCTTAGTCGGTAAGTACTCGGTCTGGGCGGGCTCGGCTGAGGGAGTACTCGGCTTGGGCAGCGAGAGTACTCGACCTGGGCGGAGGTTGGGCGGTAATTCTATAAAAATTTTAATTTTTTCTCTTTTTTTTCAAAATCACACACTCGTGTACCTCCTCAAGACCTCAACACTAAATTTCATAAGAACACTCTCCGCCCTCGTCATAGGCTTGCGAACACCATTTTGTCTTGCCTCGCCCCTTTCTTTTCTTTTTTTTTTTTTTCTTTCTTACATTAGTCTATAATAATATAAAGAATGTACGTAAATTGAAGTTTACATTACATTAGACCTCAAGTATTGAATGTGTCCTACATTTATTTAGGATGTTTGGTACATATTAACTATATTTTATTTTGTTAACATGCTTGAATATTCGAAATAAAACAAAAATATAATAAAAATAGTTCAATTATCTAAAACCGCTTAGGCGCTAGGCCCCCTTCGGCACCCATAAATCGCCTAGCGAGTTTTACAACATTGCCCGATTGACATCCCTATGAAAGACTTACTCATAGATAGGATCTACAATGTCTACAAAGATACTAATACAATAATGTAAATCGTTAAACTAATATGATAATTATTTTAAAAATAACTGAAATGATAATAATAAAATAAAATGTGCAACAAATTCATACGAGGTTTCTCTCTCCGCGCCAAAACAAACATCGTCCACACAAGGATTCAACTGCTCCGCAAACGTAGGTTTTTCAGACGAGCAATGTCTCGCTCTTCTCCACCAACCCATCCACACACACACTCACCCTTTTACCCATCCAAACCCAAAAACTACTCGCCGGAGATTTTCGAAGACACCCTTTATAATGGAAAATGTTATTCGTGCCGCGGTTTTATTCCGTCGAAGATCGTGATCGAGGATTGGGGCCCCCGAATGAAAAAATCAGGCTTTTCGCATCATCAAATGCTGTCTGAGGATTGAAATTTTCGTTCTTGAATTGAGATGGTATGTGTTGGTACAGGAGAATGTGTATAATTGCATTTGGTTGGGCATGTTTAAACATTCTTATCGGAATCACTTTTCATTTTCTTGATTCTTGTCAATAAATTAGGTGTCAAGATTGATTTTTTTTTTTATTTCAAGTATGAAAAAGTTGTGGAATAGGTGGATTATGCTGTCAAAATATGATTTTATGTTGAATAAGATCAAGCAATGTGAAGAATGATGGATTCGATACTCATTGTAATGTGTTAATTATGTTGTCCAACTTATGCACTTACTTTCGGAGAAAACTCTATCTCTGCTGCAGGGCCCCCCAGACAAAATTATCATTGAAGGTTCTCATATTTGGGTTGAGGATCCGGAGATTGTTTGGATTGATGGGCGCGTAGTAAAGGTTAATGGGGGCGAAGTTGAAGTTGAAACATCTGATGGAAGGACGGTAAGACTGCTTTTGTTTTTGCTGAATGTTTCCTCATATGTAATTCCATGGGGGCACATGTATGATCCGAGCTAGGACACTGAGGAACTATCATGGAAATTCGGTAGCACACAGCTTGCATTATATGGATCAATGCCTCTTTTGCAACTTCTCGACATTTTTGTGCAGTAGTCTGTATTCATGCATGTTGTTTAAAGAACTACATTTGGTGCAAGCTCATGTATCACGTATTACGCCAGAGTTGAGTTCTTTCTTTACAAGCTAAAACATATTTCAATCATAGACAACTTTCTATCCTATGTTTATTTCTTTCCTTATATTTTTCTCAGAGCTGAATTCTTTCTTTACTAGCTATAACATATTTAAGCCATTAAACTTCAGAATTGATTCTTATCAGATGCATTTTCCATAATTTAGAGTAACACACACCCTTTTCTTCTTAACTTATGCTCAGTTGTAGTTTGGTATAATCTGTCAAGGTGTATCAAATTCCAGTCTAGTATGATTTTATTTTTAACACTCATATCCATTGTATTCTTTTAATTGTTAAGGTTACTGCAAACATATCCAAAGTATTTCCAAAAGATGTGGAGGCATCTGATGAAGGAATTGATGACATGACCAAACTGTCTTATTTGCACGAACCTGGAGTTCTGCATAATTTGGCGATAAGATACCAGCGCGATAAGATTTATGTAAGATAATGTTGAACCCACTTCTGACTTAATGTTCAATCTATGTTCCTTATGGTCAGACAAAGCAATTTCAAGAACCACCTGCATGTCTTAATGTTGTATCCAACTCTAACATCATGGCAGACATATTGTGGTGGCATTCTTATCGCCATTAACCCATTTCAAAGGCTTCCTGACTTATACGATGCCAAAATGATGCAACGATACACCGGAGCACCATTTGGTTCACTAAATCCACATGTATTTGCAATTGGAGAAGCTGCCTTCAGGTGATAGTCTGCACACTCTTGGTGTTTATGATTTTTTGATAAAAATATGATTTAGTTATGTCTGAGGCTTCTAAGATAAACTAGGGAGATGAGGAATGAGGGGCGGAGTAACTCAATATTGGTAAGTGGAGAAAGTGGTGCTGGTAAGACTGAAACTACTAAGATGCTTATGCAATATCTTGCATATTTGGGTGGCCGTAAAGGAGGTGACGAGAGAACAGTAGAACAACAAGTACTTGAGGTAAGATTTATCATCGAAGTTTATGTTTCATTTGTTGACATTGTCATTATCCGACTATGACCTTGTACCTCTGATGTAAGTAGTGTCAAGCCATATTTCTTTCTTGCATGTCCGAACCTTGTTTAATGAATTATATATTGAGGTCAAGATATAAAATCAGGAAACCTTGTTCACAATGTTTGAAAATAAAATATCTAGGTGTTTGAGAAGCATTGACTGTCAGTAAAACTGAATTCCCTTTTCAATTCAGGAGAGCTAAATCTTTCTTTCTTCCCTCCATGCTTGATTTCATGGTTTCTTTTCTTTCAAAACAATTTTTGTTGGTGTATACAGTTTCAGATGTAGGGTTCATAGGTTTTAAGTGTGGTTAAGAAACAGCATGTCAAGTTTGGGTTGCATATCAAAACAGTTGCGGAAAATGATTCCTGGAAATTAGCAAAGCAAATAAACATTCGGATGATATTGCAAAATATTATGGGAAATGAAATCTGATACAGCATTTCCAGTCAAAATTATATTGTTATCATCTAAAAGCTGAAAAACTAAAATCTGGCAAAAAATGCTTTTAATGGTGCATGCAAATATTCAAAACCAAATATGTAAACATCTAAGTTTCCTTGAGATTATGAAATGTATTTGGCAGAAACATTTTATTATTGATATGAATTGGAAAATGACTCTTTACTTCATTTCATACTTCAAAGGACAGTTGAGAGTTCACACATCATGCATCTACCCGTAGTTTCATTTATAAAAGTAGTTTCAACCACCTAACACTAGAGAATAGTAAAATCGCAATGAAATACCATTTCAAGAATGTCTACTTGTGCATTTACATCTATATATGGTAAACTTATTGTTCTCTTCAGTCAAATCCAGTTCTTGAAGCTTTTGGGAATGCCAAGACCGTCAGAAACAACAATTCTAGGTGAGAAATGGATCCTGCAGCAAAATTTGAATATGAATTTGTTCTTTTTTCTTCTTAAGTTTTAGCTGTCTGCATATAGTTAGCTGATTAGATTCTTCTGATGCAGCCGATTTGGTAAATTTGTTGAACTACACGACAGTCATGGAAGAATATCAGGAGCAGCCATCAGAACATATCTTCTCGAGAGATCTCGTGTCTGTCAAGTTTCAGATCCTGAGCGTAATTACCACTGTTTTTACCTTTTGTGTGCTGCACCACAAGAGGTTATCCACTTATGCTCTATCTTTTCATATCTAGATTATCTCTTAACTACGTATTTAAAAAAAAAAAAGGCGTATTCATCATTTTCCCGAGTATTTTGACATCTTGTCAGGAGATTGAGAAGTATAAGCTAGCAGATCCACAGACTTTTCACTATCTAAACCAGTCTACTTGCTTTAAGCTGGATGATGTGGATGATGCGCATGATTATTTGGCAACGAGGAAGGCCATGGACGTTGTGGGAATTAGTCATGAAGAGCAGGTATTGTTGTAAAACTAGGATCTTTTTTTTGCCTTTTCTGCTCTCTTTCGGCCAATAGTTAAAATCTTACTTATTCTACAGGATGTGATTTTCAGAATCGTTGCATCCATTCTCCATCTCGGTAATGTTAAATTTTCTAAAGGGGAAGAGATTGATTCGTCGGTTCTTGAGGATGAAAAATCAAAGTTCCATCTTCAGACTGCAGCAGAGCTTCTCATGTATGACCAGTTCTTTTATGCTTGCATTACTTCTTTCTCACGGCTATAATCATTTCTCACGAATCCTCTCCTTTTCAATATTAGGTGTGATCCTACTGCTATGGAAGATGCATTATTGAAGCGCGTATTCTCGATCCTGATGGGGCAATAGTTAGTAGGGACGGATTAGCTAAGACGATATATTCTCGCTTGTTTAACTGGTATAATTCTCGTGCACTATGATGATGCGCTCTTGCATAACTATTTGTTGCTGGTTTAGTTGTTTTGACGTGGTCTGCAAATATATGTAGGTTGGTGGACAAGATAAATTTGTCGATTGGGCAAGACGAAAATTCAAAATGTCTAATTGGTATTCTTGATATATATGGCTTTGAAAGTTTCAAGACTAACAGGTAAGGCTTGATTTTATCATATTAGGAAGATTATGCCATATCTGCACCCGGACTAACTTAAAGTTTACGAATGTAGTTTTGAACAGTTTTGCATTAACTTTACAAACGAAAAGTTGCAGCAACATTTTAATCAGGTACACGTTTCAACACGTGTTTTAGCAGCCGATAAATCTACCTTCAGCATGTAAATAAAATTTTGTTTGGTCTTTCTGCAGCATGTTTTCAAGATGGAGCAGGAGGAATACGTCAAAGAAGAGATTCCCTGGAGCTACATAAACTTTGTCGATAACCAAGATATTCTCGATCTTATTGAGAAGGTAATACTAAACCACTATGCCATGGTTTGCGGTATCATAGTCAGCACTTAATCATGTTCATGAAATCTTCCATGCATGCAAAAGTTAAACTTGAGCTAATATTGTAATAATTTATAGTTTTTGATCTTTTAAATAGTATAATTAATGTCTGCACTCATTATTTTGTTTCACTGAAGGAAAATGTATTCCTCTCTGTTGATATTCTTGAAGTGCTTGAATTGGTTTCCCCTAAGATGGAATTGTATTTATATTTCATGTCAAGAACCTGCAGCAAAAGCAAATCTTCGTATAATTGCTTTTGATTTGATGCAGAAACCTGGAGGAATCATTGCTCTTCTCGATGAGGCCTGGTATGGTAATGCATGTAGCTTGCAAAGGATATTTGCTTTATACTTCTGTTGACTTCGGACTAACTTCTTTTGTTCTGTTTCCAGTATGTTTCCAAAGTCTACCCATGAAACCTTTGCCGAAAAACTTTATCAGACCTTTAAATCCCACAAACGTTTCATTAAACCAAAACTGTCGCGCACTGAGTTTGCAATTGCTCATTATGCTGGAGAGGTAAAGATTGAATCTAATTCTTTTTCTTGTGTGTAGTTATTAGGTTTGCAATGTGATTGAGATTTTTTTTTTCGTTCTACGTTTTCTCCCAAGGTCCAATACCAATGTGATCAGTTTTTGGATAAAAACAAAGACTACGTCGTACCTGAACATCAAGATCTGTTGACTGCTTCGAGGTGCCCGTGGGTAGTAGCACTTTTTCCTCCAATCCCTGAAGAGACAACGAAATCTTCGAACAAGTCTACTAAATTTTCATCGATAGGCTCTCGCTTTAAGGTATCTTTTCATCTCATTTGCATTAATCTAAGTTTTTATGAGCTTATTAAATGAGGTAGAGCTGATAGAGTGGTTGATTTATGCAGCTACAACTCCAACAACTAATGGAGACGCTGAATTCTACGGAACCTCACTACATTAGATGTGTGAAGCCTAATAGTCTTTTCAAGCCAGCTATATTTGAAAATGTCAATATCATGCAGCAACTTCGCTGTGGTGTGAGCGCTCTTACTTGTAGCTATTAGATACAGTCAGATCATTGTGAGAGCGATGGCTGCACGCAAGATGTACGATTTCACGAAGCAAAACAAGACAGCCACTGTCATACAGGTATTGAAGTTGTATTGTCTCTCTGCAAAAGTTTGAGCAGATTGATGGTTCTTGGTTAAATAGTAAAACATTTTCATTTCTCAGTTGCGGTGGCATGGTTATAGAGCTTTTTTCAACCTGCAAGCGAATCATAAGGGCGACGATTTATCTCCAAAGTGAATGGAGGAGAGTGTCAGCTACAAGAGAGCTCCGGAAAATGAAAACGGTAGGCCTCAGATTTCCTGTATACAAGGAGAAAGGTGTTCCCGAAGAAGATGCAGGAGCGACCGAGGTTTCAACTTCTGAAGTGAAAAGACTACAGGTAAAAGTAAAACTAATCAACTGTAATTATACTCCACTTGCAAATATAAGATCAAATCAGCCACAGAAAAAAGAAAAAGAAATCCTCATTGGTCTTAGTAGTCGAACCCACATTATTATAATCTCCGTTCATGAATATAGTTTTCCTCTTTTTTTTTTTTCATTTTACAAGCTAATTAATTACCTGTTAAAGAGTAAATGGATTAACAAATACTCAAATTTAAGTCTTTTACATAACAACCACACAATTTGTGGATGAAATGAAGCACACGCATAAAGATAAAGTTCACTACATGCACTCCACCATCTGAATTATCGGCAGTCCTGGGGATTCATACTTCAGCAACTCGACGATGTTGCCTCAACGTGAGCCTTCGAAGTATGAATTCGCCCACAAGTTAGGGGGGACTTTACGCACCCAGAATGCAGCATCTTGGGACATCTCTTCTATCTCGAGGATTTTTGAGTCGAAATCAGCGACTGTGGGGAGCGTTTGCAGCTTCCCAGAGGAGCTCACTGAGAAGAGTGTTGTTGAACCCTTTCCTGAAGCTCTCACAGAGATGAAGCATGCAGAAACCATGGAAAGCAATTGGGAAGTTCAGTTATACAGCTTCCACAATGTTCGCGGAAAGCATTATGAGCCTCGGCGTGTTCTCCGTGTTGGTATCGAGTAGCTTATGCAGCCCAGAAAGGAACCACATCCAAGGCTCGTCGTTCTCCTCATCCACAACACCATATGCTAATGGAAAGAGTGTCCCGTCTCCAACGAAACTTGTGGCAAAAAGCAGGGTTCCGAGTCTTGTCCGACTTGACAGTTTGTATCTCAAAATGCAGCACAATTGCCCTGGGACAACGCTTCACATCAGGAAACTCTTGCCCCACACTAAACTCATGTGCAGGCAGACGAACCAAGTTACCTTTGCTGCTTTCTCACCAACAGGATCATACTTATTCTCATACTCACTACCTTGATCATACACATCTTGATATTCTTTATCTTGACCATGTGAAAAAGCCATTTCTTGATTGATCACCGGAGCCAAAAAATACCCATCGCCAATATCCTGTTCCATATAGTATTTCAGTTGCCAAGTTACCACCACGCCCAATACCAAAGTGCAAATCCTGAACTAAAGACATTTCTCTTCGTTGTCCGATCACTACATCCTGATTCACCATTTGCAAGAACACTAAATACCAAATATTTCACATCTGCAGCCCTATCTCCTAATTATCCTTTTTTTTTTTTTTTTCCATTCAGTTTGGACATGCCTCAGAATGAACTGAATAAATCACAAGCACATAAATTTCACATAACTAATAGTACACACACAACCGTATATTCTCAAAATCAAACTCCAATACAGTGAAAAGCGAAACAAAAACATAAATAAAAGATTAGCAAAGCTCCTTAGGTAAACCACGCAACAAGCAGATTCAGCGAACAACCAAAATCCTGAAATTAAACCCCCCTAAAAAAAAAAGAACAGAAAACAAACCAAACAATCAAAATCAGTATTTACAACACACGGATCACACACAACACACACTAAAATTACAACTATTTTATCGCGGGAATGTCGACTTTGGTTAGCACAGAGAGAGGGAGGGAGAGAATTGAAAATACCTAAAACTTTGGAGGGCAAAGAGAAACTGAGATTAATTTTGACTTTTTTTGAGGGGCAGCGGCAGAGGCGAAAGGAATAGGAGATGTGGAAGCGAAGAGGGGATTGAGTGAGGGTATTTAGGTCAACCTCGTTCCTTTCTCCCTTTCCTATTTATAATAATGCCGGGATTACCCCTCTCTCGTTACTTTAATGTTGTGATGCAAGGGTGATTTTGGTATTTCCGGTCTGTATTTGGATAATAAAAATGTTAATCCTCGCATTATAGATTTTTAATCCAATTTCCATATTTGATTTTATTTTTGGCTTGAGCTTCTAGTATAAAAACAATAAGATCATTGTAAATCTAAGTAATATACTTCTTTAAATTTAATAAACGATTACTCGTAGAATTTATTTTTCTATTTTTTCGAACTGTAATGACTAGAAGTGATATGAATGATTTCAATTCAATAAAAACTCGTTTAGTGAAGTTCGTTTATTAAACCAATTAAAGTTGAACTTAAAAGTAATAATAATTATAAATCTTTTTAATTACGAAAAATTGAATTTGAGTATGTATCATATAATTTTAAAATAATAATGAATATTTAAATATATTCCAAATTTAGAAAATTTGTTTTGACTCGACTAATACTCGATTAAGTTCGTAAACTTTAAAGTATTTGATAAAAAACTCAAAACTCAACTTAATACTAAAAGAGTCAAACTTGATTACAACATTAATCGGCGACTCGTTTAGATTACACCCCTAATCACAATCTATATATATCTAAAAGCATAAATAATGGGCAGATTGATGTTCAATTAAGATTTGCATAAATAATTTCCATAAAAAAAATACAATTGATAACGTAATTGATGGGCAAGTTTTATGTAGTTTTTAAATGTACATTGATACAGAGTTGTATATATAATTGTGATAATTGATATCTTTCAATTCATTTTTTTCCTTTTGTCAGACTTAGATTTTTAAATATTAGCTCTATGATTTGTGTGTATAGTATCCGTGTTTGTTTGATTTGTTTCTTTTGTTGTGGCAAGCAAGAACAATAATAGAGAAAATATAACCAGGAAAACTTGAATTTTATTGCTAATGGAATGAGGTATATACAAGCAAAAGAAACTAAAAATCTAAATCAACTAGTAATAGGAAATCTATCTATATCCTATCAAATATATCTAAAACTAGATATATCTAAAACTAAATATATCTCTAAACTAAAGATATCTAAAAACTAAATATATCTAAAAACTAAATATATCTTTAAACCAAATATATCTAATCATATATTTGAAGATATATACGAGATTATTTAACAATCACCCCCTTAATCTCGTATTTCTGCATCGATATTCTTGATGCCCATGACTTGTCGCAATTCGATTAATTTGTTTCGACCCAACGCCTTTGTCAACTTGACTGCCAGTTGATCGTTATGCTCCACGTCCATCTTCTTCGCTTCAATGCATTCTCGAATGTAATGAAACTTGGTGTCGATATGCTTACTCCTATCGTGATGAACTGGATTGTTACTCAATGCGATGGCCGATTTATTATCCACATAAAGCTTGAACTTTAATCTCGAACCAAGCATTTCATCAATAAAATTGCTGAGCCAAACTCCTTGACATGCTGCAGTTGCTGCAGCAACATACTCTGCTTCACAGGAAGATAAAACTACCACCTTTTGCTTTTGAGATGTCCTAGTTACAATGTTTCCAACAAGAAAGAAAACTATACCCGTAGTACTCTTTCGATCATCAACATCTCCAGCAAGATCGTTGTCGTTGTAGCCAATTAAATTTAACTTTTTTTTCTCTTGACTTGTAACAACATCCATATCTTAATGTTCCTTGAATATATATCAAAATTTGTTTGACTGTAGCCCAATGTTTCAGCGTCGGTGCCTCCATGAACCGACTTGCAATTCCTACAGCATGTGCAATATCTGGATGTGTGTTTACCAAATATCGAAGGCCTCCAATGATGCTGCGATATAATGTCTCATCCACAGCTTGGCTATCGTTGATGTTGTCGGGCACGCCACTTTTCTTCTATGAGAAGTAAACGATCAGCAGGGGTTGCATTGTTGAGTTCGTCGTACTCCTCCACAACTAAGAGTCAACCAATCAGCTCTTTAATGGTCATGGTTTTGAGGTCCACTAAGGTTTCAATAGCCTTTGCCATCTATTTGTATTGCCGTGTAACACTCCGGAGGAATTTGAGCACCGCCTTGTGCTCGGTTACAGTATCGCCCAATGATTCGAGATCATTGACGATTGCCCTGAGTCTTATTCCAAAAGACTCGACTCCTTCACCTTCTTTAAAGGTGAGATTCTCGAACTCCGTTCTTCGTGTCTGCGCTTTGGCTTCTCATACACGATCGCTCCCTACGCGCATAGTTTTGAGGGTTTCCCATGCCTCTTTGGCCATTTCTTTAACACCAATCACGCGAATCAACTCCGGCGGCACTGCCCGGAGAATCATTGACATGACACGTCTGTCATGTCGTTGGTTTTCTGGTCCTTCTTAGACTACATCCCACAGGCCCTGCGCTTGTAGATGCACCTTCATGAGGATTGCCCAATCCCCATAATTCGAACGAGTGAGAATAGGGAAGTTACCCGCGTTCTCCAACTCTCGGTCGAGTCGAATGTTATCTGCTTGTTCTTGCCTTGCCAACGCCATTGCTGCGATGTTTTGGATTGAACATCAAAACTGATGGTTGCGTTTTACTTTGGATCAAACACCAAAGATGATGGCTGCGTGAGTGCTTTGGATCGAACACCAAAGATGGCTCTGATACCACGTGTGTGGCAAGCAAGAACAATAATAGAGAAAATATAACCAGGAAAACTTGAATTTTATTGCTAATGGAATGAGGTATATATAAGCAAAAGAAACTAAAAACCTAAATCAACTAGTAATAGGAAATCTATCTATATCCTATCAAATATATCTAAAACTAAATATATCTCTAAACTAAAGATATCTAAAAACTAAATATATCTTTAAACCAAATATATCTAATCATATATTTGAAGATATACACGAGATTATCTAACATCTTTTTAATTGTGGATCTAGAGATGATGTATGATACACAAACAGATAATTGGTGCTCTATGCTTTTTCAAATTTGGATTTGTGAATTTTCATTTTCATTGTTTGCAATTAAATTATTTCAATCAAACATTTCTCTTTGGCTTTTATTAAAAAAGAATGTGTGAAGTTGCTTCTTTTACTTACGGTATTAATCATTTTTTTTTGAGCAGTTAAATTGACGAAATATCATGGGGAGCAAAGCATTGAATCACAAGATAGGAAGAAAGGTTCCTGTCAAAACAAACCTCAATGTGGAATGAAATATCACTTTATGCAATGAATAATGTAATTATTAATAATTTTTTATTCTTTTGTTAGTTTGGATTTGGTATAATAAAAAAAAATCCAATTTACCCTATTAGATTTTATTTTTGGAAAGAGCTCTTTGTATCAAAGCAATAAGATCATTGTAAATCTGAGGTTTATATGAACAGATGTATTAAATTGATTAATAATCCTCTTCCAAATAAGTATCTTTGTTGAAAATAAATAATATTTATCATAATAAAAATTTGACAGAACAATTAATTATTAGTGGACAAAATGACTGATGATAAATAACAAGTATTTCCTGGACAATTAAATAGTAAATAAAAGTACTTATTAACTAATGTAATTCTAGGCCAAAACTTATAATTTATAATCGAAATTAGAGTTGCATATAAACCAAACTATTTGTGAAGGATCTCGACTTGTAAAAGCTCATTCAAGCTCGTTTAGTGAAACTCGTTTATTAAACGAATCAAAATTGAACTTCACAGTATTCACAACCTAAAATTAGAAAGTAATATAAAGAAATACTCAAATTCAGCTCTTAGAGAATACATAACAATCACACAATGTCTCAATTGAAGCACACACATGAACATAAAGTTCATTCACATAAAAACAGTAATAAAATGAAAAACACAAGCAAACAAATATGGAAAATAAACTCCAGCATTCCGCTGCCGCTTCATGTTCAATTGCCGGCTCCTCAGTTGTCTCCTACATGGGAATAACAATAAATAGGGATGCTGTATGTAGATATATATACCTATCTTATGCAAGCACTACAACAAAAAAGCTAATAGACAATACTTAGTTAATAAACTTTCCAACTGAATATAAAGGAAATGGTTATGCTTAATTACCAGTGGTTGATTAATTATCAACGTTGTTCCTCCCTCATGCACCATTCCTTCAGGACATCATTCAAATCTTTGGCGGCACTAAAATCTTTATAATCTATTCGGACACTTGTCAAATTTGGTGTAGTTAGGGATCCCAAGCTGAAATTCTTCATATTAGGGCACCGCCGAATTTTCACTCTACTCAACGAAGGCAACTCAGCATCACATTTCCATTCGCCAAAGCTCACCAATTTGGGTAACTTATTCAACTCAAGCACCTGCAGTTTAGGAAATAGAGGAGCCCTTTCACCAACACTAACCACTTCCTCCTCGTCTGATATCACTTTTACCATCTCATGAGAGTCCTTTATAGTTAATTTTGTGAGATTGACAAGAGCTCCAGTGATTGAAGTCGAAAATAAACTCATACTGACTTTATATTTTGAGATAATCAACGCTTCCAATCTATTAAAGAGGGATTCATGAATATTGTAAGAATTCAATGGTTTATCATTCCCATTGATCATCAATTTCTTTGTGCTATCGAATGGAACCTGCAGTTCAAATAATATACATTTAGTGACCTGATATCAAATTAATATATGATGTAAGAAAAAGATGGTCATTCAGAATTTACTTGAAAATCATTGTCGAGGTCCATCTCCAAAGATTCTAGATTAGGTGTAGTTAGAGGTCCCAAGCTGAAACTCTTCATTTTAGGGCACCTACTAATGTTCACTCTTCTCAATGAAGGCAACTCAACATCACATTTCCATTTGCAAAAGCTCACCAATTTAGGTAAACTCTTCAAATAAAGCTTCTCCAATCTAGGAAAAAGAGGAGCCCTTTCACCACCACTCACCACTTCCTCATTTTCAATCACTTTTACCATCTTGGGACATTTCTCAATTTTTAATTTTGTGAGATTGACAAGAGCTCCAGTGATTGAAGTCGAAAATAAACGCATACTGCCTTGGTACTCAAAGATTTCTAACTCTTCCAATCCATTATAGACAGATAAGTGGATTTTATGACCACCACATGGACTCCAATCAGTTTTTAATGCTTTCAGGCACCTTAGTGATACCTACAATTTAAATAATTATATTCACATCCAACTTCATAATAATGTGATTATCTACTTCTAATAATACGCTAAATCACAGAATTTTACTCTAGTTACAATTTTGCCAATTTTAATCCCAAAACTATCACATCAACATCAACTTAATTTTTTGTGTTTTTTATATTATAACATATATATTCAACATAAACTATAGTAGAAATTTCAACAAAATTATATGTGTGTTACTTTTTCTTTAAAACATACATTTTAACCAATTTATTTTATTTATAATTTTAAAATAATAATGTATAGTTTTGTATGTGCTATTTTTGAATAGCAACCCAGACTCGTATTTCTGTAAGTTTTATGATTAATCTACTTTTCTTTTTAATAAAAAATTATATGTATAGTTAGATGTACAATATTTATATTATAACTATATTATTATATAATATTAGTGAATAAAAAATAATTATTATTTTTATAATTACTAAAGAATGTATTCAAATATATAATTTAGTTAATTATATTTTAGTATTATAAAATAAAATATTATATGTTTGATTAGCGGCAACTTGCGGGCTGAAAGCTAGTTTTTAGTTAAATGATAAAAATAAACTTAAATATTAATAATAATACCCATGAAGAAATAAAAAGATTGTATAGTTCTAGATTTTTTTTTTTTTTATGTCAGGTTGATTTACATAATAACTATAATCTATATTTCTTCAAGTATAATTCTATAATTTTTTTATTTTATTTTCACATGGGCATGGTTCAAATTTAATTTGAGTATTTGAACAAAAGGAAATATTGACCAAGTGCCAATTTGTTTGGTATAATGGAAGTTGGAACCCACAAACTATTACTACCTCCGTCCCGAAACAATTGTCCTGTTTTTAAATGGCACATATACCAATGCGAGTAGAGATAGAGGAAATTAGTATTTTATTAGTGAGTGTGTATTAACTTTCCATTTTAGGAAAGAGGACAATTGTTAGGGACAGACGAAAAAGGAAAACAAGACAATTATTTCGGGAAGGAGGGAGTATTTGAAGTTATGGAACATAATTAATTTTATATGGTACATACTTTTTATATTTTCAGAAAAAAATGAGTATATTATGTATTGAAAAAAACTTGTATGTGAAGCAAAAAGCAAAAGAAAAAAACACGGAACTTACGCCTTGTGGTTGGCTTGAGGGATATTGAATGTGTGCATTACTGCTGCTGCCTCCTCCTCCTACTGAGTTGTTGTCATTCCCTTCTGAAACCTTCCAATTCAATTTTTTGCACTTTCGAACAGACAGTTTGATGAGTTGAGGGAATTCAATGCCTTGGATTTCATGACAAAAACTTGTCAGATTTGGTAAATCCTCTAACCTAACCCGTTTCAGGTTAGGGAACAACATTCTTGTGATATGATGATGACAAGATTTATTTTCATTTTCGCCGCACTTAAACACTTGTTCCATCTTCTCACATTGAATAATGCTTAAACTTTGGAGCCGAGGAAGGTAATCCTTTTTTAAATGTACGTTGCTGCTCTTCCAAAGATGTTTTAGTTCTGGCAGCTTATAGATGTGTAATTCATTGAGATTCAACCACCAAACTGGACCATCACTTATCTCCTCAAATTTTGGAAGACTAGAAAGCCTCAAATATCGTATCGAAGATAACACATGAGAAGCACCACCATCCTCCATTGATGTTGTAACCATTTTCTTCATACTCTCACAGTTATGCAACTCCAACATCTTAATGTTGTGAGACTTGGCCAAGTCCACATTATTTGCACCACTTCCTCTTAAAATTAGAATTTCAGTATCCTTTAGAAGTTGCATCTCTATCCAATCTCCTAATCTACTTTCTTCCTCCCAATGTAGAAGCAATAATTTGGAAAACCCTGGATACACCTTAATGTTGTGAGACTTGGCCAAATCCACATTACTTGCACCACTTCCTTCTAAAAATAGAATTTCAGTATCCTTTGGAAGTTGCATCTCTATCCAATCTCCTAACCTACTTTCTTCCTTCCAATGTAGATTCAATAATTTGGAACACCTAAGAGGTCGGTATTTGCATGACTGAGAAGGAAGTATGACGTTGAATCTATCCAACTCAGATGAAAGTCGCATGTTTTCTGCAGCTAATGCAGGATCCTCTATCTCAATATCCAAGCATTTCAATTTAGTTAGGGCCTCCAGCTCTTTCAATCCTGCATTCTCTCTTACTTCTCTGTCCTCTGCTTCCCATTTCTTGAAGCTCATGATCATCTTCAATTCCTCCAACCCAACTAGATTTGATATGATGCCTCTACCTATTCTTTTGAGATTTTCACACCATGTAAGATCTAACACTTTCAGTCGAGTTAACCGCTCCATCTCCCAGGGTAACTCCTTAATCGAATCACATTTAAAACAAACAAGAATCTCAAGGCTTACCAACTCCCCAATTGAAGATAATGTCTCCAATTTTTTACATGAAACTATGTTCAAAGTCTTGAGATTTTTCAGCGATTGTGTTGTGAATGGCAGTGATGTGAGCGGGCCTCTTTCGATGTGTAACACGTAGAGATCTCTAATGCCTTCAAAAAAGCTGCTATCCACCACTTTGATGTCCTCATTCGCTGAATCACAAATCCAGAAGATAAGGCGCAAGTTTGGGAATCCCAAACTAGAAGGAATTCCTTGAGAGGAAGAAATCCAAGAGCAATCATTGACACCAATTTTTTTTTCCTCCTTCGCAATGAAAATGCAAACATCGCAAACGACATCATGCATTCTCACATAATTATCTCCACGCTCGCTATGTAACAGCAAAGACCGACTTTTAAGCTTACTTGCCAATGAACACATACTATTCCTTGCATCCTCCACATTTGTAATGCCTTCAAATATGCTTAATCCCATGCTAAAATAAGCAAGTCCTCAATAGATATATTAGCAGCCTCACGATACAAACAGCAGAGCAAGAATAAAGATTTCCCGTCAGAGTCCAAGGCATCATAACTTAGTTTAAGGGGATTATAAACATCTCTAAGAAGTCCTGGGATCCTTGGATCAGATTGTCTCAATCGTCGTAATGCGTCTTTCCAAATACGCACATCCATCTTATCTTTTAGCGCACACCCCACAGTTGTAAGGGCGATTGGCAATCCTTTGCACTCATTTACAACATCTTTAACTACGGAACTCAACCCAGTGTCATCCATACATGCGCCGGCTCTCTGTCCAAACAAAAACAAAGCGTCTTCTTTAGATAACACTTCCATCCCCAAAATCTTTTGAACATCCATTTCACTAAAAATGTCACGATTTCGGGATGTTAAAAGGATAGTGCACCCTTTGTGGCTACAAGGTATTCCAAGATCCTCCAACTCTAGTCTTTCCCAAACATCATCCAACACTAGTAGAATTCTTTTTGTGCCACTTAGTCTGGTATGTAATTTTTGTACTCTAGACTGATATGTTTCTCCTTCGAGCTTCAAACCCAATGTTCTACCGATATCAACCTGAATTTTCAACTTGTCTACAGGTTGGCTGACAACTGCCATCACAACTTCTTCAAACACATGCTCCTCCAATGCTCTATTCATGATTCTTTTGGCCATGGTAGTCTTTCCTAGACCTCCCATCCCACATATCCCCATGGTATTCAAGTCCCCGGCTTTCAAAATTGCCATGATGTCTTCTTCAATTTTTCTTCTGGACTCGAATGCATATGCTCTTCCTAATGGGATTGCTTCTCTTGCTGGTGGAGGTCTTGGCTGGGCTATAGCATCATCATTAAAATTGCATTGCCCTTGAAGCTCTTTCAAACGATCAGTTGTTTTCTTAGCTCTCTTACTCAGAGAATAACGACCACTAAGGTTCGACCAGCCACTTTCTACATTTGGAACTTCTAACAAAATCCCTTCCATTTCATTGATGATGTCATTGGAATTCTTTAACCAACTCTCAACCTCACTGGAAATGACTTGCAAATCATTTTCTGCTGTGTCAACTTTCCTCTTCAGGCCTCTTCTTGTATCTTTTAATTTCTCGGCTTCTTTTTCGAGACTAGTAATATTGTTGGTGAAGCACCAGAGGTAATTGAATTGGCTTGTGATTGGTTCAGCCACCAATTTCGCTACTTCTATAACTGGTCCAAGTAAACCTGCCGCAATTTCTGCCATCCCCTGCAACTTTTTTTCATTATAGTTCAAATGAGAAACAGTTGCCAACCTTTTCTATAACTAATTGTGAAAGAAATTAAATATATTTCTTATGATTATTTGATTATGATTTTGAATAATTTAGTTTTGGACCTTAGAGCTGGTTAAATATTTTTCTTATAATGTTGAAGCCACCGCATACCTATTCAAATAGTGTATAGTATTTTTATTTATTTCTTTTAAATCTACCAGACTTAAATTAATGTATCCAAAGGTACAAGAAAAACATTAGATTAAACATGATAAAGCAAAAGTTGACATAAAAACAAAATTTTCTTCGTTAAAAGTGAGTGAAAAGCAACAGCTACTGAGCATGACCATTTGTTCTCTTCATTGTTTTCTGTGGGATCTAAATATTGAAGAAAGTACTGAAAAACAAAGAGACTACAATTCATTAAGCATACAAGTTAAAGGACTAACCTTTCAACGTCCACAACCCTTAGCTTGAAGAAGTAAGAGAAGAGAAGAGAAAGAGAGAGCGAGGCTGATGCAGAAAAAGAAGAGATCAATTATAGTGATGATTTCAATAATTGATACACCACCAAAAAAAAAATCTTGTGGCTGAAAAAGTCTTTCATTTTTATGCATAATTTTCATTTTATTTTTTTCTAAAACTCAGGTTTTATTCATTGTTATCGGTTATTCCTCCATTTCTTTCATTGAATTTCAAATTAGTGATATTTCAATGGTGGTTGATTTTATTCTAAAAAAAAAAGCTGAAATATTTCGTAATATAAATCCAACACAAGAAAGTCTAATTAAATATAGGAATTATTGTCATTTAAATCAACAAGAACCAAAAAATCGCAATTTTTATATAAATTCAACAAACTCATTTTCTTATTTAGACAATAATAACACTAAATCTTCTATCTATAATAAATTCAGTTTTTCAAACCACTAATAACATTATCTTCTTAATTCATACAAGACTCAAATTCAGTACAGCTAAATTTACTGTTCAACTGGAAGGTAAAATAGAGGTAGAGAATAGAGATGAATAAAATAGAGGTAGAGGAAGAGAAAAAGAGATTAGTCATTTTATACTAATGTTTTACTTAACGAGGAGAGAATAGAGATGAATAAGAGAGATAAGAGGTAGAAGAAAAGATCAAAGTCATTGGTCATTTTTAATTCTATAATACTGTTTTATGATTATGATGTTTTACTTAATTTTGACCAATCACATACTAATTATGTTTTTTTTTCTTTCTATTCTTTTATTTATGTCACACTAAGAGAGAGGTTAGATAGGAAGAAGAGATGAGTCATTCGTCGTTTTTAATTGTATACTATATTGTTTTATGATTTTGATATTATACTTAACTTTGAACAATCATATACTAGTTTTGTTCCTTTCTTTTTTCTTTTCTTTTTGTTACATCATTTATCTCTTTTGTTTATATAATTTTTTATTTCGTAGATATTATTGAATTCTTTTGATCTAGACTTTATGATTTTTTTTTCTATGAATTGTTTATTCATGAATGATGTTTTCCTTTTTCTGATTTTTTGGGCACAGATTAAATTTTTTAAGGGATTATAGGTAAATATATTCCCATTTTTCACAAAATAGAGAAATATATCCAAAGTTTTATATCCCAACTTTGCTTCCGTTACGAATTCTATCCTCCTTGGATGACTAATCTGTTAAATATCACATGGCGTTGATGTGGCATTGACTCATTGTCACATGGCGCCACATCAGTAACATATGTCGATGACATGTTATGTTATTTTAAAATATATTCTAATTTGGTCTTTAATGTATTTTACTCTTTTTAATAATATTTTTATTTTGTAATTAAAATATTTAAATTTAAATTATTATTACATATATCTATTTTTTCATTAAATTATTATTTAAAAATAAAAATATTAAATGAAAATATATATGCATATATATATATATATAGGGAGCGGATACAGTGAGAAAATTCTTAACGTGAGAAAGTGAGAAAGATGCTTGATTGTATTCACGGCATTGCTTGATTGTATTCAAGTCGTTGCTTGATTACAATGTTGCTTGATTGTGCTTTAGTTGTTGCTTGATTGCGTTTTAATTGTTGCTTGATCAACCATTCATTTTTTTAGATCTGATCGACATAATTCATTCTTTTTCTCACAAGGGGATTTTTTTTTACATGATCCCTCCTATATATATATATATATATTATGGGTTTGAACATATAGCAAGTTTTATATATATTGACATTTTTTGTATTTTAGACCAAAAATTAATAAATAATCAATGTATATTTCAAGCATTAAATTACAAATTTAATAATCAGTTTCATGAATCTCAATCCTACTTTGTAACGTTTCGATTTGTTCAAGCAGTTATAAAAAAAAATTTATTTATAAACAATATTTGATTTATATTAAATTTTTTTAAAAAATAAAAATGTCACATTATCATCACATGGTTCTAATGTGGCACCATGTTTTTATTTCTTAATAATATTTTAATGAATAAAATAAGTAAACATATGTAAATAATAATTTAAATATAAATATTTTAAATAAAAATAATAATATTATTAAAAAGACTAAAATATAAAAATAAAAAATGCATTAAAAACAAAATTAGAATATATTTTATAAATATTTTAAAATGATTTGACACGTTATCGCCACATGTCGCTAATGTGGGGCCATGTGGCATCGACATGTGATACTTAACAGATGAGTCATCAAAGGATAATAGAATTCCCTATCAGAACCAAAGTTGGATATAATTTCTTAACAGAAAAACTTTGGATATATTTCCCTATTTTGTGAATTCATTTAAAGTTTAGTCCGAAAATTATTATATTTAAAAATTAGGGATAAAATTGAAAATTCAATCAAA
The DNA here is from genome assembly GCA_026898455.1 of Plectranthus barbatus. Lineage (NCBI taxonomy): Eukaryota > Viridiplantae > Streptophyta > Magnoliopsida > Lamiales > Lamiaceae > Plectranthus > Plectranthus barbatus. The sequence goes on along the minus strand of JAPKLW010000065.1, from coordinate 844,429 downwards.
GTTTGGGATATATTTGTATATTTTCCCAAAACAAAATGTTCTTTGTTAAAATTGCCGATTCAGTTTTGACTTATATCCGGATTTCAGTGAGATCTATATATCAAACGAAGGACTGAAAAACAAAGAGATGGTGGTGCAGATTCAACATTAAATTTTTTTTTTTTTTTTTTTGAGACACAGATTCAACATTAAATTAATTACATCTACTTAGCATATGAAATGAACTCTAATTATCACAATATACAGCTCTGATTTAATTTACCATACAAAGTAAAGGACTAACCTTTTAACGTTCAGAACCCTTAGCTCCAAGAAATAAGAAATAAGAGAGAGAGAGAGAGAGACTAAGACAGAAGAAGAAGAGAGCAAATTATAGAGATCATTATAATAATTGATACATCATTTTGATACACGACCATAAAAGTCTTGTGGTTGAAACTAGTTAATATTAATTATCAATTCAATTTTTGTAAACCAAATATATTCATTTGCAAGATTCTGGCAAGTGAAGTATAAATAGAGAAAAAAAAAGATGGTGTAGATTGAAATTTAAAGAAGGTCAACGCTTAGATTAGATCGATGAAGCATGCATAAACATGCGAACTGAACTCTAATTATAACAATACATAATTTCAGTAAAGCTAAAAATTTGACTAACCTTTTAAGTTTCACGCCGAAAAAATCTCAAATCGAGGAGAGAAAAGAAGAGAATTAAGAGAGGTAGAAGAAGAGATCAGTCCTTGGTCATTTTATACTATTGTTTTACTCAACGAGGAGAGAATAAGAGAGAGAAGAAAAGATAAAAGTCATGGGTCATTTTCTATTATATACTCCTGTTTTATGATTCTGATGTTTTACTTTGATTTTGAACAATCACATACTAATTTTGTTTTTTTTCTTTGTATTATTTCCTTTATGTCACACTAAGAGAGAGGTTAGAGGAAGAAGAGACGAGTCATTGGTCATTTTTAATTCTATACTACTGTTTTATGATTTTCATGTTTTACTTTATAGATATTATTGAATTCTATTGAATATAAGCACAAGGGGTGGATTAATAATTATCAGTTGAAATGGTTGAAACTTATTCCTCCTCAATTTCCTCTATCAAATAATAAAATAATTTTGATGGAATAATTCATTTCGAATATTTGTTGTTCTCACCTCTGCTGGATGTGCTGCAGCAAGCCCTTCAAATCCTCTGCTGGATTGTTGATGCGGCTGCTCTAATTTATGAAATATATCTGCAGCCGTTATTTATATCGAGGAGCAATGCGAAAGAGTAAATGTATACGAATATCCATGACTGTAGAAGAAGCTACAGCTGGATCTTCTTCAGATGATAGTACTTGTTCATCACGATCATTCAGTAGATGCATTGTGCTGAAAATATGAATTGGACTGAAGAAGACATGAAATCTATGCATGACACAAGCATCTAATGAATACGAAGAAATATAAGAAAGATGAAGTTTATAGTTATGAAGAGAAATGAGTCATGGTGTTGAAGATGAAAGTATCATTGATCAGCTAACAACGGCAGGTTGAACACGATCGAAGCTGCAGCGTGAAGTAGCCGAAGTTGCGATTACACCAAAAAATCAGACCCAAGAACACAAGTCCAGCCTAGATGCATCCTTAACAGAATCTGCTCAGAGCAACAATGATATATGAAGTGAACAATATATGAATTCTCTGTTTCTCACTTCTTCTTCTTGCTTTGGAGTTTGAATTCGTATCTTGATACATTAACGTATCAGAGGCCGTGCGATACATGCAGAGTATGATACATTAAGCACACGCATAAACATAAAGTTCAGTCACATAAAAAACTGTAATAAAGTGAAAAACACAAGCAAACATATATGGATAGTAAGTAGTGTTGCTGTTGGCCATCTGAATCCACTGAACTCTGGCCTTCTGCTGCTGATTCATTTTCAATGGCAGCCTCCTTGGTTGTCTCCTACATGGGAATACCAATAAATAGCGATGATGTATGCCGATATACACTTATCGTATACAAGATTTCACATTAGATTTATGCGCTATTTAATGGGTGGTAAATTACCTGCTCAAATGGTTGAAGAATTATCAATGTTGTTCCTCCCTCAAGCACCATTGCTGCCTCAGCGTATCATTCAAATCCTTGGTGGCACCCAAATCTTTAAAGTCTATTTTGACAATTGTCAATTTTGGTGTGATTAGGGGGGTCCATAGCTGAAATTCTTCATACTACGGCAATACCTAATTTCCACTCTTCTCAATGATAGCAACTCAACGTCACATTTCCATTCGCAAAAGCTCACCAATTTGGGTAACTTAATCAACTCAAGCTCTTGCAGTTTAGGAAATGGAGGAGAACTTTCACCACCACTTATCACTTCCTCCTCATCTTCAATCACTTTTACCATCTCATTAGAGTCCTTTATAATTAATTTTGTGACATTGACAAGAGCTCCAGTGATTGAAGTTGAAAATAAACTCATACTGCCTTTATATTTTGAGATAATCAACGCTTCCAATCTATTAAAGAGGGTGTTGTGGAATCAGAGATATGCTTAAGCATTGGATCGAGTTTAATTGGAAATTTAGAGAAGGAAAATAAAATTGGAGACAAGAATTTAACGTGGGAAAACTCCAAATTGGAGAAAAACTCACGGACGGCGACGAGCAAAATAATTCCACTATGACAAAAGGAGAGTACAAGAAATCCTCTAAAATTACAAGGATAAAGAG
>JAPKLW010000065.1:806811-841683 GCA_026898455.1 Plectranthus barbatus | reverse complement strand
TCTAAAATTACAAGGATAAAGAGTAATTTTTCTCTCAATATATACTCTCTCAAATGGAACAAGAGCTACACAAAAGGAGGAGAAGGAGAGTGCTTTTATAATTTTTTCTCTGAAGGTGTGTTGAAGATGGAAGATGAACTCACCTTTTATAGGCGAGTTTACGTGAATGTGTTGAGTTGTTGCAGCCGCAACATTTGAAAGAAGAAGAGAAAAAACTGCTGCATGGCCACAAAAGTCAAAAATTGGCCACCTTTTTTGACTAACAATAGATTTTGAACTCATTCCACGGACAAGGGTGAGGGTCTAAGTGTTAGAGGTAGAACTCAAGAAAAAGGGAGTGCTAGAAATAAAAAGGGCATATCCAAATCTAAGGGACGAAAATCCAACAAAAAGTTGTCGGTATTGCAAGAAATATGGGCATGATATATCTGATTGTTTCATCTTAAAGAAAAAACAAGAAAATAAGGAAAGAAAAGAATCAGATAAACAACCTGCTGAAGCTGCTAATATTGAGATAGATGCTGATAGAGATTTTATGCTATCTATTGTCTCTTCTGATAAGAGGAGCAAAAATGAGTGGATCCTAGATTCTGGATGTACTTTCCACATGTCTCCTTATAGGGATTTATTTACCTCGTTTGAACCAATTGATAGTGGTACTGTCTTAATGGGCAATGATGCCCAATGCAAGGTTCAGGGAATAGGTACTATTCAGATCAAGACTCATGATGGCATCGTCAGGACTCTAAGTAATGTTCGCTTTGTTCCTGACTTAAAGCGGAATCTGATATCTCTTGGCACCCTTGAATCTCTTGGGTGCAGGTATTCAGCTGAAGGTGGAGTTTTAAAGGTATCAAAAGGTGCCCTTGTTTTATTGAAAGCTAACAGAGTTGGCACTTTATATGTCTTGCAAGGTTCTGTAGTGACAGGTTCGGCAGTTGTATCTTCTTCTATGCCTGATAATGATATCACCAAATTATGGCACATGCGCCTGGGCCATATGAGTGAAAAAGGCATGCATCTTCTGAGCAAGCAAGGTCTTCTTGGTAATCAAGGTATCGGTAAGTTGGAGTTTTGTAAACATTGTGTTTTTGGGAAACAGAAAAAAATAAGTTTCTCAACTGCAACTCACCGTACAAAGGGCATCCTTGATTATATTCATTCTGATCTTTGGGGACCTTCAAAAGTTCCTTCTTATGGAGGACGACGTTATATGATGACTATCATTGATGATTTTTCTCGCAAAGTTTGGGTTTATTTTCTCAGGTATAAAAATGAGACTTTCCCTACTTTTAAGAAGTGGAAAAATCTTGTTGAAACCCAGACAGAGAGAAAAGTCAAGAAGCTCAGAACAGATAATGGATTGGAGTTTTGTGAAGGTGACTTTAACGAGTTCTGCGCAAATCATGGAATTGCTAGACATAAAACCATTCCAGGAACACCCCAGCAGAATGGTGTTGCAGAACGGATGAACAGGACTCTACTTGAGAGAGCTCGTTGTATGCTCTCAAATGCTGGGTTATGGCATCGACGTGATTTTTGGGCCGAAGCAGTATCTACTGCTTGTTACTTGGTAAATCGATCTCCACATTCATCACTTAACTTTAAAGTTCCAGAAGAAATCTGGTCAGGTTATCCTGTTGATTACTCTAATTTGAGAATTTTTGGATGTCCTGCTTATGCACATGTCAATAATGGCAAATTAGCTCCAAGAGCTGTTAAGTGTATATTCCTTGGTTATGCATCTGAATCTAAAGGATATCGCTTGTGGTGTTCTGAGTCACAAAAATTAATCCTCAGTAGGGATGTGACTTTTAATGAGGATGCATTATTATCTTCTGGAAAACAATCTTCTGTGATTTCTTCTACTAGTACTAATGATTTGCAGGGTACTAGTGAGAAGGTGGAGTTGGAGTTGAAATCTATAGCTCCTAATGTTGATGTTCCATCTTCAACTAATGAGTCTAGCACTGATGTTCGTGGTAATGATGATATTCATGAGATTACCACTTCTCCCACAAGGCCGCAGGAAATGGAGTATTTCATTGCCCGAGTCAGACCAAGAAGAGTGATTACTAAGCCACCTAGATATGCAAATTATGCTTGTGGTGATAATATAATTACATATGCATTTTCTATTGCACAAGTAAACAATGGTATTGAACCTATCAGCTACACTGAAGCTGTTTCTTGTGCTGATTCTTCAAAATGGCTAGTGGCTATGAATGAAGAAATTGAAAGTCTATACAAGAATGGTACTTGGAGTCTGTCAGAGCTTCCCAAAGGCAAACGACCTTTGAAATGCAAATGGGTCTATAAGAAGAAAGACGGCATTCCCGGGGTTGAAGAACCTAGATGCCAAGCACGGTTAGTTGTCAAAGGTTTCAGTCAAAAGGAAGGTATTGACTTTAATGAGATTTTCTCACCTGTTGTTCGTCATACCTCCATACGTGTTTTGCTTGCTTTAGTTGCTTTATTTAACTTGGAATTAGAGCAACTTGATGTTAAGACAGCTTTTCTACATGGAGAGCTGGAAGAAGAAATTTATATGGAGCAACCTGAGGGATTTATTGTTCCTGGCAAGGAGCATCTTGTATGCCGATTGCAAAAATCTTTATATGGACTCAAGCAAGCTCCAAGGCAATGGTAGAAAAGGAAACTGAAAACTCAACGCAATAATGAGTTTGAGATGAAAGAATTGGGTGCAGCTAAAAGGATTCTTGGTATGGAGATTCACAGGGACCGTCAAGCTGGTAAATTGTTCTTATCTCAACAAAAATACATTGAGAAAGTGCTTGACAGGTTTAATATGTCTGATTGCAAACCTGATTCTACTCCACTCGCTGCACATTTCAAGTTATCATCTGACCTTTGTCCCAAAATAGATAAAGAAATGGAGCGTATGTCACACGTTCCTTATGCTAGTGCTGTCGGTAGTCTTATGTATGCTATGGTATGCACTAGACCTGATCTGGCATATGCCGTTAGCATGGTGAGTCGGTATATGCATAATCCTGGAAAGGATCACTGGAGTGCAGTAAAATGGATTTTTCGGTATCTAAAAGGTACTTCCAATCTTGGCTTGGTATTTGATAGAAACAAAGCTACAACTAATGTTGCAGGCTTTGTCGATTCGGATTATGGTGGTGATCTTGACCGAAGAAGATCTCTTTCTGGTTATATTTTTTCTCTCTGTAATTGTGCTATTAGTTGGAAAGCTCAACTTCAGTCAATTGCAGCATTGTCTACAACTGAAGCAGAGTATATTGCAGCAACAGAGGGAATTAAAGAGGCTCTTTGGCTTAAAGGTCTTGTCAATGAACTTGGTCTTACACATGATGTTCTTACTGTGTATTGTGATAGCCAGAGCGCTATTCACTTGACCAAGAATAGTCGTTATCATGACAAAACTAAACACATTAATGTGAAACATCACTTTATCCGAGATATTGTAGCTATTGGTGAAGTTGTGGTTCAGAAGATTCATACATCTGAGAATCCAGCTGATATGCTTACTAAGCCTCTTCCAAAAGCCAAGTTCCAACACCGCTTGGACTTGGTTGGCCTTTGCAGCACTTGAACGCCCTTTGGGGCTTTATGCGGCGATGAACAACTTACAAAAATTGATCCAAGGTGGAGATTGTTAGTTAAAAAGGGTGGCCAATTTTTGACTTTTGTGGCCATGCAGCAGTTTTTTCTCTTCTTCTTTCAAATGTTGCGGCTGCAACAACTCAACACATTCACGTAAACTCACCTATAAAAGGCGAGTTCATCTTCCATCTTCAACACACCTTCAGAGAAAAAATTATAAAAGCACTCTCATTCTCCTCCTTTTGTGTAGCTCTTGTTCCATTTGAGAGAGTATATATTGAGAGAAAAATTACTCTTTATCCTTGTAATTTTAGAGGATTTCTTGTACTCTCCTTTTGTTATAGTGGAATTATTTTTCTCGTCGCCGTCCGTGGGTTTTTCTCCGATTTGGAGTTTTCCCACGTTAAATTCTTGTCTCCAATTTTATTTTTACTTCTCTAAATTTCCAATTAAACTCGATCCAATGCTTCCGCATATCTCTGATTCCACAACAGAGGGATTCATGAATATTGTAAGAATTCAATGGTTTATCATTCTCACTGATCATCAATTCCTTTGTGCTATTGAATGGAACCTGCAGTTTAAATAATATACATTTAATGACTTGATATCAAATTAAAATTTGATGTAAGAAAAAGATAGTCAATGAAAATTTACTTGAATATCGTTGTCGAGGTCTGTCTTAAAAGATTCTAGATTAGGTGTAGTTAGAGGTCCCAGGCTGAAATTCTTCATTTCAGGGCACCTACTAATGGCCACTCTTCTTAATGATGGCAACTCAACATCACATTTCCATTTGCAAAAGCTCACCAATTTGGATAACATATACAAGTTACGAACCAGCAGTTTAGGAAACAGAGGAGTCCTTTCACCACCACTCACCACTTCCTCCTCATCTGATATCACTTTTACCATCTTACCACACCGTTCTATAGTTAATTTTGTGAGATTGACAAGAGCTCCAATGATTGAAGTCGAAAATAAACTCATACTGCCTCGGTACTCAAAGATTTTTAACTCTTCCAATCCATTATAGGCGGATATGTAAAATTTATGACCACCACATGGATTCCAATCAGTTGTTAATGCTTTCATGCACCTTAATGACACCTACAATTTAAATAATTATATTCATATCCAACTTCATAATAATGTGATTATCTACTTCGAATAATATGCTAAATCACAGAAGTTTACTCTAGTTACAATTTTGCCAATTTTCTTTTTCTTTAAAACATACATTTTAACCAATTTATTTTATTTATAATTTTAAAATAATAAATGTACAATTTTGTATGGGCTATTTTTGAATTGCAACCCAGACTCGTATTTCGGTAAGTTTTATGTTTAATCTATTTTCTTAATAAAATTATATGTATAGTTAGATGTACAATATTTATGTTATTACTATATTATTATATAATATTAGTGAATAAAAATAATTAAATATTTTTATAATTACTAAAGAGTGTATTCAAATATATAATTTAGTTAATTATATTTTAGTATTATAAAATAAAATATTTTATGTTTGATTCGCGGCAACTTGCGGGCGGAAAACTAGTTTCTAGTTAAATGATACACTTAAATATTAATAATAATACCCATGAAGAAATAAAAAGATCATACAGTTATAGATTTTTTTCTTTATGTCAGGTTGATTTACATAATAACTATAATCTATATTTCTTTAAGTATAATTCTACAGTTTTTCATTTTATTTTCACATGGGCATGGTTCGAATTTAATTTGAGTATTTGAACAAAAAAAATATTGACCAAGTGCCAATTTGCTTCGTATGATGGAAGTTGGAACCCACAAATTATTATTTGAAGTTATGGAACATAATTAATTTTATATAGTACATACTTTTTATATTTTCAGAAATAAAATGAGTATATTATGTATTGAAAAAAACTGTATGAGAAGCAAAAGCAAAAGAAAAAAAACACGGGACGTACCTCTTGTGGTTGGCTTGAGGGATATTGAATCTGTGCATTACTGCTGCTGCTGCCTCCTCCTCCCACTGAGTTGTTTTCATTCCCCTCTGAAACCTTCCAATTCAATTTTCCGCACTTTTCAATAAACAGTGTGCTGAGTTGAGGGAATTCAATGCCTTGGATTTCATGACAGAAACTTGTCAGATTTGGCAAATCCCTTAACGTAACCCATTTCAGTTTTGGGAACAACATTTTTGTGATATGATGATGACAAGAATTGTTTTCATTTTCGTCCACTTAAACACTTGTTCCATCTTCTCACATTCACTAATGCTTAAACTTTGGAGCTGAGGAAGGAAATCCTTTTTTAAATGTACACTGCTACCCTTCCAAAATTGCTTTAGTTCTGGCAGCTTATAGATGTCTAATTTATTGAGATTCAACCACCAAATTGGACCATCACTTATCTCCTCAAGATTTCGAAGACAAGAAAGAGTCAAATCCTGTATGGAAGATAACACATGAGAAGCACCACCATCCTCCATTGATGTTGTTACCATTTTCTTCATACTCTCACAGTTACGCAACTCCAACACCTTAATTTTGTGAGACTTGGCCAAGTCCACATTATTTGCACCACTTCCTTCTAAATATAGAATTTCAGTATCCTTTAGAAGTTGCATCTCTATCCAATCTCCTAACCCACTTTCTTCCTCCCAATGTAGAAGCAATAATTTGGAAGACCGAGGATATGCGTATTGACGGTACCTAGAAGTAATGATGTTGAATCTGTCCAACGCAGCTGAAAGTCGCATGTTTTCCGCAGCTAATGCAGGATCCTCTATCTCAATCTCCAAGCATTTCAATTTAGTCAGGGCCTCTAGCTCTTTCAATCCTGCATTCTCTCGTACTTCTCTATCCTCTGCTTCCCATTTGTTGAAGCTACCCTGCATCTTCAACTCCTCCAACCCAACTAGATTTGATATGATGCCTCTACCTATTCTTTCAAGACTTATACACCATGTGAGATCTAACACTTTCAATCGAGTTAACCCCTCCATCTCCCGGGGTAACTCCTTAATCGAATAACAAGAACGACAAACAAGAATCTCAAGGCTTACCAACTCCCCAATTGAAGATAATGTCTCCAATTCATTACATGAAACTATGATCAAAGTCTTGAGATTTTTCAGCGATTGTGTTGTGAATGGCAGTGATGTGAGCGAGCCTTGTTCGATGTATAACACGTAGAGATCTTTAATGCCTTCAAAAAAGCTGCTATCCAGTTTTAATTCTGCATTCGCCGAATTGCAAATCCAGAAGATAGGACGTAAATTTGGGAATCCCAAAACTGAAAGAATCTCAGGTTTTTGATAGGAAGAAATCCAAGAACAATCATTTCCACCAATATATCTTTTCTGTTTTGCAATGAAAATGCAAACATCGCGAACAACATCATGCATTCTCACATAATCATCTCCACGTCTGCTATCTAATAGCAAAGACCGACTTTTAAGCTTACTTGCCAATGAGCACGTACTATTCCTTGCATCCTCCACATTTGTAATGCCTTCAAATATGCTTAATCCCATACTAAAATAAGTCAAGTCCTCAATAGATATATCAGCATCCTCACGATACAAACAACAAAGCAAGAATAAGGATTTATCGTCAGGGTCCAAGGCATCATAACTTAGTTTTAGGGGATTATAAACATCTCTAAGAAGTCCTGGGATACTTGGATCAGATTGTCTCAATCGTCGTAATGCATCTTTCCAAATACGCACATCCATTTTATTTTTTAGCGCAGACCCTACAGTTGCAAGTGCGAGTGGCAATCCTTTGCACTCATTTACGACTTCTTTAGCTATGGAACTCAACCCCGTGTCATCCACACATGCGCCGACTCTCTGTCCAAACAAAAGCCATGCATCTTCTTTAGATAACACTTCCATCTGCATAATCTTTTGAACATCCATTTCATTAAAAACGTCATGATTTCGGGATGTTAAAAGAATTGTGCACCCTTTGAGCTTACAAGGTATTCCTAAATCCTCCAGCACGAGTCTTTCCCAAACGTCATCCAACACTAGCAAAATTCTCTTTGTGCCACTTAGTCTGGTATGCAATTTTTGCAGTCTAGACTGATATGTTTCTCCTTCGAGATTCAAACCCAATGTTCCACCGATTTCAACCTGAATTTTCAACTTGTCTACAGGCTGGCTGACTACTGCCATCACAACTTCTTCAAATACATGCTCCTCCAATGCTCTATTCATGATTCTTTTGGCCATGGTAGTTTTTCCGAGACCTCCCATTCCACATATCCCCACCGTATTCACATCCCCGAGTTTCAAAGTTGTCATGATGTCTTCTTCAATTTGTTTTCGGGGCTCGAATACACATATTCTACCTAATGGGATTGCTTCTCTTGCGGGTGGAGGTCTTGGCTGGGATATAGCATTATCATTAAAATTGCACTGGCCTCGAAGCTCTTTCAAACGATCGGTTGTTTTCTTAGCCTTCTTGCTAAGAGAAAAACGAGCGATGAGCTTGAAACAATTACTTTCTACATTTGGAACTTCTTTAATTCCAAATCTCATCCATTTCATTTTTTATGTTATTGGATTTCTCTAACCAACTCTCAACCTCGCCCGAAATGACTCGTACTAGTAATATTGGAGGTGAAGCAACAGAGATAATTAAATTGACGCATGATTGGTGCAGCCACCCATTTGGCTACTTCTATAACCGGACCAAGAAAACTTCCCGCAATTTCTGCCATCCCTGCAACTTATTTCATTAATGTATTTTTTATTTTATCCAGATTTTTGTGGGATCTATATATATATATATATATCCAAATTCTCAACATTAAATGAACTGATCTAATGATAAGAATATACAATTCATTAAGCATACAAGTTAAAGGACTAACCTTTCAACGTCCACAACCCTTAGCTCGAACAAGTAAGAGAAGAGAGAGAGCGAGGCTGATGCAGAAAATAGAGATGAATAAGAGAGAGAAGAGGTAGATGAACAAGTAAGAGAAGAGAAGACAGAAACAGAGACAGTAGAAGAAAATGCAGATAAAGAAGAAAGCAATTCCACGACCAAATAATCTTGTGGCTGAAAATTCGTGGGGACCTTAGTATTGATTCCAATCAAACACTTCCGTCTCATATTATTAGTCCCAAATAAAAATAACACAGAAATCAATGTATATAAATATAATAAAATTAATAATTTATTGGTGAGTGTGAAAAAATTTGCTATTTTAAGAAACGAAAATAATAAATGGGACGGACATAAAAGACAAATGAGACTAATAAAATGGACAGAAGGAATACTATCTTTCATTTCATTTTCATGCATATATATATATATATATATATATATATATATATATATATATATATATTTTATTTTTTTATTTTTTTTTTCTAAACTCAGATTTGATCATAGTTATCGTTTTTTCCACCATTTTTTTTAAAGTAAGATCTTATTTTTATTTTGGATCGAAAGTGTCACGATTCAAATGGCCACAATATCTTATCTCTTCAAAACAAAAGCTGGGCTCTTTCCTATAATGGTGGGGCCACACTATATGATATCGGCCACTTACCTCATTTTATTATTATTTTACTCATATTTAATTTTAATATATATATATATATATATACTAGTATTTTACAAATTTAATTATTATTAAAAAATTATAATATATCAAACATTATTTTTTATTTTATTAAACCAATGTATATTATATATATATATATATATATAAATAGTATATATATAATAGTTTATGTATTTAATAGATATGATAAATGGTATAGATTTTCAACTTGATGTACTCGCATTTTATATTTTTAACATAAAATTAAAAAAATTGTAATTTGAAAGAAAAAATCAAATTGGTGTACCACGATTTATATATTTTCTCAACATATAAATAAAACTAATTTAATTATAATAAATCAAACCGATATACTCACATTTTATATATTTTAGCTAAAACAAAAAATATTAAATTAAACAAAACATAAAAAAATCAAACTAATGTACCCACATTTTAAAAGTTAATCATTTGTCCGTTCTTTATAAATTTAAATTAAAATTATTAAATAACATATAATATATGACTATAATTACATTTATAATTTTATATTTAAATTTCTATAATTACATTGGTGGATTGCTTGTCGTTTGATATCGTACATATAATATAATTTAGTATTTTAAATTATAAAAAATAATTAATTTGTGTTAGATTTATACAAATTAATGTATAAGTTATAGAAGATAATATAAAATTATCTATATAAATAATAAATCTATTAATATTATTATTAAGCATTACTATCTTGCAATGTTCGAAAAATACAATTTTGAGATGAATTTGTTGGAAATCATCATTCAGTTTTCTATGTTATTATATAAATTTATTTATAGTCTGATTACAGAATCTATATAAATTATCAAATTATAAACTACTAATACATAGTGAAAAATAAAATATTTTTTTATTATATAGTTCCCATTATTACAGGATATAGAAATTGAAAATAAGATAGACATATTTATAGGAAAGAATTTATTATTATGATTAGTATTAATTAATTAATAACTATTCAATTAATTTATAATGTATTTAAATAAAATAAAATAATAATTTTGTTTTTATAAAAAAAATTATTTATTTTGTAACCACTTCTTTACTTTAATATATTTATAGATATATAGGTATATATAAGTATTTACAATACGAACAAATATAAACTATTCCCAAAATGATAAATGTATTAACCAAACTGCGAGTTTGAAATTTTGAATACATAATTGGGTTAGAGTCATCATTAAAATATTTTGATACATCACAGTTCATACATAATAATGACTGATAGATACACCAGAAATAAAAGCCATGTTTTGATCACTAGTCACAATTAATGATGAATAAAATCAAGATTTATTTCTATACAATCTGTAGCAGAATCAGTTATAACATTAAAACCAGCTCAGCATTAAACTAGATCTACTTAGCATCCACAAACATTTGAAATAAACTCTATTTATTACAATATACAATTCATTACATATTAAAGGACTAACCTTTCAACGTTGAGAATCCTTAGCTTGAAGAAATAAGAGAAGTGAAGAGAGAGAGAGTGAGAGAGAGTGAGAGAGAGAGAGGGGTAGAAGAAAGAAGGAGCAATTATTGTGATCTCTTCAATAATTGATAGACGACCAAAAAAGTCTTGTGGCTGAAAATCAAATGCTATCTTTCAAAATTATCTTTTATTTTATTTTTTCTACAACTCAGATTTTATCATCTTTATCGGTTCACCATTTCTTTCATTTAATTTCAAATAAAAGATACTCCCTCCGTCCCAAAATATTAGTCATGTTTTCCTTTTTTCGTCTGTCCTAAATATTAGTTTTGTTTTTCTAAAATGAAAATGAATACACACTCACTAATAAAATATTAATTTTCTCTATATTTACTCGCATTGATATCTGTGGTAGAATGAAACAAGACTAATGTTTAGGGACGGAGGGAGTACGTATTACGTGGTTGGTATTATTCGGGAAAAAAAAAGCTGAAATATTTAGTCATATAAATCCAACACAAGAAAGTCTAATTACATTTCGGAATTATTGTTATTTAAATGAATAAGTTTTTAGACAAATTCAACAAACGAGTTTTCTTAAGAAGGCATTGTGTCTTGTGATAACTAAAAATTGTAATACTACAATTTCTATTTATTATAAATCCAATATTCCAAAATATTAATAATATTCTCTTTTTAATTTATATAGACTCAAAATCCTAAAATTTTCAGAAAATAAAAATTTGACAAACACTTGTATAAGACCGTCTCATCTCATGATTTTATTTTGTGAGACGGTAATTCATGTTTGTGAGTATAATAAAATTAATATTTTATTAATGTAAATGAAAATTTTATTATTTTAGAAAACGTAACTAATATAGCAGGACAAATGAAAAAGAAAAATGAGACTAATATAGTGAGACGGAACTTCTTGTTATTATTAATTATAAAATAATACTCCCTCCACTTTACGGAATAAGTTCCATTTAGTTTAGCAGCAATAACCAATGAGATGGAGATAAAAAATAATAATAATTTATTAATGTGAGTTGATTATTTTTCTATTTTTTGTAATGATAATGAGATTATTTTGATGTGGTGGAGGGAGTATATATATTTTTAAAAAAGAAAATAAGAAGGGGTGGCTTAGTTAAATGTGCATTCATATGCCATTATTTAAATTTAACATCTAATATGTTTTGAATTTGAGAATTTACAATGTATCTATGAATATTTGCTGATTTGCTCACTAGTTTTTCCATGACATTTCTATCATTTATGTTTGTTTTACTTAATTTTTTAGAAGAAATTTATAGATATAGTTCATGTATAAATAATAACTTATGGACCAATCATACTAATATATATAACATTAACGAAATAAAAATTAAATATATTTTAAAAAATACTATCTATGTCCCGTTGAAGTAGTCTCATTTCCCATTTTTGTTTGTCCCATAAAATAGTCCTATTTTCTTAAAATGACAAACTTTTTCACACTCACCAATAAAATATTAATTCCACTACACTCACAACCCTTAATTTCCGTGCCGAAAAGAAATAGGACTACTCTAATGAGATGGAGGGAGTAATATGTATCATTTTATTAACAATTCTTTATTTGTTGGGGACCAAATCTAACTTGATCCAAAACAATGACCCATGAGTAAGATGCAGTTCGTGGCACATTTAGTATCTAAATAATTGGACCAAACCCTTAATCACGGATCTGATCAAGCATCCTAAGCTAGAGATGGCCAGGGCCAGTTCCAGAAACTTGGGCCCTGAACCAGCCCGTCTGTTGGGGGGACGGTTCTGGTTTTTGGCCCGGAATCGCTAACCCGGTTCAGGTTCAACCGTTAGTTCCAGGCCATTTTTTTTTTCTTTTATCTCATGATTATTGAGGCAAATTTAGTCGTTCAATCGGCCAACGATCACAATGTCAGACGGTTCGAACCGCTGGTTCCGATTCAAACCAGCACGGAATTTGAAAAAAAATCAAATCTTAAAAAAAAATTAAATACCGAAACCACCAATTCACCCGGTTCGGAACCGGCGGTTCCGCGGGCCTGAATTTTTGGAACCAGCCCACCTAAATAAGTGTCCGGTTCCGGTTTTGAACCATGGCAGCCGGTTCCAGGCCGGTTCGGCCGGTTCTGGTTAGGGTTGGGCATCTCTATCCTTAGACTGCCTCTAGCGGCAACCTTCATGCAATCGGTTGGGGTCCACGTCAGAAAAAAATAATAAAAATAATAAGAAAAACATGTAAAGAGACCGATCGAGGTCCCTTCCCAATTCCATTCCAACCTTTCCCAATTTCATTCCAACCTTGTGGGGCCACCCCTTTTTAAATGTTTTTTAATTTTCAAACCAATCACAACATGCTACTAGTATTATTTTTAAGTTTTGTTAGAAATTAATAATAAAATTGATATATGTTTTATATAATATCATAAAAATAAATAAAAATTATACCAAAATTCATAAATTTTTTTCTCTACAAATAGAGACCAATATTGATATATTTATTGTTTGATTTTAAATTAATATATAGTACGTCATATTGATTGATCTACACCATTAATATATAACTATTAATTTTAATTTTATTTTTTTACAACAATTCATAATTTTTATTATTTTAATTATAATTATTAATTTTAATTTTGAAAATAAAATTAAAAAAAGATTATATATAATATTGTCGTTGGATGGTTGGGTGGTTGCTGATAGAGTATGTAAAATTATTGTGGTTGGGTTGAGATGATATTGATGATGTGAAGGAAAGAGAAATTAATTTAATATTGAAGTCGTTGGATGGTTGAGTGGTTGAGGTGGTTGCTGTTAGAGATGGTCTTAGCAAAGTCATACTCTTTGGGAAGCCAGTGACGGATCACCTCCAATGGCGTGTCCACGAACCTAAGAGGATTGATTTCCCATGAGATGGATGGCTTGAGTCCGAAGGGTGGGAAATTAGTCTTCTTCTTGATAGGGTTTTCCGCAATCGTAAATATTTTATTGACTCATTTAAATAGAGAATGAAAGATACAAGATATGCATGAAAAACTAATCCTAAATATGAAAATATCTAAAGATACAATATAATCTAATTATTCTATCACTTCTTACACAGGGATGAGATCATCTCCTCAAGCACAATCTACCACTAAAAAGCGCACAATCAAAATCCATAATACTCCCTCTCTCATTTTATTAGTCTCATTTACTTTTTGTGTCTGTCTCATTTATTAGTTCTGTTTTTTAAAATGAAAAATTTTTTCACATTCATTAATAAAATATTAATTCCACTACACTCACAAACATTGATTAATATGTCATTTTAGTTTGGAACTAATAATTAGGGACGGAAAACAACTAATCCATGATGAACGCAACTAAGGATGTGGTTAATAGAGCAATCATAACTAGGGGTAAATGAACCAAACTGTTCGTGAGCTACTCGAATCTCGATTCGATAAAAGCTCGTTCGAGTTTGTTTAGTAAAGCTTGTTTATTAAACGAACCAAACCTGAGCATCATAGTATTCGACTCGTGAGCTCGTGAGCAGGCTCGTTAGCAAAAATTAGTAAGAAATATAAAATAATTATTTTTATAAAAATAATATTTTCATGATTTAAGAGTAAAAATAATGATAAATCTTTTTAATAATGAAAAATTTAAGAATTTGAACATGAATATGATATTAATTTTGGAATAAATAACTTTTTTTCTTCACAATAATAATGAAAATTTTAAATATATTCTAAATTTAGAAAGTTTGTTTAGGCTCGATTAAAGCTTGATAAAGTTCGTGAACATCAAAGTATTCGATAAAAAAGCTCGAAGCTCGACTTGAAACTAAACGAGTCAAACTTGAGCACGACACTACTCGACTCGACTCGATTCGATTACGCCCCTAATCGTAACTGACATAAGATTAGATATAAATTCAAACTCTCTTAAATAGTGACACATATAGAAAAATACACAAACACAGAGAAAAAAGATATAGAAATTGAACTCGGTCAATTAACTATTGAATTCAACTTGATACTATTCAAAGAGCAATCCTCGATGTCTTTCTCATCCTTTTAATTCCACCAGCACTTCTCACGACATCTCAATTTATCACGAAAGGTTCAATGCAAATAAATTTATGACTGAAAATCTAATTCAAACATTATTATTATTATTATCATATTAGTTAAATAATATATACAATATTTTTTTAATAGAGAATTGTGAAAGGAAAGACTAACTCATACTCCTATGTCCCATTGAAGTAGTTTCATTTTCCTTTTTTTGTCTATTCCATAGAATTGTCTCATTTTCTTAAAATGGCAAATTTTTTCACACTCACCAATAAAATATTAATTCCACTACATTCACAATCATTAATTCCCGTGTGAAAAGAAATGAGACTACTTCACCGGGGTGAGTATATCGGATCTACAATATCTACAAAGATACAAATACAATAATATAAATTGTTAAACTAATATGATAATTATTTAAAAAAAAAAAAAAAACTAAAATGATAACAAAATAAAATAAAATGTGCAACATATTGATACGAGGTTTCTCTCTCCGCGCCAAAACAAACAACGTCCACACAAGGATGCAACTGCTCCGCAAACGTAGGTTTTTCAGACGAGCAATGTCTCCTCGCTCTTCTCCACCAACCCATCCACACACACACTCACCCTTTTACCCATCCGAACCCAAAAACTACTCGCCGGAGATTTTCGAAGACACCCTTTATAATGGAAAATGTTATTCGTGCCGCGGTTTTGTTCCGTCGAAGATCGTGATCGAGGATTGGGGCCCCCGAATGAAAAAATCAGGCTTTTCGCATCATCAAATGCAGTCTGAGGATTGAGGTTTTCGTTCATGAATTGAGATGGTATGTGTTGGTACAGGAGAATGTGTATAATTTCATTTGGTTGGGCATGTTTAAACATTCTTATCGGAATCACTTTTCATTATCTTGATTCTTGTCAATAAATTAGGTGTCAAGATTGAATTTTTTTTTTATTTTAAGTGTGGCCCCTGACAACAAAGATATGAAAAAGTTGTGGAATAGGTGGATTATGCTGTCAAAATATGATTTTATGTTGAATAAGATTAAGCAATGTGAAGAATGATGGATTTGATACTCATTGTAATGTGTTAATTTTTTTGTCCAACTAATGCACTTACTTTGGGAGAAAACTCTATCTCTGCTGCAGGGCCCCCCAGACAAAATTATCATTGAAGGTTCTCACATTTGGGTTGAGGATCCGGAGAGTGTTTGGATTGATGGGCGTGTAATAAAGGTTAATGGGGGCGAAGTTGAAGTTGAAACATCCGATGGAAGGACGGTAAGATTGCTTTTGTTTTTGCTGAATGTTTCCGAGCTAGGACACTGAGGATCTATCATGGAAATTCGGTAGAACACAGCTTGCATTATGGATCAATGCCTCTTTTGCAACTTCTTGACATTTTTGTGCAGTAGTCTGCATGCATGCTTGTTGTTTAAAGAATTACATTTGGTGCAAGCTCATGTATCGCGTATTACGCCAGGGTTGAATTCTTTCTTTACTAGCTAAAACATATTTCTTTCATAGACAATTTTCGATCTTCTGTTTATTTTCCTTCCTTTTTTCATTTTTCTCAGAGCTGGATTCTTTCTTTACTAGCTATAACATATTTAAGCCATTAAACTTCAGAATTGATTCTTCTTCTGTTTGCTTGTCAGTTGCTTCTGTTTCCATTGATACTTATCAGATGCATTTTCCATAATTTAGAGTAAAACACACCCTTTTCTTCTTAACTTATACTTCTAGTTTGGTATAATCTGTCAAGGTGTATCAGATTCCAGTCTAGTATTATTTTATTTTTAACACTCGTCATGGATCATTTACAACCCATTTTATTCTTTTAATTGTTAAGGTTACTGCAAACATATCCAAAGTATTTCCAAAAGATGTGGAGGCATCTGATGAGGGAATTGATGACATGACCAAACTGTCTTATCTGCATGAACCTGGAGTTCTGCATAACTTGGCGATAAGATACCAGCGCGATAAGATTTATGTAAGATAATGTTGAACCCACTTCTGACTTAATGTTCAATCTATGTTCCTTATGGTCAGACAAAGCAATTTCGAGAGCCACCTGCATGTCTTAATGTTGTATCCAACTCTAACATCATGGCAGACATATTGTGGTGGCATTCTTATCGCCATTAACCCATTTCAAAGGCTTCCTGACTTATATGATGCCAAAATGATGCAACGATACACCGGAGCACCATTTGGTTCACTAAGTCCACATGTATTCGCAATTGGAGAAGCTGCCTTCAGGTGATAGTCTGCACACTCCTGGTGTTTATGATTTTTTGATAAAAATATGATTTAGTTATGTCTGAGGCTTCTAAGATAAACTAGGGAGATGAGGAATGAGGGGCGGAGTAACTCAATATTGGTAAGTGGAGAAAGTGGTGCTGGTAAGACTGAAACTACTAAGATGCTTATGCAATATCTTGCATATTTGGGTGGCCGTAAAGGAGGTGACGAGAGAACAGTAGAACAACAAGTACTTGAGGTAAGTCTTATCATCGAAGGTTCTGTTTCATTTGTTGACATTGTCATTATCCAACTATGACCTTGTACCTCTGATGCAAGTAGTGTCAAGCCATTTTTCTTTCTTACATGTCCGGCCTTGTTTAATGAATTATATTTTGAGGTCATGACTTTGTGCATGTATTATATTATACTGTTTCAGATGTAGGTTTTAAGTGTGGTTAAGAAACAGCATGTCAAGATTGGGTTGCATATCAAAACAATTGCGGAAAATTAGCAAAGCAAATAAGCATTCGGCTGATATTGCAAAACATTATGGGAAATGAAATCTGATACAGCATTTCCAGCCAAAATTATGTTGTGCTGCTAATGGTGCATGCAAATATTTAAACCCATATTTGTAAACATCCAGAGTTTCCTTAAGATTATGAAATGTATTTGGCTGAAACTTTTTACTATTGATATGAATTGGAAATGACTCTATACTTCATTGCGGTGAAAATTCTTGGAAGGACAGTTGAGAGTTCACACATCGTGCAAGTACCCGTAGTTTCATTTATAAAAGTAGTTCCAACCACCTAACACTAGAGAATAGTAAAATCACAATGAAATACCATTTCAAGAATGTCTACTTGTGCATTTACATCTATATATGGTAAACCTGTTAGTTGTTTTCTTCAGTCAAATCCAGTTCTTGAAGCTTTTGGGAATGCCAAGACTGTCAGAAATAACAATTCTAGGTGAGAAATGGATCCTGCAGCAAAATTTGAATTTGAATATTCTTTTTTCTGTTTAAGTTTTAGCAGTCTGCATACAGTTAGCTGATTAAATTCTTCTGGTGCAGCCGATTTGGTAAATTTGTTGAACTACACTTCGACAGTCATGGAAGAATATCAGGGGCAGCCATCAGAACATATCTTCTCGAGAGATCTCGTGTCTGTCAAGTTTCAGATCCTGAGCGTAACTACCACTGTTTTTACCTTTTGTGTGCTGCACCACAAGAGGTGATCCACTTTTGCTCTATCTTTTCATATCTAGATTATCTCTTAACAACGTATTTTTAAAAAAAAGGCGTATTCATCATATTCCTGAGTATTTTGTCATCTTGTCAGGAGATTGAGAAGTATAAGCTGGCAGATCCACAGACATTTCACTATCTAAACCAGTCTACTTGCTTTAAGCTAGATGATGTGGATGATGCACATGATTATTTGGCAACGAGGAAGGCCATGGATGTTGTGGGAATTAGTCATGAAGAGCAGGTATAATGTAAAGCAAGGATCCTTTTTCGTTTGTTTGTTTGTCTTTTCTGCTCTCTTTCTTCCAATATTTAAAATCTTACTTATTCTACAGGATGTGATTTTCAGAATTGTCGCATCCATTCTCCATCTCGGTAATGTTAAATTTTCTAAAGGGGAAGAGATTGATTCGTCGGTTCTTGAGGATGAAAAATCAAAGTTCCATCTTCAGACTGCAGCAGAGCTTCTCATGTATGACCAGGGCTTTTATGCTTGCATTACTTCTCTCTCATGACTATAATAATTTCTCACAAATCCTCTCCTTTTCAACATCAGGTGTGATCCGACTGCTATGGAAGATGCATTATTGAAGCGTGTAATGGTCACTCCAGAAGAAGTCATCAAAAGATGTCTCGATCCTGATGGGGCGATAGTTAGTAGGGATGGATTAGCTAAGACGATATATTCTCGCTTGTTTAACTGGTATAATGCTCTTGCACTATGATGATGCCACTCTTGCATAACTATTTGTTGCTGGTTTAGTTACTTTGACGTGGTCTGCAAATATATGTAGGTTGGTGGACAAGATAAATTTATCGATTGGGCAAGACGAAAATTCAAAATGTCTAATCGGTATTCTTGATATATATGGCTTTGAAAGTTTTAAGACTAACAGGTAAGGCTTGATTTTATCATATTCGGAAGATTATGCCATATCTGCACCCGGACTAACTTAAAGTTTATGAATGTAGTTTTGAACAGTTTTGCATTAACTTTACAAACGAAAAGTTGCAGCAACATTTTAATCAGGTACACGTTTCAACACGTGTTTTAGCAGCCGATAAATCTACCTTCAGCACGTAAATAAAATTTTGTTTGGTCTTTCTGCAGCATGTTTTCAAGATGGAGCAGGAGGAATACGTCAAAGAAGAGATTCCCTGGAGCTACATAAACTTTGTGGATAACCAAGATATTCTCGATCTTATTGAGAAGGTAATACTAAACCACTATGCCATGGTTTGCGGTTCTTTCTTTTCAAGTGTATGAAATATTCCATGCATACAAAAGTTAAACTTGAGCTAATATTGTAATAATTTATAGTTTTTGCTCTTTTAAAAAGTATAATTAATGTCTGCGCTCATTATTTTGTTTCATTGAAGGAAAATGTATTCCTCTCTGTTGATATTCTTGAAGTGCTTGAATTGGTTTCCCCTAAGATGGAATTGTATTTATATTTCATGTCAAGAACCTGCAGCGAAAGCAAATCTTCGTATAATTGCTTTTGATTTGATGCAGAAACCTGGAGGAATCATTGCTCTTCTCGATGAGGCCTGGTATGGTAATGCATGTAGCTTGCAAATGATATTTGCTTTATACTTCTGTTGACTTCGGACTAACTTCTCTTGTTCGGTTTCCAGTATGTTTCCAAAGTCTACACATGAAACCTTTGCCGAAAAACTTTATCAGACCTTTAAATCCCACAAACGTTTCATTAAACCAAAACTATCGCGCACTGAATTTGCAATTGCTCATTATGCTGGAGAGGTAAAAATGGAATCTTTTTCTTTTTCTAGTGTGTAGTTATGGTTTGCAATGTGATTGAGAATTTCTTCATTCTACGTTTTCTCCCAAGGTTCAATACCAATGTGATCAGTTTTTGGATAAAAACAAAGACTATGTCGTACCTGAACATCAAGATCTGTTAACTGCTTCGAGGTGCCCGTGGGTAGTAGCACTTTTTCCTCCAATCCCGGAAGAGACAACAAAATCTTCGAACAAGTCTACTAAATTTTCATCAATAGGCTCTCGGTTTAAGGTATCTTTTCTTCGCATTTCCTTACTTTCCTTAAAACTCTTAACTCTTTTGTGACCCACACCAATAATTTCTAAATGCATCTAAGTTTTTATGAGCTTATTAAACAAGGTTGAGCTGATAAACTGGTTGATTTATACAGCAACAACTCCAACAACTAATGGAGACGCTGAATTCTACGGAACCTCACTACATTAGATGTGTGAAGCCTAATAGTCTTTTCAAGCCAGCTATATTTGAAAATGTCAATATCATGCAGCAACTCCGCTGTGGTGTGAGTGCTCTTACTTGTAGCTATTAGATACAGTCAAATCATCAAATTTCTAATATACATGCCGTATTTAGTTCTTGATTTTGGCTATTGGCAGGGTGTTTTAGAGGCAATAAGGATTAGTTGTTCCGGTTACCCTACTCATAAAACCTTTGAAGAGTTTCTTGATCGATTTTCTATTCTCGCGCCAGAGGTTTCGGAAGGAGAGTAAGTCTTGTACTTGATATTGTTATGATCTTCTGTGAAAACTCTGTTGACTTGATCACTTCTTTCGTTTCGTGCAAGAAGGGATGATGAAAAGGCTGCATGCAAAAAGATTTTGGAGAAGATGGGCATTCATGGAGCTCCGGTACTAGTTTCTTCTTCATGCAAATGATTGCTTTCTCCCTTTCCATGGCGCGATTCTTGCTCTTGCCATTATCGCCAATATTTGAATGTTCGCGCTGTTATCATGCGGGTTATTGCTTAATAGTGAAACCTTTTTGTTATATTCTTGCCAGATCGGAAAAAGCAAGCTCTTTCTCAGAGCTGGCCAGATGGCTGATTTGGATGCTCACAGAGCATTAAAACTTGGTGGTGCAGCAAAGATAATACAGAGAAAGACGAAAACTCATATTGCCCGGCAAAACTATTCGACTGTGGTCAAGGCAGCAGTTGTGGTGCAATCTATATGCAGAGGTTCTTTTCAATTCGACCGATCTTCTTATGTATTCATGTGGAGACCAGCATTATATTCCTACTCTTTTAACTCTTTGTTTTCCATGGCTTAGGAATGCTTGCTTACAACTTTTTCCAAATTGTAAGAAAGGATGCGGCGGCGCTTAAAATCCAAACAGATTGGAGATGGCATAAATTTAATCAGAACTACAGCAGACTCAGAAAAGCTACTATTACAATGCAAGCCATTGTGAGAGCGATGGCTGCACGCAAGATGTACGATTTCACGAAGCAAAACAAGACAGCCACTGTCATACAGGTATTGAAGTTGTATGTCTATCTGCAAAAGTTTGAGCAGATTGATGGTTCTTGGTTAAATAGTAAAACATTTCATTTCTCAGTCGCGGTGGCGTGGTTATAGAGCTTTTTCAACCTGCAAGCGAATCATAAGGGCCACGATTTATCTCCAAAGTGGATGGAGGAGAGTGACAGCTACAAAAGAGCTCCGGAAAATGAAAACGGTAGGCCTCAGATTTCCTGTATAGATGAACTGTTTGTCTACTGTCACACTTGTCATAGTTTTGTCTACTGTTTGCAGGCTGCAAGAGAAACGAGTGCTCTTGCAGAAGCAAAGAGTAAGCTCGAAAAGCTCGTGGATGAACTGAGAACGCAGTTACAGATGGAGAGAAATCTGCGGGTACATAACCTTCTCACGCATTTCTCTGTTTAGACAAAATAAAGTTCAGTAAACGTAGCTCTTAACTCTTAACTAAGATTGAGAATTCTTCTGCCAGATTAGCTTGGAGAAAAAGTTGGAGCAGTCAATGGATGTTATGCAAAGTCAGGGGGAAACAACAAATATTGCACTTGCAGATGAGGCTGCACATATCGCAACTGATGCTGCTCGAATCGCGATTGATGAGGCCTTCACAATCATGAAGGAGAAAGGTGTTCCTGAAGAAGACTCAGTAGTGACTGAGGATGCAGGAGCAACCGAGGTTTCAACTTCCGACGTGAAAAGACTACAGGTGAAACTAATCAACTGTAATCATTTTCATGTAACAAACGTATGTGGGAATATTCAGATGTATACGTAAATACAAAGAGAGCGAATCTTCTCTTGATAGTAAATTGAATTATTAAAACCTCTGCTATCATTACTATTTATAAATAGAATCTATAACATATGTATTCTAACAAGTTTCAGCATTCTTGATCTTTTTTCTGATTTACAGGGATTGTTACAATCTGAAAAGCAACGAGCTGATGATTTGGAAAGTCGGTATGCTGAAGCCATGGAATCAGTGAAGAGAAAGCGGAAAAAGTTAGAAGAAACTAATAGACGAGTTCACCAACTAGAGGAATCACTGAATAGGTACAAACTCCTCTTATTTTCTCGTGATGAATCCTTATCATGCCAGTTATTATATCTGAAAACAGTATATATCTCTCGAGTTTTACGTTGATGGAGAACTAGAAAGTTCTATCTTTTCGAATGTAAATGGTTGGACTGACATTCCTGTCACCATATGTTAATTGTAGTGTCTCTTGAATTCGAATATTTCTGAAGAATTCATATCGATATTTATGATTGATGAACTGGCATCGTTTAACTAATATTGGATATGATCTAGTGTGCCTCAGGATGATATACAGAATCTCCGGCCAATTTTCAGAACTAAAGATGATATTGTCTGCATCATCCGACTCGAGTTCAGCTACGGGAGTTGTTTCCAAGGAGGATAGAGGTGATGATTCCTCCACCTCTTCTGATACCACATCTTCTGACTCCGATTTCACATTCCCAGCCCCTGACTCGAATCCAGCAGACATTTCTTCTTTCAATTCGGGTGCACTTCAGCTCATTGTTCAGGATCTTTCAGCAGCTGAGGATTCAGGTCAGTCTAGTCCCTGAGAGGCCATGTCTACACAAACACTGAAGTTAGGACTTGATCGAGCAATATTTATCCCTTGCCATACGACCATATAGAAATTAAAATGTTCGTCCCAATTCTTGCTCTCAATATACGAGTTTTTTTTCTTTTCTTTTCATTTTACTTGTGTTCTGTTCTTTCTAGTCTTGTATGTAACACATTTGGTCCAAATCTCGATTCCCTTTTTTCGCTTAAATAAAAACCGTGATAAGAAACTGCATTATGCCTTTTCTTTTCTCTTGATGGCTGCATTTTGCAGGAACTGAAAAGAGGAAAAATGGCCGGGAGGGGGCTTTCGATGATTTTTTCTGATGGAAGTTTGTTCTGTCAATGTGTTGTGTCTATATCTTCTTCCCTAGTTAGGCTAGATTTTTAAGAATCTGATATGTCACAGCAGATACACCTCGATTAACACAGAAATACCGCGCACTTGTTGTACTGACACATCACAAATGTATATATAAAATGTTTAACATCAGCATTTCATAAATTTCTTCTGCATAACCATAATAACTTCCACTCTTCACATCAAAACTCGAAAGCTCGACTTAATCTAGTTTTCGTCAATGTGGTGATAGTAATAGTCTTCCTACTTAGTACACTAGTTTGCTGTTTTTCTGAACCCGGGGGAGTGTGAGCTTCTGCTCGAATGCTTTATGATTCAGCTCTGCTGCAGGTTGTTGTGATCGAATACGTTTAATTCGTATTTATGCATGATCTGCACTTCTGCTCATACACTTACTGCAAGGTAAAAATATCCCTCATTCATTTGGGCAGTTCTGAGAATGACTTGAAGCCATTCTGATCTACGTTTTCTGCTCGCTCGTGGCACGTTCGTTTCTAGCATTACGGCTCAGAAACTTCTAGATAATGTATCTTCCTAGCAGAATAGTTTGTTTCAGGTTCTGAGCTATATTCACTCTGCATGAATATTACTGTCTGTTAACTGAAGTTTTTTTGTGATTGAAATGCAATTTTCTTCCCTCTCTCATCTCATCTGTTGCTTCATTGTGTACCTGAACTGTAATGCCGGACATTAGTTGTCGTGATACGCGTCTATTAGAGCCTCTGTAGTGCATCGGTGATGCAAAATTTGTATGCTACGAAGCTGAATGCTTCGTAGTGTGCTAGCAGAGACGTCAAATAAAGTTTCTGTTGTGCTGTGAGTGAGCAGAGACTATTAGATGCCTCTGCTCACACATTACGAAGCATTCAGCTTCGTAGCATTTATATTTTGCATCACGGATGCACTGCACGTAAACGTAAGTAGATCTTGTGTCAGGGTAATCGTGTTGTTCATGGTACCTATCTCACTATCGCATATTGTGAATAATAAAGTCTATACTTAAAAAATAACGATTAAAAGTTGCACACAATTTTAAAAAAAACTTGGACATACCCAAGTGAGAAAATAACCGACAAGACTATCAAAAACTAATTTCTCATCGAGTCTGTGACAATCCTAACTAGGTCAGCACACCATGACCAAAAAAGCTCGAGGAGATTCCAAAACTCTTAAAATTCTTACCTTAAAAAAAATTGCAAATATATAATCGAATATGAACTTGGATCCATGTGTTTGCTTTCAATAGATCAAAAATCCCTTGTTCTTAAACTATATATTCAATAAAATTGATGTAAATATGCTGAAAATATTCAATAAATTTGAGAAACACCTCCAAATCAATTGTTAAGTATAACACATTCTTAGTTTCATGTAAAACATTTTTTATATAATATATCTCTCTATCTCTAAACCCTAAACCCTAAACCCTAACATGTTTATAACATGTTAGTCCACCCAATGGCCGATCCAGAAAAATTTCGTACGGGCTGATTTTTTTTCTTTTTTCCTCCACCTTAACTTCAAGAATTTTATATTATATTTTATCTTATTTTCATAATTTTTTTCTTCTTTACGAGGGGTTATTCCATAAAATATCAAATCACGATACTATAATTAAAAACAAAAAAATTCGGGATATGGGGCTCAAGCCGGCCCTAACCCCAATGTAGATCTGCCAATGAGTCCACCTCTATTTAATTTCTTTTTTATAGTGTATCGTATTTGTGTTCGTGTTCGTGTTTATACCAATTTTACTGAATTCTATTCAAAATTGGTCCCATCGTCATCGTATATATTGTATACGTAAGTTGCTAGTCATAGTCTTCAAGGGCATTAATGTTTATTGTTGAGTGAATTTAATTATGATGCAAATCAAATTTTATTCTATCCAAGTTGTTGAGGGTGATGCCCATGGCTTAGTAAATGAGAAAAAATATATATAATTAATGATGGATGTCGGTGAAGGAAAAAAACATACAAAAATAGCATAATTTAATTATTTTGGTAGACAAACTGCCATTTTTCTTTGTTTAAGCTGACGCCACAGTTTATATGCTGTACTTTCATTTTATATTTTTGTACGATTTTATAACTTATGTTCAAATCTATATTTCAATTATTGCAATTGCATGAGGTGTATTGATAGAAATAATAATGTATTTTAATCTTATTTTTTATGCTTTCAAAATGCGGAAAAAATCATAAATCTTTCTAGGGATGCGTACAATTTGGCCGAAATCGATCGAATGATTTGGCCGAAATCGATCAAACCAGCCAAACTAAATTAATTTAGTTGATTCGACTGGTTTGAGAGAAGTGAATTGGCTGAGTCAGTTTGAAAAATCTCAAATCTGATGATCTGATTAGGCTGACAGTTTGGGTGGTGAAATTGACCGTTATCGACGGTATATATAAAATTATTTTAAATATAATAATGATAATTAAGTATATTTGATAAAAAGTAAAATATCAATTGTATTGAAATATATGCCCGATATTTATATTCTTTCGAGTTACACTCCTATAACTCAAATTATATTTCCTTCTTTCTTGCAACTACAACCTCATTTATTTATCAATTCTCTCCGATTTATAATTAATGTCTAGAGAAATACATTTATATTAATTTTATTTTTTGCATCATTCATACATTAATATTTAAAATGGTCAAAACGATATACTAATTTTATTGTTTGTATTATTAGTCAAATAATTTTTCAAACCGTTTAAACCGGCCGAATCAAACTATTTTAATATGATTTGGTCAATTTGGTTTAGAATAATTATTTGACTGATTCGGTTGGTGAAAATTTCAAACCATAACTGTTAGTTTAATCTGTACTTTAACCTCTAAATCAGTCTAATCAGACTGTGCACATTCCTATTTTCAACGTCAAATATTGTATTAAATCAATTAAAGGAAAAGTAAGTTAGTAATTAATTCATTCCAAAAAAAAAGTAAGTAATTTTTTAGTATGTAATTTTACTATATTTATACCAAAATAAAATAAGACATTTTACACGAGGTAGCCCAAGTCAATGCCAATGGCTATGGCTACTCGTTATTTACCTTTAAAAAACATACAAAGAAAAAAAAAACACTGATTTCATGGCCAATTTATTTTGTAACCCGATTTCCAACCACATTAGAATTGCAAAACCCAAAGCAAAAGTAATAAACTTTTTTTTTTTCACTAACCTCAAAAGTCAAACATTCATAACTCACCTTTTTCCATTTTAATTATTTTATTACAAATCGATTATTATATTCTATAAGCTAGCTACTTTAATTTGGACAATTTAAAATGGGAAATGTTTAGTGCCCCACTTGTGTTGAAATACAAACAAAAGTGAAAAAAGTTTTGTGCTGAATTCAAATCCATTGAACCATTTGCTTCATTAATTATTAATGTCTCACTAATTAATCATGATTAATTAAAGCATTGTACGTGTCAAATATGCTATAATAAATCCAATTTTTAGAAACCATAAAATAATATATTTGCAGCAGTTCCCAGGTGCGGCGTTCGGCGGAAAAAAATGTTTTTTTATTTTTAGTTTTTTAAATTTTTATAAGCTTTGAAACAAACTTATGTATATTATAAGCAATATTGAGAGGATTATTAAATTAATTGATCCAAAAAGGAGAGCATAAAAGCCAAGAAATCGTTTGCTACAAATAATTATATTCTTTTTATTAGTACATATATGTATCAATAATGTAGGTTAGATACATATTTAATACCTTAATTTTTAGTAATTTCACAAGATATGTTCTAACATTTTCAACACTCCCTACCTAGTTTCGGATTCAGAAATTCTTGGTGAGGGGGTTAGATTACGAAATTGAGTAGAATTGAAAAACTATTTTGATTCCTCTTTATCCTCAACCTGTTCGAACTATATTTTTTTCATTTTCAACCCATGTTTTTTACTTAACTTATCAAAAAAAGGTCTAGTTCATAAAAATCAGATCACTATACTATAAAATCAGGAAAAGAAAAATCGTTTAGAGGGGTTGGAGCCCTCTTCCATACACATAGATCCAGCCCTACCTCCATCATAAACCCTAATTTGCATTGTGCACCATCCTTCGCTTGGCCCTGGCCTTTAGTATATTATATAGATTATGAAACTCAATCTAGCAATTATTGAACGAGCCAATAATCATGTAGTTAACAGTTTCGGGCATTTTCTTATTTCCTTGATGCCTACTTGCCTCCTAAGCAACTTAGATTTTTTCGAGCATCCGACTAATGTTTAACGAGTTTTATACTCCATTCGTCCCAAGTAAATTGCACATTTCCTTTTTCGTTTGTCCCACAATATTAGTCCACTTTTCTAAAATAGCAAATTTGTAACATTCATCAATAAAATATTCATGTCACTATCACTCACTACCACTCACATACTTTGGTTACCGTGTTCGATCAAATGTGGACAATTTAATCGAGACGGAGGGAGTATAAAGTAAGGTGCTTGGTTGCTGAACCCCCTCACCCTTTCTTCAATCAAAGTCACATATTAAATATACCTCTAAATTAAAGCTCAAAGTCATTACAAGTGATCACAAATTCTCCATCCCTAAACTATATAAAAGAAATTGAAATGTATATTGAAATAAAATAATGAGCCCATATTGCATAAGCCATTAAGAAATGTCTGCTTAGAACCATACACACAGACCTTCCATGTCCCCCCTTTCCCACCCCATATAATCCCCCCCTCTCTCTCCCTCTCTCTCTCCTCTCTCTCTCCTCCCCTCTTCATATCTGCACCATTTTCTAGTCTGCTCGTGCGCCAACAAATTCGCTCAGCTTTTTCCTTCAAAAGTAGAAACAATCCCCTCTCTTTCCCTCTGCAAACAATAATTAGCCCACACGCACGCAGACATATATCAATGGCCACCGGTGCCGGCTCTCCATGCGGTGCATGCAAGTTCCTCCGCCGCAAATGCGCCGCCGACTGCGTCTTCGCTCCTTATTTCTGCTCCGAGCAGGGCCCGGCGAGGTTCGCCGCCATCCACAAGGTGTTCGGAGCCAGCAACGTGTCGAAGCTGCTTCTGCACGTTCCGGTGGCCGACCGGTGCGAAGCCGTCGTCACCATTGCCTACGAAGCTCAGGCCAGAATCAGAGACCCCGTCTATGGTTGCGTCGCCCACATTTTTGCCCTCCAACAACAGGTATATATATTATTTCACTATTTTTTTCCGATTTCAAATTTGACTCCTTTAGTTTTTTTTTTTTTGGGATTAGGGTATCTTTCTCTACTTCAAGAAATCTTCTTATTCATTTTTTTTGTTTCTTATTAACATGACTATAACACTTAAATACTTCCAAATTAGAATTTATGATATTTTATTTCAATTGTGTAATACTTCCTCCATTTCGATTATATGATCTAGTTTGATGTTACATGTTTGTCAAAAATTATTTACTATTTAAACAAACTTCCAACATTACCCTTATTTATAGCATCAATTAATCTCTCATTTCCATAATAATAGATTTAATATTCTCATTTTTCAAAGTTATTCAAGGTATAATTGTAAATTACCAAACAAAAACAATACCAAATATAATTGAAAAGTCCTAAAATAGCAACCCAGGCCATATAATTGGAACGGAGAGGGTAATAATTTTAGTTTAGCACACAAAAAGTGATATTCAATTGTGTGCGCACAAAGAATTCCGATCAAATTAATGGTTATTTTAGTCGGAAACAAAATATGATGTATTTATGATTTATTTTAAAAACATTATTTTTGTATTCTGATCCGAATGTGTTATACACTATATGCATTTCAAATCAGAATACGGGTTCCAAACAGAATTATGTGTATGTAAAATAGAATCCCATTTAGAATCCAATCTAATGTCTCACAAAAACACACCGTCTTCTCAATTACGGTACAATTAAACAAGAGACGAACCCTAAACATATATTTACACAAATTTGATGAAGATTCTTTCCTATATGCAGGTAGCATATTTACAAGCGCAGTTGATGCAGGCGAAATCTCAGCTTGCACAAAACATGATAGATCATCAATCATCAAGAAACGCTGATCAAAGCCAATGGGTCAACAATTCTGGTGCAGGGTTAATGGCATCATCATCGCCACCTCCATTCGCAGTTGCGAATCACAGCTACTACTACTCCAACATATCGCCGCAGAGCTCGCTCGACTCCACCAACGATGGAATTCAGGAGATTCAGAGCTGCAGAGATGAAGCCACGTTTCAACCCTACTGCAAGAAGAGGCCTTCGCAAACTGATCTCAGCGAGCTTCAGGCATTGGCTTTTAGAATGATGAACAATCAAAACTAAAAAAATTTAAAAAATGAGTAGCTAATTATCATCTTTTAGTGTATGAGTGTGTGTTAACGTTGTTGGGATGTCTCTGATCGATGTTGCTGACTGCGGTGGTCTTTGTCTGAAAATTGGGGCTGTATATAATATATATATATGATATGATAGAGAGAGGGAGAGAGAGAGAGAAGGGGTTGAGTTCATATTCGGTCAGAATGTATAATTTCCGAAGCCTAAACTGAAGCACAGGAATTTTTCATCTGCAAATCGGAATGTAAGTGTTTTTAGCATTTATAAAATATGGATTTTCTTAATTTTTCTGCATGTCGAAAACTCAATCTTAGGTGTATACATTCAGTGTGGTATGAACAAGCTTCTAAAAATCACTAGGAGCTAGTAGGATGCTCGGGTGAGACCTAGCACCTAGACGGTTTAGGCGGGACCTAGACATTTTCTAGGCGGAAACTGATTTTTGATATTTAATATTTATAATTATATTTATCAATAAATGAAAATAAAAATCATATAAATCTTAATTATTTCTTTTTTAAAAAAATATAATATATAGGCTGAATCGATTATACGATATATAGCCTGCTTAGTCGACTACCTAAATCGACACCTAAGTTGATTAGGTGGCCTAAGCGGTGTTAGGCGCCGATTACTCACCAAACCGACTAAATATAGATATTTTAGGGTCTTCGGTTCAAGTGTTCAACTAGGTGGTCCTAAGTGGGGCATAAGCGGTTGTAGGTCAGGATTTTTACATTCTTTCATATCAGTCCGTTTAAATTACGTTCTATAAATATATATGCTGTTAATTTGATCTGCAAATGAAAAAAAAAATATATTAACATATACAATATTAATTTGAAATAGGATCATTACATATGTTTTAGGGTTCAAGTTAAACCCTATTTTAATTCCATAAAATTTAGAACTAAATTAAACGTTTGTGCCTCAACTCATTTTGCTCACATAATATATATCCCCAACTAGATAGCTAGAATATTTTATACTCGAGAGAAACTAATTAGGACAAATCACAATTGAAATTGGTCTATGGGATACCTAAACTTCTAGATAAAATAATATATATAACTTCTAGATAAAATAATATATATAACTTCTAGAAACAATAAAATGAAATTCAGAAACTATATATTTATAATACTAGTTTAAATAAAGTAAGAAATAAAATAATGAGAAGACAGGTGAGTAAAGAGATTGGAATGGAAAATTAGAAACCTGGGAAATAGAGTTGAAATTGTTATGTTTTGTCTTTTTTCCAACACAAAGTGTATATTAAAATGGCACGAACGGTTTCTTTAATTCTTTTTTCATGTGCATTATTGAGCTACCTTTGAATTCTTTCTTGTCTTTTTCCTCTACTTACTAATTATGAAAACTTTTTTTTAAAATATTTTTTTTGGAAGCCGATGGTAGTGGTGATA
This sequence comes from Plectranthus barbatus, assembly GCA_026898455.1. Taxonomy (NCBI): domain Eukaryota; kingdom Viridiplantae; phylum Streptophyta; class Magnoliopsida; order Lamiales; family Lamiaceae; genus Plectranthus; species Plectranthus barbatus. The sequence continues at coordinate 810,447 of JAPKLW010000065.1, read as the reverse complement.
AACCAATAATTTTGGTGATGCATGTTTGCACATTTGCATTTTATTTTAATCTAGAAATATATAAGGTATAGGTGAAAAATAATCTTGAGTTTTAAACATTTACAGATTAATATCATAAAATCCACTAAGTGTTGACTAATTAGTAATGTGAGATTATTAGTGACCAAAATGTCTCAAGTTTGAGTCTCATTAATATATGTAGGGTATTGTAATCAAACAGAGTTTAGTCGAGCAGTGTCTAACTCAAGTTTGGTTCATTTATTATCGAGTCGAGCTTGAGCTAGTTTTTTTATCGAATACTTTGAAGTTCATAAAGTTGATCGAGTCTTAGTCGAGCCTAAACAAACTTTCTAAATTTAGATTATATTAAAATAATCAATATTTTTTTTGAAGGAAAAAATTATTTATTCCAAAAATAATTGTATATTTATACCCAAACTCGATTTTTTTCTCATAACTACAAAGATTTATCATACTTGTTACTTTTAAGTTATAAAAATATTAATTTTCTCAAATTAATAATTTTATATTTCATACTAATTTTAGGTAATGAGCTTTCTCATTAGCTCGCGAATAGGATGTTATAAACCTTAAGTTTCATGTTAATAAATGAGCTTTATTTGAATTAAAATCCGATTAATTCACGAATAATTAATTCATGAAGAATTGTCGATTCAGAACCCAAAAGATAGTTTAATTATCGATATAGGACCTGAAAGATGAATTATTAATCCAAGACCCGAAAGATCAATAATTCTCAATCCAGGACCTGATATTGAGGTCCTGGATTGAGATTTTTTGTAATCTTTCAGGTCCTGAATTGAGAATTAATCTTTCGGCTCCTGAATTGATAATTAAACTATCTTTCTGATCTTGGATCAATAAAACTCCTAAATCCATTTATCACTCTAGTTGTGATAAAAATGTCTCAAGTTCGAATCTCATTAATCCATATATATTATATAGTCCGAAAATGATTGGAGGTAACACTCAATCACAATCTAGTAGTAAACCACACGCTTGATTTTAGGATTAGTTGCAAACGAGGAACAAGAATATCTAAATGTTTTGATTGCAAATAAAGACATAATTTCTTGACTTTTATTTGTCCATTGGGATCGCCAAAAAAGCTAATTAAGGGCCATCATGATTATTGAAGCAAACACACGCTTGTAATTACAATAATTAATCCTAAAAAGTGGGCTCATTGTGTCTACAGCTATGGCCTAATTGTAAGTAGGTTTACCTAATGTATTTTATTTTAATTCTAATTTATTAGATTAGTACAACCTTTGCTCTCACAAATACAGACCAAATGTTCCCTTTATTGAGTGCACTTGCCTCACTCTTAATTACTTCATCATATTATTCAAGAAAACTCATCCATGGCTACCAACAATTATGTATATTATCATAGATTAAAAAAATTATTAATTAATTGAGGGGTCATATATACGTAGGCGAGATTTATTTTCATGTTGTATTCCTTGAGTAAATCATTGGCGGAGCTACACTAGAGTTAGGGGCTCCGATATTTTTTTTTCGATTTTGTAGTATTGTAATTCAATATTTTATAAGATTGAAGAACTAAAAATTGATGAAAATAAGGAAAAATTAGACATGGATTGAAGTTAGGTTGAAAAAAAAAATCAAACCCCCTCTACATAAATTTTCTGAATCTACCACAACGCCACTACTTCTTGAGTTTGTGTAGGGACACAAGAAGACAAAAAGAAATGCCATTAAACTTTTTTTATTTTTCTTAAATATTTCTAATGAATGATCATGTCTAGCTAAGCTCGATTAAGTTAAAATATTTTGTCATAATCAATTGATAATGAATTCGAGAATAAATTGTAAATTGTGGTCAATATTCTCATCTATCTAGACAACTTTTGGAGTTGCACAGCACTCTTTAGATCTACATGCAAATTTAATTTATTGTTTTAAGTGTTTTAAATAAATATATAGATGAAAAAAAATGATAATATTTGTGAGATGGGTAAAACAGATGATGGCCTACATTTTCAGCATTAAATTTATAGTCAACAAAATAATAAAATAACCCATACTATATCTTTAATTTATTTGTCGTAACAACTTTTCTGATTGATAATTTGTTTGATGACTTAATTATCGAGACTTTCAACCAAGAAACTTTAAAATAGAAAAAAAAAAAAGTTTTTATACACAGAACTATAAATTAACATAATCTCTTTTTGGAGTATTATTTTTGAAGCAAGAAAAGTAAAAAATAAGCACTTTAGTCAAGTTAGCGGCGTGTGACCCCTTTCAACGTTCAAAAATCTATAATAATTTGAAAAGCTACCCATAAAAAAATTAAATTAAATGATGCCAAAAATATTAGGGTAAATAGGGGAAAATACCCTAAACTATTGACGTTTTCGGAAAAATACTCCAGTCTATTTCCATAAGTTAAAAATACCTCAATCTTTACTTTCATTTATGAATTATATCCAAATCTATTGATATTTTGGGAAAATATCCCAATGTATTATTATTAGTTAAAAATACTCCAATCTTTAATTTCGTTTATGAATTATACCAAAACGAGAAATATTATTGGCTCACACAAATATGGCAGTCTAAACAACTATCACCGTCCGTGTTATATTTAATGTACTAAACAATTAATAATTGTTATATATTCAAATGCATTTATCTTCTGAAAAGTATTTAAAACTCCATGTTCTGCTCTCTTTTTTGTTTCCTTCGGTTACTTGAATTCCTTATTTTTCTCTCAATGCATGTTTTAACGTGTGATCTTTTATCAAAATATACGCATCTTCGTTTGAATTGGACTTTACACCAACCGAAGGAAAAAAAAAAAGTAGAACATGAAGTTTAAATACTTTTGAGAATATATAGCAAATGGTGATTGTCTAATACAATAAATTTAACACGACGAATATAGTTGTTTTGACTGTCATCTTTGTCTGTGTCAATAATATTTCTTGCTTTGGTATAATTCGTAAACGAAATTAAAGATTGGGGTATTTTTAACTAATAATAATACATTAGGATATTTTCTCGAAATATCAATAGATCAGGGTATAATTCATAAATAAAAGTAAAGATTGGAGTATTTTTAACTTACGAAAATAGATTAGAATATTTTTTCAAAAACGTCAATAGTTTAGGGTATTTTTCCCTATTTACCCAAAATATTATTAGTGTTAATTTGTTATTATTTGGTTGAATGTTGATCAAGAATCCCACTTCTAAATCTGTATTTTAAAATGGTTAATTCCATTCGATTGTATTTATTAAATTACGTTCTCCCATTTTGTTCATTCACTCTGTTTACATTTCGTATATCACTTGTTATTATTTTTTGTATTATTTGGATATGTAATTCTTGGAGCTTAGCTCACTACGACCTCGAGTTGGCCCTGTAAACACTCAAACTCAAATATTGGTATGGAGCAGAGATAAAATTGTTAAAAACTTAAAAATATTTCTTTTAATAGCTTACAATAGTTCTTTTTTCACCCTAAATTTGAATTATTTCCAAAAGAAAACAGCCTCATCTAACTTTTTACATCGGAAAAGCAATTAAAAAATAATTAATAAATAAATAATATATATATATATATATATATATATATATATATA
>JAPKLW010000065.1:677442-806711 GCA_026898455.1 Plectranthus barbatus | reverse complement strand
AAAGGTGGGAACAATTATTTCATAAAAAATTTATTATTTCATTTATTTAAACATATTATGATGTAGTTAAATAATTATTAATTAATACTAATCATTACAATAATTTGTGTCATATGGATATTTCCAATCTTATTTTCAATTTTGATATTCATAATAATATACAATTATCATCATTTATCAACAAAATATTTTATTTTTCACGGAATAATTCATAATTTGATAATTTATATTGTTTATATATAATTGCCAACAGAATTATTTTAGAATTGTATTTTCAAACATTGCAAGATAGTAATATTAATAAATTTATAGGATAGATTATTATAACATTTATATGTTAACCACTCCCCAGATGTTACTTACAGACCTTATTTGGCGGTGCATTATCTAAACAAGCTAACTACATTATCTAGGCAATATATGGTACATTACGAAGATAATGTAGTACATTGTTTGCATTACATTATCTATTACAATTTATACATTAACTGTTCCCGCCAAAATCACATTAATCAGTTTTTATTTTTATTTTTTAAATTCTATTATAATATAGATATATAATAAACAATAATAAAAATATAACAAAACTATATTTTTGACTTTTTCTTAAAAATATTAGATCTTATTAATTTATTGTATTTATTATGTTTTTAAATAATAAAAATATAATATCATTTATGAGATGATATTAAAATCAAATCGTATAAATGTTATTTTTATTAAATTCATATATATAATTTTGACGTATAATATAGTTGAATAAAAATTAAATATATGTAAAATAAATTTCTAAAATATTCTAATATATATATTTTTGTTGATTATATTTTAAAATTATAAATTAAAATATATATTTGATTGTGCAAATTTATTATATTTAAAAATAAAAATACATTATTTAAAATATCTAAACCCTAATATTTTATCTAACAGCTGACATTTTCTCTCTCAAACAAAGATTTGCCACCGCTCGTGCTGCCACCGCCGCCCTGCTCGCCGGCGTGCCTGCGTTTTCGCTTCGCCCCTCCGTCGGCTAGCGGCTCGTCTCTGTGGCTGTGGTGCCACCGCCGACTACTACTCGCACACAGCCAGTCAGCCACCCCTCCGCTGTTGTGCCCTTACTCAGGCACCCGGTAAAGGTGATTCCATAAAAATGAAATATTTTTACACCTTTACTCGTTCTGGTAAATATTTGGCCGTGTATTGAATGTTTAGTTTCTAAAAGAAAACTTGAGAAATTCTCTTGCATCCGATCATCTATCATTTACTATGGATTGATTAAATTTGTGTTGAAACTTATCTCAATCTTTTCATGACGAAGCTTGCGATATACATTCAATTCAATTTAGGATCTTGCTTATGTTTTCAAAATTCTTTATGGTTATTGCCCCAATTAATCTGGTTCCCTTTTTCTGGAATTTTATTTTAATTTTTTCATTTAGTTGATTGCTCGGCAACTACTTTGTCATTCGTTCAATATTTGACATTGAGGCTTATGTGCATTGTCAGGTTGTTGCTGGCAATTTCTTGACATTGTTTTACATATGTAATAACCCTTTTCCCTTTTTATAACACAGAACAAATAGGATATTAGTATGTCTTCATTGTTCCATTGCTTTCCTTATTCTCATTTTTTCTTTTTTTCTGCACACTTGAATTTCACTTAACTCCGCTTAATACAGTAAAGGTGCTGCACCCAGCTGAGCCGCCCTGTGCCTGCCACCGTCCCTGCTGCACGCACCCAGCCACCGCCCACCGTCACTACTGCTTTTGTCGTTCGCACTCCGGGAAACTTGTGTGAGGTAAGAATGTTATAGGCTTTATTTGTTGTTCTCTGTAGAATAGGACTGACTGATCTCAAACTTGAAACTGTATGCAAGAAATTTGGTATCAAACGCCATCCTTTGTTGCTTAAAAATCGGGTCAAACCCGACCCATCCGCCCGAATTTTGGGTCGGGTGAGAGGAGATGTCGTGCGTGTTTCGGGTCATGGTCGGGTGGTCTATTTCGGGTCGGGTTTGTCCCGACCTGACCCGATGTACACCCCTAGATTAATAATTGAAAATCATAAATCTTTATCCTAATTTCAATTAATTATCATATTTATCTCTTTTTTTAAATATTACTCCTTCCGTCCCGCACTATTAGTCCCATTTTTCATTTTCGTCCGTCCCACCAATTAGTCCCATTTCCTTTTTTGGTTAAAAATTAAGATAAATTAAAATCAATAATTTAAACCTAATTAAGCCTAAAAGACTAAATTACCCCTCAACCCTAAAATCATTACCCTCACCCCCCATCCAGCCGACACTCATTTCTCTCAAAATTTCTCTCTTCTATTCTCTCAACGGCGGCACCTCCCCCTCCCCTCCTCCCCATCCCAAATCGCAGTCCAACTCGACGGTGTTAATGGCACGATCTTTGAAACTCGCTCTCCATCTCCACCACTACATTCTCCTCCCTCCTCACCACTTTCTTCTCTCTCCTGACACTCCTCATCCCTACTCCTCTTCCAGCCGCAGACTGCCATCTCCACTTCTTTAGTGGCGTCGGTTCCAAACTCAAGCTGTGAAGTTGAGTATGGCTTTGCTTCCCTGGAGCTTGAACGCCGTCCAATTGTAAGCTCTGGCTCCTTCCACCTCGGTGTCAAATGTCTCTAGCCATACTCGAGTCCTCTTCCGGTTGGGGTCGCGTAGCTCCGCCGTGTACTTCTCCTACCATGATTTTTTTCTCTCTTCCCTTCACAAAAAATTGATTCAGTTTTTTCCCATGAATTTTGACCTCCAACTACTCACATCAATATTTTTGCCCTTTTGGTCAATTGTAAAAATTGTAATCCATTCATTATCATTTAATACATTATTAAATTATTAAATTTTGGTGAATATTGGTTCCTGTGCCAAACCATGTGGGACTAATGGTGAGGGACAGAGGGAGTATAATTTAGAATCTAATCTTTTTCATGTAAATCATAAACTTTTGTTAGGCTAATTATTTTTAACTATAATTATTAATATTTTTTTGCTTTAGAAATTTAAGCAAAAATTTGTAATAGTCCTCTTTGTAGAATTAAGTTCTACAAAAATCTATAGAATTTTCTAAAAAATCAGATAGATATAGAATTATAAAGATTATTCTAAAAATTAGGGTGGTTAAATCCCAACCATTCATTACTATATAAATAGGGGTTGTATTATCACATTTGTATCAAGAAAAAAAAAATCACCAAATAAATATCCTTCTTATCTTAAATATTTTATTATCTAAATTCTAAATGTTTCTCCACCATAAAATCTTATTTTTTCTAATAATTTAAATCTAAAAAAAACATATAATATCATAATAAATTTGTTTTAATTATATTTATTGAATTCAATAATATCTACACAATAACTTTATAATATAAGTTTATTAATAAAAATGAACATAAAATATATTTTTGGATGATTAATAAAAATACCTATAAATATATATAATTTCTTGAACTATATTTAATTATCAAAAAATGAGATATTATTAAATATATAATTCGTGCAATGCACGGGTGTAATCTAGTATATATATATATATATATATATATATAATCATAAATTTCTGACTCTGTAAAGGTGAATTATCTGAAGAAAAAATACGATCCCTGAAAAAGGACCGGAATCGAACTTACTGTAGAGTTTCGGCATCCAATTCGGTGAACTGTTGAGTAGCTCTCCATCTCCTCCGGTGCAGGTCGTATAGCGCCCCTCGTCGTTGTCGCCTTTTCGCTGATGGCGGGGTTATCATCCGCTACGCCCAGTGACGAAAAGCCGGTGATTGTTAGGGTTAAGCGAAAAGCTACTCAAACTGCGCTCGATGCTTTCTGTAAGTACTGCTGTTTCGAGTTTTTTTTTTTTTTTTTTTTCTGGAAGCAATTCGTCTTGGATTTTGACCGTTTTTTTTTTTCTTCTTAATTTAGGGCTGGAAATCAATGAGAGGCCATTAAAGCGGCCGTTGATCGACTTTGAGAAGCTATCAGTATCGGATGCTTCTTCAAGTAAAGGTATGTTGAAATCATTCAGTGTTGGTTTAATGTTCTCTCTTTTACTTAAGCTGGGGTTTTAGTTTTCCTTCAATTATGTGTTAAAAACCCGTTGCAGTTTTATTGAATTATTACTTGTGCTTCAATTTTACATGTTCATCAAATTAGGCTTTCGATATTTTTCTACTATTTTCAAAAAATGGATTTTCTGATAGAACTTAATAATCTGGAATTAATAAAAGAAAAAAAAGAAAAGAAAAGAAGAGTTGGAGTTTTCAGTTGGCAAAGAAGTTTTTCAGTATGGAATGACATGGTTGGAAATTTGTACTTGTCGAAATGGAGTTTGGCCCTTTAATGTCACTGAACAACCATATTTTTTACTTCTTTGCCTAGCTGAACCGTACACTACCACAAAAGCAAGATTCTAAGGTACCTTTGATGTTGTTATATAAGTCTAAGTGGATTAAGCTACTCATGTGAAGTTATTTCTTTTGTCAATTTCAAGTTGATAAATTTTATGACAATTACTAATGGCTCCTCTCACATGGTATAGTGGAGGAATTGAAGGCAAAGAAAATCCTAGTACGACATGTGGAAACATTTACTAACTCCAAGGATACATTTGATGTGCTGCGATCTTTCGTGGTTAGTTATTTGGTTTCCTATTTAAATATACATGATCGTTTTGTTGGTGGTGTCAATCTGTCAAATTATATCCATAGAAATGAATGTTGTCAATTTGTATGCTAGCACTTCCGTTTGGGTGGTATTTAAGATATCTAGATCATATTGTAGCAGAGTGATTGAATCATGTTTCATAACTGATGATAGCTATTAATGTTTCGATAACTTCTTATATGTTAGCAGCCTAATTCATCCGTTGAGTTGAAATCCAAAGAGAAAATTGAAGAAAGAAGACACAGTTTCAAGACAGTGAATGTGAGTTCTCCCCAACTTCGCTCTACCTTCCCTAAAACTCCAACAATCTTAATTGTATGAATAGACAAATTCCTTCTACATGCCTCTACTCTTCAGAAGTTGATCCTTCTCGTCGTTGAAGCCACTTGGTTGTCCCATCTTGAGTAAGATGAGTATTATTTGTCACTACTTTTGAGATGTTAAGACTTGTTATTCAGTTATGGTTGCTCATACTGAGACTTAATTTTCAATACCCCCATCTCTAATTCTCTATATGTATAATATGAAGAGTTACTAATCATTGGTCTGTATTGTTTTCAGAGACAAGATCCGCTAGTGGTAAAAGCAAGACAGAGGCAAGAGGTACTTTGCAAATTAGTTGTCTTACATGTTAAATGATTCTTATTATTTCTTTAATCATGGGCCCTAGTACCCATTAGTAACAACTGGCAAGCCTTTAGTCATTGTGCATGTACCTATTCATATGCAGTTTGCCAACTCTGTTATGACCTAGCTACTACACTCCTTCCATAATTTTGTTTTAACATAGAGGTCATTGTTGCATATTGCTCCGTTTCACAGTTCCTGGTTTTGTAATCAGGGATTACTTTGTTTTCATGTAATATATTGTGAGTTTTAGTCCTGTCAAATTTTGCCTTAAGACTTATTACCTATGTGGCACCTTTCTCATATTTGTTATAGTTTCCCACAGGTTGTGGCTTGATAATCCTTTTGCTTAACATAATGTTTTCCATTCCTGAAGGTTTCATCGAGATGCGCTCGTTTTGAGCAAATATGGAGAAGCAGAAAGGGGGAGGAAGAAGCTGTTTATGATATGTGCCGAGTCTATGATGTTGTGAGGGTTGATGTTGAGGAGCACATCGTTGAGGTGCCTAAACAGAAGTAAGACCCTTTTGACAGGTTATGATACTGCATCATACTTTAAGCTATGAGCAATTTAGTTCTTATATCCAAAATTTTCGAACCAGGGATGCAGAGATGGATGACTACAAGATGATGACTGATTTCTTGCCTCTCTTGAGAGAAGTTTTGCCAACTGCTGCTAAGGAGATTGAACATGATATTATCTCCAAACAAGGTCTGATTCCTTGATTTGTTCTCTTATAACCATGAGTCATTTAGATGAACTGATGTGTTATAGTTGTTCGTGTGATACGCGATTTTTTACTGTAAATGTGTCATCTTCAGATGGCTTTGTGTATGACGTCTATGCTGTTGAGAATGATGACACTAAGATGGAAGAAGATTCTACAAGCCTATTTCCTTTGTAAGGCATTCTTTCCATTGTTTGATTGTGTGCCATTACAATGAAAAAGCTTGCTCTCTTACTTGATAAGCTGGTTCAGAGTTCAAGTTGATGACGACGACACCTTCTACGATGGCCCAGATGATTCAGACTATGAAAGTGATGATTCTAATGGTTCTCTCTCTCTTTCTCTCTCTGTGTAAATGTTAACTAATGCCAGAGGTATAGCATCCTGATCGACATCTCTTGAAATCTCAGCGGAAAACAATCCCCTAAATGATTATCCTGATGAAGAGACATCCGAGGAAGAGGAAGAGGAGGAGGACGAGGAAGAGGAGGACGAGGACGAGGAAGTTACGAGCAGTTCATCTGATGAAAAATCAGAGGGTGAGCGTGGAAGCGAATCTGATGAGCTAACAAGCGGAAGTCAAGTATCCGAAGGCTCGGAGCGGTATGAGTGGTCTGACTATGGTGGGCGTATAGAAGAAAATTGGGATGAAGATGAAGATGAAGAGGAATATTGGTAAGGAAGCTCGGTTAACTGCTAATAGTTAATTCTTCTTGTTAGTTTTGCCTGCTTTTTATGCTCATCTTTCCAAACAATCTCTGCAGAAATATTTAATATCATCAATTTTTACATATTTGAGATCATTTTATTTGATAATTATTGATTTCAATACAGAATATCAGAGAACTAGAGTACTAGACTTGGGAGTATATCCCCTATTAAAATTGAGTCTGATAAGAATGAATTTATTTTATATCATTCATATTAAATTATTAATAATGGTTTAGACTTTAAACTTTTTTACTTATTGTTGTATAAGATATGTTTAAAATATATTGTAATATATATATATATATATATGTCATATTTCTTTAGAGAAATTAAATTTATTTTTAATAATTAATTTTTTATATCAGTCTTTTGACTCAAGTATTTGTATCTCTCATTGCGCTCATGCGATATGAGGTTTGACAATTGTAATATTAAATTTAATATTTTATTTTAAATGATGAATATGCTTAATTCAATAATGTACAATTATTAGTTAAAAAAAATTATATATACTTATAAGTAAAATCCCAAGGAAAAAAAAATTTCCCCAAATTTTCTTACCAAAATTAGTGGTATAATAATAAGTAAATTTATGGTGATAGTAGGAACAATCAAGACATCCAATAATTGACAAATACAGAATGTCGAGTGTTACCAATTTGAGAGATAGAAAGCAGAGCACAATTACCAACAATAACACTATCATGCCAAAGTACGACTGAGACTTCTCATTCGAATTAGAAGTCGGTGCCATGTGTGCGGAGGAATTAGTGTCAAGGAGCCAATATGATGTTTAAGGTTTAGAGAGAGAGAGCAGCCAGTGGAGAATGTGTCAGCCAAGTGTATGATGCGACGAAAGTCGAGCTTTATTGGATGTCTTGATTGTTCCTACTATCACTACCGTAAGACTTATAACGTGAACCACTACCATTGCCACGAGAAGAATTAGAATTTCTAGAGGAAAGTGGGCACTGACCTGAAGGTTTATGCATGCTAACTCTAAAAGAAAACAGAGGAAATCCTGTTGTGTTAATTGACTCTTGAAATAACATAAAGCTTCCAGCTTTAGCTAAGAGATCGCGAAAGTTATGAAGAGGAGTGAGCGTCACCTGAGCAGCAGAAAAGCTGCAAAAAAAACGAACCAAAACCTCGAATAAACTTATGATCCTTATCCATATCATTGGTCAGGAGTTTAATAGTTGCTAATTGATCACATAAGAACTTGAAGTTTAGGCCATATTCAGCCGCAGATAGAGTCTCTTTCTTCATAGTTTGGAGATCGTTTTTAAGGCATAGTGTAATCAAGAAAATCGTATTCAATTCAATAAACACGAAATTTGGTTACAATCCGATTTCAATTTGGATCAAAATACATTTTGTGGATTCAATCTCTATTCTTCCTTTGATTCTTCTCTTCGAACTTGATCTTTGGGTGTTCTTCGAGGTCTTCAACAGAATTTGGCTCTGTCAATCCTCTTCAATTTGATCTTTGAAGCTTTATAACGTTAATCCAAAGGGTTTTCACCTTGATTTTGGATTAAACGTTATTTTTGGATGATTTCTTGAAGATCTTCGACCTTGTTCTTCGTAAACTTGAAGCTTGATCTTCTTGTTCTTCTTGAATTCAATCTTTGATCTTCTTCTTCAACACTTTGGAGAGCTTCTAACGTTTCTTCGGGGCTACGAGCCTTGATTTCGAATCAAACGTAGAAATTGCTTCCTTTTTAATGACGAACGCGTTGAAAATGACGTAGAACGTCTTCGAACAAAAGCCTTGAACTTTGGAGAGAAATCTTCAAGTCTTGAGCTCTTCAATTTATCCACCATTTTCTTCTTCTTTTCATTTCAATGATGCCTTGTATTTATAGGCAAAATTGAGGGATGTGGCAACATTTGATTGGTTGAGCAAGTGGTGATCCCATGCTTCTCATTTTGGATGAGCTTGCCACGTGTCGGCCTTTCATTGGCAATGACTTTTATATATTAAATATCCCTTTTATTTATTTTAATTTAAGAATTCTTTTTAAATAAATCTCTAAAATATAAATAAATTGGTATTTAATATTTTAAATCCACGTGGCACGTTTTAATTAGCCGTGAATTTTTGTGTGTCTACACATAGCTTGCAAGATTTGGAGTTGAGACTATATGCGACCTCAAGAACGAGCCATATTGCGTGCAAGGTGGTGCAGCCGAGTACCTCAGCCATCGACTCCTTTGTTAGATATGAGAGAAGTAGATTAATGAGTAACTGATCTTGGGCGCCCTATAATTTATAGCCGCGATTGACTACGAGGTGCCACCGGTGGACGAAAGTTTATTAGAGAGAATAGGTTTGATGTCATCTATGTAACCAAATAGATTTTTGCTGAAGAGAGTAGTGGTGATCTGCATTTTATATAGAACATAGTTTGCAGAGGAAAGCGTGGTAATGATAAAACTAATAAAAGTTGAAATAATGGGCATGAGCGGGCCGGGCCTATACAAACGGCAAAATCATGCAGCGCAATAGAGTAATTAATAGCCCAAATATGAAATGTTGGAAAATTATAGAATAGCCGGAAATCTGTGTACCGGCCTATATCCACTCAAAATCTTCGGTTTTTTTTTTTCTTTTCTTTTAATTTGAATTATTAATAATACTAGTGAACAAATGATCTCTTATTTTATAATAATAAATATAATTAATTAAATTATATATTTGTATAAATTCTTTATTTTTGTAAAATTATATTTATAGTCAACTATATATAAGTTTTAAGAAAAATAAAAATAAGTAAATCAAACACATATCCTTTAAAAATAAATTGCACTCATATTATTTAAAAAGTAAATAATTTGAAGATATAATATTTAAGAAAAAGTTACAATTACAGTTTTGTTAAAATTCTATGTTGTTTATCATATATAATAAAACGAAGATAAAAAATAAAAAATGATGATGCAATATATATATATATATATATATATATATATTGCATCATATGTCCTGAATGAACAGTGACCATATATTCAGCCATTCATCTTAAAATTTGGATGTCCCATAATGTGTCACGTGTCATTTTTTAATTAATTTTATATTAAGTAAAGGGTAATATATGTATCGCATATTTATATAAAACTGTTAGTCTTATGGAAATCCCTAATTTCATGTCAATTAAATATCTTTTCCCATAATTATTATATTTCATTCTCAATTAAATATCTTTCTCCTATGATTATTATTCAACGTTACATTTACTTTGCAGAAAACCTAATCTCCTCCATCGCAGTTCGACGCCCCCTCGCCGCAGCCTATTGCCGCCGCCATCTCCACACTACAAGAAAAAAGTAAAACAACGGTTAAAAAGTGTTGTCGTAGGATATTCTGAAGTATTGTCGTAAGTGGTGTTGTTGTAAGTTGGTAGTGAAAGACAACGGTTTCGTTTCTCAAAAAGACAACGGGTTTAAAACTGTTGTGTTTAAAACCGTTGTCTTTTCTTCGACATGAAAAATTAAAATTGAGAAGCGGGGTATCGATCCCTGCAGTACCTCTCACATGATACGCGAGAGCTCTACCATCCAAACTACATACACAAATTATATAATTTCTATATAATTTGTAATTATAATTAATAATGTATCATTAATCTAAATCAAATAAATTGGTACATATTTATTTTTTTCATTTCATATTTTATAATTAGTCTAAAAATCGTGGTATTTTTTTAAACACTATATGTATTTTTTTGAATAATCATTTAAACATATTTATTTCCGCTGAGTTATTAGTTTATAATTCACATAGATGTTTCAAAGGTATTTCAAACCTATGAATTTTTTTGTTGTTGGCAAGATGATTTTAATACGCACAATTATTATCGTAGTAGCTAGAAATATGAACTAAATCTTCTACTCTCTAATAGTATTTTATTTTATATTTAATAATCTTATTTCCTAAATTTAGTTATTATTTTTACAAAAATAAAAATTAAGTATAAAATAATATAGGGAAAACTATTAAATTCACCAAATGTAACGTTTAACTCTTACAAATATTACAGAGTATATTTATCAATTAAATCAGAATCAATAAAATTAAAAAAAATACAATAACAACACAAAAATGCAAATGTTGTCTTTTCGAGAATAGACAACACGTAAACAACAACACTAGGGTAAAACTGTTGTCTTTTAGTGTATCTTTTAGCTACTGTTGTCTTTTTTCGATAATAGACAACACGTAAACAACAACACTTGTGTAGAACCGTTGTCTATTAGCGTATTTTTTAGCAATTGTTGTCTTTTTTATAATAGACAACACGTAAACAACAACACTAGTGTAGAGCCGTTGTCTTTTAGCGTAATTTTTTACTAAAAGACAACACTTTTATTTACAACAACACTTTTTTAGTCTACGACAACACTTTTCAACAAAAAGTGTTGTCATTTTAGTGTTGTTGTTCAATGTTTTTCTTGTAGTGTTGTGAATGCATAATATTTATTCCAATTCAAACTTGGAAAGGTAAAGTTACAGAGAATTTGTCAGAAAAGAGAAGACCAATGAAGAGGGGTTGATCAGTTGTAGTCTTAACAAATTAAATAGTAAGTAAACCTTTATATTAATATTTACTTCAAAAAAGAAAAAACATCTTTTTTTAACTAGCAATCAAAGAAAGATTAATTCTGAAATCTCTCATTTGTATATATATTACTAAGTTTCAAATTCGATAGCAAATGTCACTCGGTGTGCAGTGGTGAAAGCAAGGGCAAATGTAAAGCTTAAGTATTATGGGGGCTCGACCTTGATTTCATGGGATCTATATTTTATAATTTATATATATATAATTTCGAAATGTCATAAGGGTGGCCGACCTGTCACACTACCCCCTAAGTGAAAGTGTCTTGCCTAGAGGTCATTAATCCAAGATATTTTGGATGTATATGAATGCATAAATTTTAAATTAATGCATTCTATTTTTTTTTTAAGTTTTTAATCCTCTAAATAAGATGTACTCCTTCCGTCCTACCTCAATTGTCCCACTTTTCTTTTTTGTCCATCCCATCTTAATTGTCTCATTACTTAAAAAGACAATTTTTTCACACTCAACAATAAAATATTAATTTCACTCAACTTACTTTAAACTCACACTCCTTGGTTATTGTGCCCGGTCAACCCGGGACAATTCAGCTGGGACGGAGGGAGTATGATTTAAAAAATGAAAAAGAACTAGTAAAAATGAATTTATGGGCCATTAGTATTTCTATTAGGCCTAGGCCCATTTGCTGTGGATATACTTTATCAGTGCTTCAATTTAATTACTGTACAATTTGGCCCAGATAAGCCCAGTTCCTTCACCATAAATTAACTTCCCTTAATACAAGTTTATCTGACTAAATTATGTAATTAGATTAATTACATGCATGCTCTAGGTTATTAGACATAATCAAGATCAAAAGTGTAAACCAAGCTAAGTAGTATAAATTCCTCATTTCCCATTCTCTAACTTATATGGAAATTTGAATTGAGACACTCAAAGTGGATATATGAATAAGAGCTATTTTGAAAATCCAAAAAGCCACAAAATGAGAATATACTAATAAATAGGGTTTATCATTAAAAAAAAACTCAATAATTTCCATGAGTTAGTCTCACAAATCACAATATCCATATAAGATTTGTTAAACCACCTATGACAACAGTTTTAAATTATTGTTTATTAGCGTTTTTCTTATAATGAAATCAAACAAAAACAATGTATCCTAGGATTACAAGCTATTAATAGATATTCTACATAAATATATCCAAGGTTACATGCACATTGCCTAGCACACCAATCATAGGATCAAACAAAATAGGTTCAAACATTCCTAGCTAGGGTTTTTAGATAAATCTCATCAACAACAAAATTGGCAGAGAATTATCAACCTAATTTTAACTTGCCCATGATTAGTATTTGACTATTTTTTTTCTCACTTAAACAAACTTATATTAAGAGAGATGAAGGTGCCCAAAAGCCACAGATTGAAGCTCATCACCAATATCTTGAAATGGCCACAATTTCTTGCTGTTACATGGCTGATCTTCAACTGAATCCATGCTTGAGGAGCTCTGCTCTCCGAAAACCGGGTTTTCGTGTTTCACACAGGGGTAGTAGTTGGGGTTGTTTGCAGAAATGCTCGAGGTTGCATCAAACTGAGGCATCACCCCCTGATTTTGAAGTGAATGCCACCAGCTATGCAGATCATGAGGTGAAGGAGAAGCGAATTCGCCGTATAATTTCTGATCATTAGGGTTTGCAGCAGTGTTGCTGGAGCTGTTGATGCATTGAGCTTCTTGTTCCTTCAAAGAAGCCAATTGGGCTTGCAGATTCACAATCTGCTACAAAAAAAAAAAAAAAAACACAAATTTGATTCAAAAATTAGGTAAAAAAGAATTAGGGTTACAACAAACAAACAAACAAACCCTAATCATTAAACTGTTGGGAGAGAGAAAAGGGGTTAGAGAATTAAACTGGACCTGCTGCTGGAGGGCAAAAATATGAGAAACACAGCCATAGATGGGATCTTGAACCCTAGCTTGAGCTTCGTACGAGATCGTGACAGCAGCCTCACTCCGGTCAGCCACCGGAAGATGAGCAAGGAGTTTGGAAACGTTGCTAGCTCCAAATACCTTATGAATAGCTGCAAAATGAGTGGCACCTTGTTCATGGCAGAAATAAGGAGCAAAAACACACCCTTTCACACATTTTCTCCTCAAAAATTTGCAGGCACCACAAGGGGAGCCAGATCCAGTCATATTTTACCAATTTTCTTCTTGATCTAATTTTTCTTTTTTTAGGGAATAATATTTGGAAAGGAATGTATGAGTTCTTGGCATGATCACACACAATTGTTTATAAACAACAAAAGGGGGGTCATATTTTATTGTGTAGTTTATTACAAGTGGTTCCCTTATTGGGTTACATAATTCATCAAATTTCAATTTTTTTAAGATGTGGAAAATGTTATCTTGAAAACTTTGTCCTAAATCTCATAATCTGATTTGGGATTCCATTGAGCAGCATCCTTAAAGGAGAGAGGAGTTAACATAAACCAAACCCATTCTGTCTGGGCTTGTCTTTCCATTGTCACAAATGTTTCTACTGCACAAATTAAAAAGATGCTTAATTATTCTTATAAATAATAATTTTCAAGATTGGTTGTTACAATATGAATATATATATTGTAGGAGTAAAACACATTTAGCTTTATTACATTTTAAAACAAATTGCACTAAAGTTTAAACTCTGTATAAAACTCAGAAAAAGTTGTTGGAAGTATCGAGAAAGAGCCGGCGAAGGAGTCGGAAGTAAGAGTCAGTTAGAATAATTTTACTTTGTATTCTGCATATAAATAGTTGTTTTACTTTATATTTTGTAACACAATATTATGAAATAAAATTTCTTTTCCCCATTTTCTCTCTCAACACTATATTTTCTCCCTATGAAATCTAACAAAAGTGAAATAGTTGAATATTAAATATAATATATTTTAATTTCTAAATTTTATTTTTCCGTAAGCAAACATGTTTTGATCATATGACACATTTGATGAATATAATTAATAATTCCCATTATAAGCTGAATTTGGCCATTTTTATTACTTTGCTAGAATGACTCATCTTTATTATTTAAAATTATTTCTATATCATCATTTTTTCCCAATAAAAACTCAATTTCTTGAAATAATCTTATTATACTCGGCTAGGGCTACACTTCAAACGAAACGTGAAGTTCAAATTTTCCGGCCTTCTGTTAATTGCTGGCCTGTCATATTCATATCTTGCAAATTATAATAAAATAAACAAAATTAATGCAGAAAAAATATATGTATACTCACACATACACAGGGGGACCAAAACAGCACAAAAATTGATGAATTGCTGTTTGTACGACAGTCATTTTTTTAATGAAGGTTTTGGGAAGTAAATATTAATTAATTAATTAATTAGGATACTGCTTAGTGCTTATTGGGATCTGTTTATCATCTTAATTTGGAGTCCCAATGTCGTTAATCTCTTTTTAATTAAATAGAAGAACCAATGTTCACAATGATCTCGCAATTAATTAGAGATAATTAACTCTATTGTAGCTTTTTAGTTTTACCCTTCAAACTTTGAGAATTTAACTAACACATTTCCTTATCTTGGTTTCTCAAAAAGTTGCCTCTAAATATAATTTTAAAAAAAAAAAATTTTAAAAAATAGAAACATGCTGCCCCTTTTTTGATTACCTAAGTTTTTTTTGTAAATTATAGTTGTAGTCCAACGACAGCCGACATGATAGATACCAAACATCATCTTTTTTATTCTATTTTTCCATTTTTTTTATAATGAAAATATGTTAGACAAATATTTTAGGGTTCACATTTTATATAACTTAATTTTAGACTGATTTTAATGAATTATCTATTGAAAATAGAATTTTTATATTTTTATATAATTAACATGTCATATACTCGATCTCTCCATTCCGTGATATTTAGTCTTGTTTTTTTTTTTGGTTTGTGCCAATATATTAATCACATTTTCTTAAATAATAATTTTTTTACACTCACTAATAAAATATTATTTTTACTGTAATTATAAATATTAATTATCATGCCCGATTAATATGTGCAGTGTGTTTATATATTAGGAGCCCCGGCAATATCTGCACAGTATGATGAATGAGCAAATTGAAAATTTATAGGGAAAAAGTTGTGATGTGATTTCATATCAGGTGACATTTTGCTGTCAATTTCCTACTTTTAGAAGTGGCCTAATCTTTTTCATCCAAAAATTAATATAAAATATTAACAGAGGAGATTCTAACTTAAAAGAATTTTTAGAAAAATAATTTATTTCTTGATGAACTATATGGTAAAAAAACAAGTTTTATGATTTATGAATCATAGATTTAAGCTACCAATATTTAATTTGTCCAATACATATTGCATTGTAAATTTTGTGATTGGAATTCAAATAATTAAGACAAAAACTTGCGTTAGGCAGACCTAAACGGTTTAGGCGGGTTTTATCCTACCCAAATGGGTTGACCCATCCCAAATAGGGTTTATTAATCTCAATTAGGGTATATTCACTACAACAAATAATAATATAGACAACGCAAATTTCGCGTCGTCTATTGCCAAACTTTGCGTCGTGTATTAACACGTCATCTATGTTGATACGCTAATAGACGACGCGATTTTGCACGTTGTTTATATATGTGTAGTAGTTAAATTCCGTCGTTAAGAAATAATTACTTAAAACAAAAAAATTCCGTCGTCAGAAATTATTATTTAAAAAAAAAATATTCTCTTGAATAGCCCCCGCCCACGGACCCCCACACCCCACACCCCCCACCCCCACAACCCCTCATGTAATTTAATCATCCACACTGCGAGCTAGGGAGGAATTGAACTCCAGACCTCTCGCACAAATCCTGCGCACAGGACAACTGAACTACGCATGCATTAATTACTTAATAGATTATTTTTAATATTTATAACTTCTTTCAATGTAATTTATACAATTATTAATTTATTATTATCTATATATTAATTAATACACTATTCAAATTAAATTTAAACTCAAATATATATTTGAATTTAGCTATTATCGTGCATATAAAAATAATTAATATTTTATTATATATAAATTTATCCATTGTATATAATGATGTCGAATTTAATTTCACCTTAAAATATTTAAACAATCTATTTTAACAACGAACAATTCGGTCATTAGTATTTTTTAATTAATTTTATATCTTTAGCAAATGAAAAATTTTGTTGGAATTAATTTTAGTTATTTATTTGTTTAATTATTTAATTAGCGATAGAAAAATTCTGTTGCTAGAATTTTTAAAATGTTTTATTTGTTTAGCGACGGAATATTCCGTCACTATACTTTTTTAATTATTTTTTTATTTTTTTATTTGTTTAGCGACGGAATATTTCCGTAGTTAGAATTTTAATTGTTTATTTAATTATTTAGCGATAAAAAAATTCCGTTGTTAAAATTTTTAAAATGTTTTATTTGTTTAGCGACGGAATATTCCGACGCTACGATTTCTTTAATTTACTTTATTTGTTTAGCGACGGAATATTCCGTCGCGACGATTTTTTAATTTATGTTATTTGTTTAGCGACAGAATATTCCGTCGCGATGATTTTTATTTTTTTTATTTGTTTAGTGACGGAATATTTCTGTAGCTAGAATTTTTATTTTTTCGAGCGACGGATAATCCGTTGCAAAATAGCGACGAAAACTATTCCGTCGCTGATTCCGTCGTTATTTCGCATTTTTTTATGACGCTTATTGTTGCGTCGTCTGTGTACATATAAACGACACGAATTCTCACGTCTTCTATAGTTTTATAGACGACGGAACTATTCGCGTCGTCTCTTCCGTCTATTGAATATTTTTTTTTCCTGTTACGCCTGATTATTCATACCTCTTTAACTATCACATAATGCCAAATTATTTCCCCTTATTATTATTATTATTATTACTTCCCCTTATTATAATTCCTATTTATTACTTCCCCTTATTATAATTTTAAATTCCTATTATTTCTTCTCCTTAAAAAAAAATCTATTTACTTGAATAGTTTTGCTATATAAAAAAAAGTGGATTAATATAGACGACACTTATTTTCGCGTCGTGTATATGGAAATAGACGGCGTTGTATTATCGCGTCGTCTATTTCCATATACACGACGCAAAAATTAGCGTCATCCAGCTGCACATATAAATAATACTTAGAAAAACGCAATAACAAAGACGACGCGTTCCACCGTGTCGTCTATCAGCGCCCATAAAATAGACGACGCACTTATGCTTCCGCGTTGTCTATTAGGATATAGACAACACGAATGAAATTCGCGTTGTCTATATTGCGTCGTCTATTACCTTATTTGTTGTAGTGATTATATGGGTTTGGGTTAATGGAAAAAACCCGCTTAAATCGTTTAGGTCTGTCTAACCCAAAACCTTCCCAATAATTAATAATCAAACCATCCAATTTCAAAGAAATAAAATAAGAGATTAAGAAAAGTGAGAGAGAGATAAGAAGAAGAAGAAAGTTAAAAGGGGGGAGGCATATTCCAATTCATAATGAAAACAAAAGATAGTGACACATGAACACAACAACATGCAATGGAGAAAGCATATAACATGGAGATTAATTAAAGTAGTTTTATTTTAAAAAATAATATTTTCTTCATTGTTTAAGTATTTGGAGGGCATAGCTTGTCGACCAATAAAACTAATTAATTAGCATTAATTAATCGCTTTTATTTTGTCATTGCTTTAATTCTACCAACATGTAGACCTTGCTTAAATGTGTGACAAGACCCTACTTTGCCTTCGCATTTTGTGATGGATTTGTAATTAATGAGACATATTTTATTTCTACTTAATTATAGAAAATATTTAGAGGTACTTTAATTTTTTTCAAGCTTCACATTGTTTTTATAATTTTATATACACAGATATATATAACGTATTGGCATGTGTATAAGTGTTTCCATAAAATAAATTAAACCATAATCAAATATTTATTAGAAATTTGAACAAAAGTAACTAAGAAAGCCGGTATTCATAAGTAGAGTAAGTTCGACTCAATAATAAAGACTTGAATAGTGCAAATATAGTCAAAAACTTGCGTTAGACACGTCTAAACAGTTTAGACGGGTTTTATTCATACTCAAATGGGTTCACCCATCCCAAATAGGGTTTATTAATCTCTAATTGGGGTATATTAGATGGGTTTGGGTTGGGTTAATGGATAAAATCCGCCTAAACCGTTTAAGTGTGCCTAACTCGAGACCTTCCCGCAAATATATATTATAGGAAGATCTCAGGTTAGGCACGCCTAACCCAAGCCAAACTCATCTAATATACCTTAATTGGGGATTTATAAACTCTATCTGGGATGGGTGAACCCATTTGGGTATGGATAAAATCCGCCTAAACCATTTAAGCGTGCCTAACACAAATTTTTGCCATATATTATTTGCTGAAGTTAAGCCACTAATATCTTTATATATACCAATATCATATGTACATATATAGACGACGACGAGCAGTGAATAATAGAATATGATATAGTAAACTGTATAATCACAATCATCATTTGCTTATATATTATAAGTCAAGCAAACAGTAAAATTTCATATTTTAGTCATAAATCATTGTGTGTAACGTGTTTAATTCTCAATCAAGTAAAATTAAAATACTCCATAATAGAAAGAAAGACTTGGTGTGGGTTGATGACAAAATCACCTAATTTAATAATGCCAAAAAACAATTCCAATGCAGTGTTCCCATTCGTGCATATTAACACTGGCACCCACTCTCTGCCTCTCTCTCTCATATATAGCAAAATTGAATTTTAACTAGCTAGGGGGCAATAATGTAGGATGATTGTTCAACAAATAAAAGCTTAATCAAATTTGGGTTCGAGCTACGTTTACGAGTACTCTTATCGAATTTAATATAATTTAAATTTGTGTCTCTAAATTTATTATTCCCTCCATTCCGGGTTGACCGAGCACAATAACCAAAGAGTGAGAGTGTAGAGTAAGTTGGGCTGAATTAATATTTTATTATTGACTGTAAAAAAATTACATTTTTAGTGATGAGACAATTAAACTGAGACGTAGGGAATATTTAATTTTTAATAAAAATTGAAAAAATTATACTTAAATTGAATCGAATCAAGCTTAACAAATTGAAAAACTTAAATTTGAGCTTGAGTTTCAATTTTATTTTTTTTTGTATCGAGCTCGGATTTCATTATACTGCCGTGAGTCCGTGATGAAACACCATAACAAATGCACCTTTTCTATTTAATTTTTGTTCACACTATGAATGTACCCTTTATAAAATATTTTAATGATCCCACTCTTTTTTAATCCTCTTCTTTATTACTTAAAGATACTTTTAGTTACACCTATCTTTTTCTTGGGATCTGGCATTTGATTTTAAAATTAAATTACAATTGATCTAAATACCATGATTCTGATTTAAAACATAAAACTTTAATTATGTTGCAATTGCAATGCAAAATTGGGAAAGTTTGACGTTAATGTTGGACTAGATGCATGAAATGATGAAACTATTAATGTTCGACTATTAAAAATACAGTTTTCTGACAAACGCCGTTTAAGATTAACATATGTTCATCCACATATATTAATCTAATATAAATATATTTGAAAATGTTTATTTTTTTCAAGAAAAATTGGTGAAATTGTGTTTCTTGTTGAAGCTTTTTGAGACCATACAAGAATCTCAAATAATTTAGCTCATTCTTCATGATCTATATGTCTTATTCTAGTGACTAACAACTATTAGTAGTTTTTAAAAAATACCCAATAAAGTTTAAATCCATAAAAAAAATCTATTTAAATACTTAAACCACTAGCATCCCAAATTGGGACAACAATTAATTATATGTAATTAATTGGGACTCCAAATTCATGAAATTTAAGTCTCACAAATTTCATATGTATCTCCATAAAATAACTCTAAAAGAGTGAGTAAAGTCCTCTGTTCAGAGTGTAGTGGTGAAAATACCTTACATGCGATTAAGAAGTCGTGGATTCGAGCTTTTTCGTTTCATTTGGTTGTATAAGTTTTAATTAATGCACTAGTATTAAAAAGAATAAAAGAATCGTGTAATATTAATGAAAATGAGATTTTCTTTAAAAAAGAAAATGAAATTCAAGGGCATGATTGGTTGAAATAAAATGAAGATACTGTGTTTCCTTCAAAGTGGAGCGGACAATCAGTTAACACGTGGGGTCCAACACACGTGTGAGGATGATTGCGCATGTCCAACTTTCTATATTTTTTTGTTAATAAATAAACTCATTAAATTAGTTTTTCACCAAATTGTTTTCATTAATTAAACCTAGTCATCATCGTTTTGTTACTGGAATGTTAAGTTGTTGGAATTAGTACTTAAAAAAAAAATTGTGAATTCATGATTAAAAAAACAGTTTAATTATAAATTTAAGATTCAAGAGATGATTTGTTAATTCAGGATTTGAAAGATCCTATAATTCTTAATCCAGAACCTTCGTATCAGGTCCTGAATTGAGAATTGTTTGATCTTTCGGTTCTGAATTAAGAATTTTTGTGATCTTTCAAGTTCTAAATTGAGAATTAATCTTCCAAATCCTGAATCCATAATTAAACTATGTCTCGAATCTTTGAGAAAACTCCTATTTAAAATGGATAAATGAAAACGACTTATTTTCCCTTCCAAAAATAGTTAGTAATAATGTATAACTTACTATCATTTTGATTGAAATTATAAAAGTGAGATGTCACAATGTATTTTTCCAAAAGTAAAAATAAACGTGGGGTTCGTTTTTTATAATATAAATTATCTGACATCGGAAACGAATTATTTCATTCTTGAAACTTGAAATAAAGATGTAGATGACATAAAATAATCAAAATTGAGAAACAAAAGTCTTATAAATTACGGATTGATTTTTATTATACAAGTTACTATGTCGCCCAATCTCGTAGAAATTAATTTTAAGAACATCATTTTCCATGCCAACGAAGAAAAACGCCATGAATTTGGTTATTATTATATTATTAAACGAGGATGGCGAAGATTCTAGAACTTCAATCTCGAGAAATAAATATTGCAAGATTTTTGTAGACCCATAATTATTAAATTAAATATAAATTTAGTTTTGAAATGAGGCAAATATTCAACGTTCAAACCATAAAATAGGGAACGACGTATATCCTGAGGTGATGATGATATGCCACCCAATTAATGCAATGTTTTTTATTTTTTTGGGAAGGTCTCGCTTAGGCACGCCTAAATGGTTTAGGCGAGTTTTATCCATTAACCCAAGCTAAATCTATTTAATATATTTTAATTGGAGATTAAAAACCCTATTTAAGATGGGTGAACCTATTTGAATATGGATAAAACCTGCCTAAACACTTTAGGCGTGCATAACGCAAGTTTTTGCCATTTTTTTTAGGAAAAATACAAAATTTTATTCAATTTTTTCTCAGAATTTTGTCCAAAAATTTTTTATTAGGGAATTTTATTGGAAAAAATATTCAGTTTGAGAATTTTATCCAATTTAAGAGAAGATATTTTTGTTATGATGAATCACACGTTAAATTCTGCATAGTATCTTTGTCGCGCCTAGCTAATGTTCACGTGATTATTAATGTGTCTGTGACCATGCAAAATTTAACGGAGATTCATTTAAAAAAAGTTAATACTCCCTCCGTCCCAAGACACTCGCAACATTTTTCTTTTTGGTCCGTCCCAGAATACTTGCAACGTTTCCTTTTTTGGAAAGTTTCTATTAATTAATCACCCACTAAACCTATTCTACTCCTACCCCACTATCTCTCTTAATCATTAACCTACTAATCCTATTCCACTAACTTTTCTAATTATTTTTTCTTAACCTCTGTGCCTGGTCAAACGTCTCAAGAGACCCGGAACAGAGAGAGTAATAATTGTCTATAAAGTTGAATAAAATTTTTTAGAAAAAAATGAGAAAATGTTGTTATATCTAGTTATTTTCTTGGATGCTACAAGTGATGTGACAGATTGTAGGTAATAATTGCCAACCAAACATATTTGATTAAGATGGATGTGACTGTGAGTGGCTTATCCATATCATTTCATCAATGTACATTTGAATTATTAAACTTTGTTTTATTCACTTTTTACTTGTATTACATTTGCTCATATTCTTTATTTTACAAAATATAATCCAATTCTTTTGAAAAAAAAAATCATAAAACTACTCCAAAAGCATGCAGGTGCGCAGGAATGTTTTACAAGAGCGAATGAATTGATAAAATTTTCTGATTATATGGTACAATACAATTATACAAGATAAAGTTTTTTAAGTTGAGAAATGAACAAGGCAAACCTTCAAATAGAGATGCCATCTGGAACCGGAACTGCTTGAACCGGCTCGCCGGTTCACGATTCTGAGCTGGAACCGCCACCTGCAGTTTGGAATTGAAACCCGGATCGTTTTTGGGCACGTCAATTCAGGTTCAACGAAAAACCGCAAGTAAAACCGCCGTTGAATAGCCAAAATTTTAAATTTAAAAAAGAAATTGAAAACAGTTGTGTACAGGCGGTTCCGGTTCGGAACTGTTGAACCGGTGACAAATTTTGAAATTTTAAAACAACCAATCAGAGCACGTCATGTCACCTCGATCCGGCGGTTCCGAACTGGAACCGGCAGTTCAACCAAGATTTATAAAATAAATTTTGACCAAACCGTCGATTCTGAAACCGAACTGGAACCACTATAGTAATAGACCGGTTAATATTCCATCTTTTTGGAACAAGAACCGCTACCGTGGCCATCTCTACCATCAAAGACATCTATCACAGTTTTGGTCTGAAACTATAGGTTGCTTGAGAGAAGTATTACTCTTTGAAAATGCTCACCAACATTACAAAATCCCAAATTATTATCTGGAAATACACCAAATGATAAACATTAACATCATCCTGCATAGATAGAAGAAAGTGATTTGTGGAGATTTTGGATTGCAAGAAATAAAAACTCAATCTAAGAAGAAGGTGCAAAAAAAAAAAAGTGAAAACAACAAGCTGAATGATCAGACAAACTTTCAGCAAGTTATTTGGAGAGGAGGCAAATATAACTGCAGCAACTATATCAGGTCTGAACCCGAGCTCCTTAAACTACCCGAATCATAATTGCAAGCGAAGAAGCTGCATCACCCCGAGAGAATAGCCCAACAAGCCTCGATCTAGAACCCTGTTCATCGATTCATCTCACAACACGCAATGTTCTTGAAAGAGCACGACACAGAAAATGAACCAGCATTATGCCACCTTATGCATTTCTAGGCACTTCCTAATGGTATCAATCAGCGAGCATCCTCAGCTAGTTCTTTGTTGTGTATGAGATCCTGAAGCTAAATCACCAAAACGAAAAAGAAAATTCCATCACAATTCGCAACAAGAGAGTCGCGACTCAATGGAATTCGAAGACACTACTCCTAAACAACAATCTTCAATTCAAAAAGAAAAGGATTTAGATATTCACAATGGATTCTGAAGAAATAAGTTCACCCTTCACATCCTCCACAGCATTTGCTGATGCCTGCTGAAGGTAGATGTTAGAATCGTAAATGGAGAAATGCTTTGATTGAATGGAAACGAGTTACACGAGAGAAGAGATACAGGCATAATGCTCCATATCCCCCTCTCTCCCCTTCTCACTCATATTTAACTTCTCCTATTCTAACAGACTCACCCTCCGCAACAACTATCAGCTAGCCTCAACCACACGCCTTCCGGAGCTCCCTGATCACCTCTAACAGTAGATGAGATACAAGCCTATCAGTAAGATCACTCAAACTCCAATCTTGGATGTCCAAGCTTATGATCTCGGCACGAGTTCTCTCACTAGGCAGCCGTTTCTTTTCAATGTTGCTTGCTGCAGAACAAACACTCGCATTCCTCATCTTTTCCATCTTTCAAAGAAATGAACTAAAACCACCCCTTTTTCACCAACACCCCCTCCAAAAATCACTATTCTCCTCCCCAATAATCAAAACCTTCAACTATCGATTTAGGAAGCTTCAAGGTTTGGTCTTTGTGAATAACCACAAAACTCATGTGTATTCGACGCCTATCCAACCATGATTCTGAGCAATGAATTCAATATACTCGATTTCCATACTCAAATTGATGTTCAAATGCCACCAAACTCACTAAGATTTAACAGCAACAAGCATTTATTTTCAGAGAAGAACACAAAAGCCACAGAATGCCAAGCTAGAAGAGCAAAACCTAAACTCCAACTACAAAATTCAAGCTCATTGCAATAAAGATCTCAACTTTGAGCCGCCAATTAAACAAAATCTTACCAAATATTGGGCACCAAAAAAGAAAAATAAAAGCTAATACCTGTCGGAACATATCCCACTTACACAACTGCAAAATGGGCTCGACTGCTTCACGCCCAGCAATTTCCGGTGTAACCGCTCAACTCTTCACCCAACGAGTCACGACTCGTCATCCGATTCATAGCCATCCGATTTCGACCACTGCAACCGGCTCAGAATGTAAGCGGATTTCTTGTACAAATAATCTGTCTTCAACAGTGTCATTCTCCAGCCAAAATCTGCCACGAGTCTTCCAAGGTGAATCACCATTTTAACAATCTTAAATCAGCAAAAATCGAGAAGGAGAAGGCCTACCCATGCAGGTGAGGAACTGTTGGCGGGGTGCTTTCAACATTTGCGGATTGAGAATTGGATATATTTGATTTTCTAGAGCAAGGCGCTCGAGAATTACAGCATACATCTCAAAGTGGCAGATTTGCTTACACCGTTTACAACAGTCCGGCTAGGTCGCCGTAAGGGTGGTCAATGGAAATAACTTGAATGTACAGGGGTGTTTCAGTCTTTCCAGAATGTAAAATCGAATAAATCTTGTTCGGGCCCCCGGTAGTGGGCCAACAATATAGTTTAACGGGCCCAACTAATATCCTATGAAATAGCCCATGTCACTATCTAACATGTGACCAACTTTTAAAGAATTATATTTTTTTATTGGAAAAACATGGAATTTTATCCAAAATATTTTTACTTCTCGGAATTTTATCCAAAATTTTATTTGTGAGGGAATTTTATTCAATTTTTTTTTTGTTTGGGAATTTTATCCAACGTTTTATTTCTTAGGAAATTTTATCCAAAAAAATTTTCTGTTTGGAAATTTTATCCAACTTAACTAACGAAATTTTTGTACGATGAATCACCGTTAAATTCCGTATAGTGTCCAATGCATTAATAATTCACGTAGACGTTAGTTGAACGCGATGTGGACATTATGTGGGATTTAACGGGGGATTTATCGTTAAAAAAAATTAATATCAATTAAATTGGATAAAATCCCATAACAGATAAAATTTTGGATAAAATTCCGAGAAATTAAAATATTTTGGATAAAATTCCGTGTTTTCCCTTTTTTTATTTTATTATACGAAATAGTTGCGGTTTGAAATTTTCACAAACCAAACTAGCAAATAATTATTCCAAACCAAACCAGCCAGATCACATTAAAACGGTTTGGTCCGGCCAGTTTAAACGGTTTAAAAAATCATTCAACTGATAATGCAAACAATGAAATTTGTATATCCTTTTTACAATTTTAAATATCAATGTATAAATTATTTAAAAAATAGGAGTAAAATAAATATAATTCGCTTGCCATAAATTATAAATCGATGACAATTAATAATAAATAAACGAGATTGCGGTTGCAAGAGAGAAGAAAATAGAAGTAAATTTATAAATGTGCGATTCAAAATAATATAAATATTGGGTATATATATCAATATAATTAATATCTTAGCTTTATAATATTTAATCATCATCATCAATATTATTATTATAATATTTAAAATAATTTTATATATACTGCCGGTCCGGTTGAAACGGCCGGTTTCACCCTTCAAATCGTCGGTCAAACCAAATTATCCGGTTTGAATTTCTCAAACCAACCCGGCCAATCCACTTCTCTTAAACCAGCCAAACCTGCCAAATTAATTTGGTTTGACCAATTTCGGCCAAACCGTGCACACCCCGTGAAATAAAATATTCATTTTGTAACACACAGAAATTGGAGATCTAAGTAGTTTTCCTCAAACCTATGTGCATGAAAACTCAAATCTTATGATATTCATACATGATTCATTGAACAAAAAGAAACAACAGAATAGAAATCAAATGAAGCTATGTAGCTTCTCTATGACGCTTTCTTTTTCTCGACAGCTAATAACTTCTTGATCACAGACAGAATACTTTCACCGATGTATGCCAAAATCAGCACCAACCATTAGGCCATCTATACTTGGAGTCCAATTTAGGTAGGTATCTGAGCCGCGGATTCCCCAGCGTCACGCCCCTCTTGTGCTTCCACCACCTCCAGGCGCGGCGTTTGCCACCGCGTCTGGGGGTGGCGTACTCGTACTTGGATGCATCGATCCTCAAGAAGGCGAAAACCTCCTCTCCGATACCCGCCGTCGTGATCGGCTGAGACTTGAAAACATGATCGATGGTAGTGGGCGGGAAGACTTGATCGCACTCTCTGATAGTGTTGAGCATCAAGTAGCGCTGCTCCAGAGCCTCCTTTGAGAGGCTCCGGGCCAGCAGGGGCGACGAGCCGCCCCAGTTGTTGGCCCCGGTTTGAGGGTGCTGCGGGGTTCTGAAATCTAGCAGCTCCCTCTGCCTCATATTCTTCTCAATCACGGACTTCAATATACGTCGCGTGTATAAAATATATATATATAACTTGCTGTCTAACAGCCTCTCTTACACGATTTTATTCGAGAATCCAATGTTTAAGACAGAGGGCTTGGCGATTGGTTCAAGAAATGGAACAATGATGGATAACTAAGAAATTTGTCTTTGTTATGATCTGATAAATATGGATACCATTTTCTGACTGCATTAATAATAAACTTTAGGTAAATGGATACTCTGAAGATTCTGTTTTATTTATTTAATCTTTGTTGGAGAAGCTGGAGTTGTATGTATAGATCGAAACAAACACACCCCCTCAACAATATTGGCTCTTGAATTGGATTTATATATTTGCTTTGAATCTTGTACAAGATGCAATAGTAGGACCATTATAGACTTGTAAATATAGAAGATACGTAGATATGTTTAGATATAGTAATTAGACTTGGTTGTTGTATTTTCCCTTTACTCAAGTATATACTGTACCTATATATATCTCTTCTTGAGATTATGTTGAATGAGAAGATCGATTATTATATCTCAACAATTGAGATGTTCAAGTCTCACGTCGATGCGGGATACTTTGTCGCACCTCCTCATTGGAAGGCATTATTAGGGAATTCATCATCGAACTGGACATCGGTTTATAAGAAGAGAAAACTTTTATCATTATAAGGAGGTATACACCAGGTCTTCAGTCAGATGTGAGAAACTTTAACACACCTCCTCACTGGAGGATGCCATTAGGGAACTCATCATCGAACTGGGCTGACTATGATACTAAATTAAAATCTCATTTTCTCCCTACAAAATCGACTTGTAAGAAGAGGAAACTTTTATCATTATAAGGAGGTATTCGCCAGGTCAACTTAACTTGTAAGAAGAGGAAACTTTTATCATTATAAGGAGGTATTCGCCAGGTCTTCAGTTGATCTGTGATATTTTAACAAATATTAGTGTATTTTCAATTTCATGTACCATGAAACTAAAGTATACGACCAAAATAAAGGATCTAATTCAAAATATATATTTATGAAAAAAGAATTCATACAAAGTAGCACAAAATCTCAAAATGCAAAACACAAAAACTTCACAAATTAATACAAACCATAACATTTCTTGAATCTATTTTTTCCGAAAATTAACCTACTTACTTCTATCCTGCTGCACTCGTGTTTGTGACTCAAGAAGATCCTCCAACAGCTTATCATCAAAGTATTCGAGCTCGATGATCTGCTCCTCCGGCTCCACAGCCACCGCCGCCGCCGCCGCCGACTCCGACGACGAGGCCTCTCCCCAACGAGACGATAGTCTAGGGTCAAAACCAGCATTACTCATGTACTGGCCGTCGTTGGGGAAGTTCAGAATGGCTTGATGCCCCCTGAGAGCATACGCCGCCCTGTCGTAGGCCCTCGCCGCCTCCTCCGCCGTGTCGAACGTCCCGAGCCACAGGCGCGCCCCGTTCCTGTTGGGGTCTCGTATCTCCGCCGCGAACTTCCCCCACGGCCGCCGCCGAATGCCGCGGTATTTCTGCTCCTTCTGGCCTCCTCCCGATTTATCTGCCTCCATTTTAATTAATTATGTATATATAATAATTAATTCGAAACTCGATAAGATAAGTTGTTGGTGTATATTGGCTTTGCTACAATATTTGCAAGTACGGATCTAGCTATTAATTAAGCTATATATATATATGTATATATATATGTGTGTGAGTTGAAAGATTGTTGAGGTCAGACGTGACGGTTTGAATTCTTCCAATTTAGAGAGAAATATTGACTGAAATCTAAAGGTAAACTAGATTTCAGACTGAGCAATTTTATTTTCGTGGCTGAAGATTCGTGGAAGTTTCTGACCAGATAAATTTGAGTTAGAGGGCAATCCACTTGTACTACTTGTTGAATTAGTATATATGCATCAGTTTCACTCTACTTATTTATCCTGGCTGCATATTAATATGCCAACGTACTCATATGATAATATAGTATTTATAATGAGGTCAATTTTAATTATTATCATTATCTTTAATATATTTCGCACCGACTAATCTGTGTCCACGATGGGCATTGGAGTGTTTCTTACTCAGAATGTAGTGATGAAATACCTTACATGTGATCAAGAGATTATGAATTCGAACTTCCTTAGAATATCTGAATATGTGAATTTTAATTTAATGTATTAATATTAAAAAGGTAGTAACTTTCACTTTTTTAAAAAAAATTCAGTGGAACATGCATGCACCGCCACCAACACCCAAATTTATGTATTATGTGTAGGATCTGAGTCAACAAACTAGTTCCTTTATATTTGGTAAATTCTCTATATTAATATTATACCAATAAAAAACAAAGCAAATGATAATTGAGATTTTAGTTATGATAGACTTATTGATAGAGTTTATTTATACCGCTTGTTCTAACAATTAAATTTCAAGTGTAGTGAATTACAAAAATGCATAGCAATATTCTTAAAGTTTACTAATTAGTTTTGTGTAAAGTGATAAATCAAAATAAAAAAACGGAAGCAAATATTATTTTTATCTTTAAGTGTACGCAATCTCTTAAAAAACTTTCTAAGTATAGATTAGAATTTGGTATCAGTTTATAATTTCCTTATTTTATTTATAATTAAAAAAAAAAAAAACTATGGTAGGGTATGAGACCGTAATTTGTGCGTGACAATGAGGTCAACTTAAATTATAATTAATTTTTAAAAATTCTAATTTAGATAAAACTAAACAAGAAATAAGGGTGTCAATTAAAATCCAAGGCGCCGCCAATTGGTTTAATTTTGTAGTCAATGGAATGTTGCAGTTCTAAGATTACTTCTATTTGTTAATTAAAACTTTTTGAACTTACGTTTTATGACATAATTAATAATATATGTATGGATTGGCTCATGTACTAAAAATAATCATCTCAAAAAAATACATAATTAGATTATTATTTATTCACAATTTTTTTTATATGATCATTTTGTATGTTATACTTAATTACACTACAAGAAAATTCAAAATTTCCGACGAAATAGCAACCGAAAAAAACGAGTCGGGATTTAGCGACGGAATATTTACAGAATTGCGAAGGAATAAATTTTTAAATGATCCGCCGCTAAATTTTAGCGACTAAAAATTCTGTCGCAATTCCGTCGCTAAGTTTTTTCCTTTTTTTATATGTATTTTTTTAGAAAGTATTATGATTGAGATTAGTATTTGGTTCAGTGGTAATGGGCCCAACACGCGTGCGGCAGGTGCTGAGTTTGAATCCCCTTGGACGCAGACCACAAAATAATTTGATGGTTGAACTGGCCGGTTTAAGACTAGTTAAAAAAACTCAAAAATTATTTTTTGAAGGAAATAAATTTTCGACGGAATTTTCCGTCGCAAACTTTAGCTACGGACTCAATTTTCGGTTGCAACAGATTTTTCCGTCGCAAAAATACGATTTTTTTTTGTAGTGTTAAAATATGTTGTGCTTAATGCCTTAATTGTTATATATGTTATGGTAAGAGAAACTATTCTCATTTTTTAATAATTAATATTTTTAATCTCAACCAAAATTTCAATTCCTATTTAGCATAAATTTTTTTTTAGATCGGGTTTCAATTATATATATATATATATATATATAGGGAAGAGATCAAATGCTAAAAAGTGAAAAGATGCTAAATAGGAATAAATCCTAGACCCTTGATTTTGATGGATGAATGGCCAAGATTGATAGTTATTTATTTTGATGTGGGTGGTTATGCAATTCTATGATGCATAACATTAAAACTAAACAAGCATAATATACTAACTAATCAAGCATTATTAGCATTTTAGTATAAACAACTTTTTAGCATAGGATCCGCTCCCTATATATATATATATATATATAGGGAGCGGATCCGGTGAGAAAGATTTTAACGTGAGAAAGTGAGAAAGATGCTTGATTGTGTTCATGAGATTGCTTGATTGTATTTAAGTCGTTGCTTGATTGCAACATTGCTTGGTTGTTTTTTAGTTGCTGCTTGATTATTTTGTTGCTTGGTTGTGTTTTAGTTGTTGCTTGTTTAAATATCAACCATTGATATTTTTAGATCTAATGGGCATGATTTATTCTTTTTTCTCACAGGGAAATTTTTTTTTACATGATCTCTCCTCTATATATATATATATATATATATATATATATATATAGGGATGTATTATATGGTTACTCATCTCCCCTATGTTATATGAGGCCAAAATCCAGCCATTAGATTTAAATTTTGGACGATCTTGATTTAATTTGAAAATAAAAAATTTTGGTGCATTATCTAATGAAACATGCTACATTATCTGGGTATAATAGTAATTTTTATATCAAGAGTCTTGTAATTAGCATGTAACATGTAGGACATCCCCATTTTCTCTCTACTCTAGAATTCTTATAAAATTTTAAATAATCATAACTCACTCAATTTAAATTATTTTTTCACATATTATATATCAAATTAAATATAATTTAATTATCTTTCAAACGCAATCCCTATTACAAATATTCCGAATAAGATAATCGCATTAAAACTAAATAATGTAACAGCTAAAACTAAATGATGTACCATAATATAGAGAATAATGTAATGACATTATATTTACCTTATTTCGATGTTTTTCGTATAAAAAATTGGGAATAATCTTGATTTCACTGTTGCGGTTGTATTTTATAGATAAAAAAGGTGTCTAAGTGGCACATTATGTGTCACTTGTGTATTATATTATTCATGTCTTTAACAACAGTGCAAAAATAGGTAACAAAAATGGATCGCAACAAAAATAGAACGCAATGCATTATATAGATAAAATGGGGCTTTAGTGGTACATTATGTGTCGTTTGAGTGGTACATTATGTTTCGCTTGTGTATTACATTATCCATGTCTGTTTCTCTGCAATTGCATGATTAAAAAATAGAACACAGTGCATTATATAGATAAATTATTGTCGGTGTGGTACATTATGTGTCGCTTGAGTGATACATTATTTGTCGCATGTGTATTACATTATTAATGTCTGTAACAACAGTGCAAAAGTAAAAATGGATCGCAACAAAAACAGAACGCAGTACATTATTTAGATAAAATGGGGCCTGAGTGGTACATTATGTGATGCATGTGTATTACATTATTCATGCAAGTAACAACGGTGCAAAAATGGGCAACAAAAATGGATTGCAACAAAAAAATAACGCAATGCATTATATAGATAAAACATGGCCTGAGTGGTACATTATGTGTCGCTTGAGTGGTACATTATCTGTCGCCTGTGTATTACATTATTCATGTCTATAACAACTGTGAAGATAAAAAAAACTGCTCTAGAAATTTAAAAAAAACTACACACTGCTCTAGATAATTGATTCGACAAACTGCTGTGAAATTGTCGACGAACCACTGTGGATAATAACCAACAATTACGACGCAGCGAACTACCGTGAATGCAGACGAAAAAACTGTAGATAACAACCAAAATTTACGACGACGACGAACCACCGTTAATGTAGACGAACAAACCGTGAACAATAAAAGATGAATTAGACGACGACGAACAATAACGGATAATTCCCGTGCAGGTGAAGCATCGCGATGAATCCAAACACACAAGAAGAAAAAAAGTAGGGAAGATCGTGAATAATGAAATTCTGTTATGGAAAATATTCAAAGTCTATTTTAAATAGATTGATAAAAGACCATATAACCCTTAATGAATTAAGAATAAGGAAATATAAATTTAAAATTCATAATTTGATAAAATATGAGGACCACAAGATCAAAAAAATAAATGGTTGAGATTTGGCCTCATATAACATTTGGGAGGAAGGTAACATATGATCACATCTATATATATATATATATATATATATATTGTAAGTTTTTGTAGAGCACATACCAAATGAATTTTTTTTTTAAATAATAACAATAATAATAATATACCTAATAAAAAACAAAAGATGAACTTATCGATAACTTCATATAAAAGCATCGAAATCAATTTGATAATTCATGGTGGTTTAAAATCGCATCGATTCTCATAATATTTACTCCATGATTTAATCTATTTTTGTATAGGTTTAGTTTTATTGTAATTGTTGGGGGCTCTAAAAGAGTTGGGCCGAAGCAAGAGCCCAAAAGACTATCTAAAACCTACCTAGGTACACCTCAGCCCAAATCAAGAGATGAAAATAGAGTTGCCTGACTCAAGAGCATGTCAATGAAATGCGAGCTTGTTGTGATAGTTAACTCCGATATTAGTATGATATTATCTGTTTTGGGCATCACAAATCATCACGGTTTTGTTTTTGGGCACCTTCCCATAAGGTCTCATACTAATGGGAGTTATGTGGACTCTTACTCACAAGGAATTCTTTCCTTGTTTCTCCAATGTGGGTCATTTGGATTTGATATACCCAACAATCCTCCGCTCAAACCAAATGGACTACATTCTCGTGCCTTCTCGTCGTAGGATCATGTACCCATGGCCTCCCATCAATCGATCTCATCGAATCGATATCTAACACATGCTACTTTCTTTCGCATCGGTATTCACATAGGGGCTTCCCACAAACTCGGTGTTAACACACTAGAGTACACCACATGTCGGTTCCCCAACTCTGCCCGAACCTGGGCATTCGTGGGTTCCCTTTCCCACAAACGGCGCCACTTGTTGTGACCGTTAACTCCAAAATTAGTATGATATTGTACGCTTTGGGCATCACAAACCCTCACGGTTTTGTTTTTGTGCACCTTCCCAAAAGTCCTCATACTAATGGGAGTTATGTGGACTCTTATTTACAAGGAATTCTTTCCTTGTTTCTTCAATGTGGGACATTTGGATTTGATATACCCAACAGAGCTAGAGCTATATAGAGCTAAAGCATGTCTACCATTGTAGAACTATTCCTGTCGAGCTACGTAACGGCCAGAAAGGACCTGGATAAGTATGCGGCATACTCAGAGAGGGCGAACTCTTGGAATATGTAGGCCTAGTTTTCTACTTCCCCTAGCCCAGCTGGTTTAGTGTTTGAGTTTGGGTTTTGTTATTTCTGTTAGAGCCCAACGGAATTCTGTTAGCCCGTTAGACTTTCTTGGCCCATGTATATAACTGGTATGTGAGTCTCTTTCAACCCTAATCTCATTTGCAAGTCTGCGCAGCTCTCTCTCTAAACAGAAATTCTCTCTTCATTTGTGAGTTCTTGAGCGATT
Source organism: Plectranthus barbatus (assembly GCA_026898455.1). Classification (NCBI taxonomy): domain Eukaryota; kingdom Viridiplantae; phylum Streptophyta; class Magnoliopsida; order Lamiales; family Lamiaceae; genus Plectranthus; species Plectranthus barbatus. Next base: position 772,428 of record JAPKLW010000065.1, on the reverse strand, counting down.
CCTAAAAGATGAGTGTTACTGAGTGCTTGGGTGTGTAGAATATAGGGCTAGCAACCCATCTTTCGTCTGTTTTTCGTAGTAGGGCAGGAGAACGAGCTCAGGTGAGTACTGAGCCTTTAACACCCATCGGCAGAGGCTTCGGAAGCCATGCACACAACCGCAACAGCTCTCCGACGATGATTCTTGTGCGAAGAAGACAAGCAGCAGCTGATTTGAAGCCGTAGGAAGAGAAAGGTCAGGGCAAAGTGGAAAGCTCCTCAGTCAGAGAGAGCTTCGGGACTCGACAGTAATTAAGGCTCGTGTAACGGACGCGGGGGGTATCAAAATTTTACAATGGCATCAGCAGCCAGGTTACCTCCCGCCTCCGCACGGCTCGCTGCTGAAGAGTCCGCATCGTCTACGCCCCAGGGCGCGTGCGGTAAGTGATCGATGCAAAATCTGCACACAGATTATAGCAAAGGGCAAATAAATTTATAAAACCCAGAGGTTGTCGAACCCACAGTGATAGTGCAACGAGGGAAAACCATGTACTGAATGTAGTTTTCAAAACCTTTGTTTGGGCAAATCAATTTTAAGGGTTTTGGATTTTTCAAGACAAATAATTAAAGAGAGAAAATTCAAATATTAAAAAGCACAGATTCTAGGGAAATCTACCAATCTGATCAACATGCAAGAAACAAATATTCAAACCCAGAAAAGAAATTTTGGTGGAAAATCTATTAAGGTGGAATTAATTCCTTGGTCGGGCAATTAAATCCTAAATTATTAACTAGTGGTAATCTCCTCTAGGTCTCAAACACACAAAGTTAATTAATTTCGATAAAGATTAGATTTATCCTACAATTGAAATCTTCTTGGTCGGACAAATAATCAAAAATATTAAATCCTAACTTCCTATTACTAACCTTCACCTCTCGGTCCTTCGAATAATAACTGAAACCTACCTCAGTCTTCATCTCTCGATCCTTCGATGAGAATAGATTTAAAATAAAACATAGGATTTAAACCAGTTTTGAGGGTTTGAACAATTGAATCTAAACATGCATCACAGATGGAGAAACCCTAGAACCTGTTTAGGATTCTAGCCTAACATATTAACGAAAAATATTGCAAGGAAAATTAAAGATTGCATTAAAAAGTAAAGGTTCAAACAATAAAACTAAAGAGGAATTCTGAAAACTTAAAGTGAAAACATAAAAATAAAGATAGAATAATGTGCAACTCCTAATCAGCAACAACAAGCCAACCTAATTCTGAGCTAATTATGAGTTTATATAGTGGTAGGGTTGAGGCCTTGGATGATAGCTTTGCTCCAATTTTCGCCCATATCTCCAGTTGGTATCTTTCCTTCCTTTAAATCATAGACACATGCGATTTAGGTCTCAGAACCATGCATCTCGGCCGGGATAAGGTCTGCCACGACCGAGATCGTCTCCTCGCCTCGATCTTCCTTTGCCCGATTTCAATCCATTTTGACGCTCTATCTCGGCCGGGATGCATCTCACCACGGCCGGGCCAATTTCTCTTCACCATGGTCGTGATTTCCTTCATCTCGGTCAAAACAGAGAGCTTCTTTTGGCGAATATCTTTATCTTCTTGACCAATTCTTCACTTTTCCTCACTTTTTCTTGCAAAACCATGCACCACACGCATACTACTTTCCACTATACACGCATGCTCAATTTATTAGATAAAATAAACAAAAACACATAAAAGAAAAGAGAAAACAATGCGATAAGAGAGTAGAAAAATGAGCTTATCAATCCCCCCAAACTTAAACACTTGATTGTCCTCAATCAACAAAAGAAAGAATCAAAAGCTCAAGCAGAAGAGTAGTGCAATGCCTCACATGATACATCACATTCAAACTTGTAAATCCACAAAACATCAGCATTTAGAAAGAGTCAGAAAATCTGTAAACTATGAAAGACTCACTGGAAAGTGTTTCACTCATTCACTCAAGTGTTTAGGATAATATGAGTTCACACAAGAGTCATGCAAATCAAGTTCACCATAGGCTTGCAAATATTCTAAATCTCCACTGCATTCATGTGCACACAAGTCTAAGATCAGAAAGGACTTTATTCAAGGTTGTAATGTAGGCTTTTTAGTGAAAGGTAGGGAAATATATGGCCAAGTGACTCAAAATCAAATTCAGTGCGTCCACCTCATCAATCTTAATCCACTATCTATCAATATCTACCCAACTCCTTAGATTTTCAACACAACTCCTGGCTCTTTTATTTACATATAAAAATTTTCTTCTTTTTTTTTTCTTTTCTCTCTTTTTTCTTCTTTCACATATTTTATGCTCTTAAACAATTTTGATTATACATTTGAGCTTATAAGGATTAAACACAACAATTATTTATTTTCTTTTCCTTCTTTTCTAGAGCCCAACCTTATCTTTTGCTTTTACCCTTTCTAATAACATTTTATCCTTCCTCAAACAAATCACAACCCACTCTCATAGACAAGAGTTGATTTCCCTATTTATTTCCAACTCATAGACAAAGAAAGAAAATATCATAGGCTCAAAAGGGCTGACTAGGGATAACATTCAATTAGGACGGTGTATGGGAAAATAAGCTAAACAAAGATGGCCTAAAATCACTTCCTAAATCTGTGCACACTTAGCAGTCTTGAAAAATAAACAAAGCAAGTTCTAGAGAAACTTAACAATGCAGACACACTCACAATCGATTTCAGGCTCAAAAACTCACACTTGGGACAATTATTCTTCCATAGAAAACATCAAATCATCATCCACATCATGCCAATGCAAGTATCAAAACAAGTAATCCTGTGGTTTTCACATTCATAGGCATACTCAACCACTATCACAATCAATGCAAACTAAAGGCAATCAATTCAAATCTTGCGTTAAAGTCCTAGGGTTCAATCATGCTCAAGTTTCTACTTCTTACTTTATTCAAAAACTTCCAATGCAAAAATTAAAATAAAGCAGATAAAAAAAATAGAATTTAGTTTCATCACCCTAAATCTTCATCCCCCCAAACTTATTCGAAAAACAGAGAGAATAAGTTTGGAAATCAGATCCAGAGATTGAAACTGTACCTCAATTGTTGGTCTCAGACACCAACTTTTTATCCTTCATCTTCAGACTCCATCGGCGTGGATTTTTGGGCTGTTAGCACTCCATCTCGGCCGTGGAAAACTCTGTCTCGGCCGGGATGGAGCCTTCTTGTCGACCTCCTTCTCGGTCGAAGTGTTCCACGTCTCAGCCTTCTGTCTCGACCGTGGCAGGCTCTGCCTCGGTCGAAACAAACCTCAAATTTTTTTATTTTATTTTTATTATTATTATTTTTTTCAAAAACCAACAAAAACACAGTAACAGCAGCAAGATAAAATAACTCGAAAATAATTAAAAGAAAAGGGAAAAATCAAAAACACAATGGGTTACCTCCCATCCAGTGCCTTATTTACCGTCGTGGCTCGACTCAGTATCAGCTCACCAAGGCGGTCGAGTCCAGACTTGTCGACTCCTTGTATCTATCATGAAGACCCGGCGGTTTTGAATGATGGTGGTATACTCAGAATGAGGCAGCTTAATTACCGATTTCAGTGCTTCGTTTCCTCGTTCCCACAGGATTGCTTCTTCTTCTTCTTCCGGTGTCTCATCCTCCTCCTCTTCTTCTTCAGTAGCCATGATCTGATTGCAATCTCCTTTCCTCTTGTTCTTGTCTATACAGAAAGTGATGGACTCTTCATTCCCTCTCAAAGTGATTTCCCCCTTCTTGTAGTCAATCAGGACACCGACAGTATCGAAAAACTCTCTTCCCAAGATCATGGGTGTTGGGAAATCTGTCTAAGGTTTCCTTTCCCAGTAGCTTACTTGTTTAGATTTTAGTTTTGGTGGATCAAATCCTAAGTCCTACCAGCGTCAGTTGTCTCTAGATAGCTCTAGACCAGATCTTAAATGTAAAGTCCTGTTTAGGTCTATTGAGTTGTAAGTCGCAGCTGATCAAGACTCATGCTGACACTGTTCACCAGCATGAGTAACGCTACCACTGGCTACTGTTCACCAGTTGGGAAAAGTTCCATCAGCAGGCGGCTGACAAAGACTCACGCTGACACTGTTCACCAGCGGTGAGAAGCGCATATGACTGGCTACTGTTCACCAGTTGGGAAGGGTTTCATCAGCAGGCGGCTGACAAACCTTACCAGGAGAATGTGTTCTTACACTATTCACCAGCGGTGATTTCACCAGTCATGGGAGATTCCGAGAAGAGTTAACATCCAGACTTTTGGTAGACTTTGATGATGCCAGGGCAAGTCACCAGCAGAGACTGCCAGCACAAGATCACCAGTATGATCTACCAGTCAGATGTTACCAGCAGAATTCCAGATTCTCTCTCCCAGCGTCGTAGAGACAAGAAGAAGATGCTCTGAGGAACCGACTGACAAAGGATGACTTTAAGGAAGGATAACTTAAAGTCTATCAGTCACAAGATGCCAGTCTTATTCCTCGGACTGACTTAAAGAGCCGTTCTGACACAAAGAGATCTGTGTCAGATAAAGCGGTCAAAGGTATGGTTCCTTCCGGAAAAACATACCTGCCGCCGTCAGAAGGACATCCGAGGTCTGACATCTTTCCGGATGTGTCCAAATGGCTAGAAAGTTTGAATCGGTTCCTGCGGCTATAAATACGTCGCAACCACCAACATTCAAGCTCTCGGAACCTCGGTTGACACATTGAATATTAAGATATCTCTGCTCAACCACCGAAAGAACTGAAGTTATTGCAAGAACGCATAAAGTACTTTCGAGGCCTTTCCTAAGGCTTTCCGTGTGTTGATTTATCAAACACGAGACTTCAAGCTTTAAGCTTGTAAGTTAAAGATCTCATTTGGTGATCTTTCTCCTTCGAGAGAGTTCACAGCAGCTCCTGTGCTCACCAGCACTCGAGTTATTACGGGCATTCTGCCGTAGAGACTTTACGTTCTTGGGAGAACTAAACACCCAAATTGCTGTGGAGGTTGAAGTGACGTGCTCGCACTCCATCAGCAGAAGAGAGCTGAAGAGGAGACCAGGACCGGGAGCGGTTGATCTAGTGAACTGGTGGACAAGGCATTCACCAGCTAGAGATAGATCGTAGGCAACCTGTAACCGATTGCTCATAGTGAAATTTCCAGTGCTTCGACTGGAGAGTGGACGTAGATCGATTGATCGAACCACTATAAATCCTTTTGTCATTTATCAGTTTTCTGCATTACATTCTGATTTAAAACCCAACACTCAAGTGCTGGAGTATATTCTGAAACTGGTATAATTGTGCAAACAAGGCTAAAATAATTCTAAGTATTGAATCACCAGCTGACCAGACACCAGTTGTCAGCTGCGTACTTAGTAACCAGCACCAGCTGACCAGTTGCCAGTTGTCAGCTGTGAGTAAGTAGCGTGCAAGAAACAATTAACTTTATTTTCGCTGCGTATCGTAACGTTTATATACTCTAAAAAACCGGGACCAACAAGTGGTATCAGGCGCGGTCGGTCTTTCTAGACTGGTCGTACACTGAGTCGCTTAGGACCGAGATCCAAGTTTCCTTGCACTCTACTCTTTCTGTCTGTTGATTAGCTCAGGTACACAAGATGAATGTCCCGAAGCTGATGAACTACAAACCGGAGAAGCATGATATATGGCGAAAGAGGTCGTTCATCCAGCTGAAAAGCGTCCATCCGGAGATGAAAGACGTGCTGGAGAAAGGGCCAATCGAGATCACCAAGACGAGGCACCAGTTAGGAGATCAACCAGCTGCTGAGATCCCAAAGCCCCCAGAAGAATGGAACGCTGAAGACAGGAGGCGGAATCAGCTGGACTCCGTTGCTCTCGATATAATCCTAACATCTCTCCCAGAACCGCTGATGGAGGAAGCCCTCCAATTTGACACTGCCAAAGATGTCTGGGACTACATTGATAGTCTCTGTTCGGAGACAGATCAGATGAAGCGCAACAAGTTGCAAGTTACGGTGGACAAGTACGAGTCATTCCAAATGCTGACTGGTGAAACCATCAAGGAGATGGAGGCTAGATTCTATGCCATAGTCAGCGAGCTGAAGTCTTTGGACAAGGAGTACTCGAATGCAGAGCTGAACGCAAAGATCCTGTCCAAGATGCCCAAGGAGGACTGGTTTGTGAAGACCACATCTCTTAAGGAGAAGGATCTATCGAAGATGACTCCCAAGGAGCTATTTGCTCAGCTCCAAGCACACGAGTGGGATATCCAAATGGTTAACAAAAATGAAGCCATTCGGACCGTTGGATCTCCCAGCATCAAAACTCAAGACGAAGCCTACTTCGTCAAGAGGGATTTCAAGTGGAAGCACAAGAAGCCTTTCCACACTGACAGACCTGCTGGGCCGCACAACCAGCAGAAAGAGATCCCATCCCCATCGGGATCTAACTCAAAAGGCAGCGAGAGCTCTATCGCAGATCTTGAGCAACAAATGAAGAGATTGGCTGTCCTACTGGAGAAAGCCAAGGCGAAACAGGGAGCTTCTCTCAGCTCATCTGATGGAAAATTCATCAAGAGAGCTCCCCGCGCATGTTATCAGTGCCAATCCCCTGACCATCTCAAATTTGAATGTCCACAAGTGGATAGAGAAGAGCGGGAAAGGCTGAAGAAGCTCTTTGAAGAGCGTGCATCGAAGGCCGTTGCCAAGGCGATGCTGACCAGGACAGAGGTTCCTGATATTCCTGACCATGATGATGGAGAGTATTCATCAGATGAAGAGTCAGAAGAGGAAGCGCTACTGGCGCTGATGGTAGCCTTTGGAGAGGAAGCACATGAAGAATGTGCTGACAGTGAGGAGGAACAAGCACTTGCCGCTGATGATGAGGTACAATCTGTTCCCTCATTGCATATCATGTCTCCACACATTCTAGACGATTCTGAGTCGCATTGCTCCGACTCAGAAGCTGTCACTATAGACATTCTTCAACAAGAATTTCTGAAATTTTATGAAATAAAGAATGTCTTGGCTGGCGAAAACACCTCGCTGAAAGATAAAATTTCTATTTTGACCAATGAGATTGAAAAATCTAGGTCAATTGGTGAAGAGCTAGCCACTCTGAAAAAGACCCACTTTGAATTGCTCCAAAATTTTCAAATTGCAAAAACTGAGCGAGATAATTTTCACAACATCGTTCTGGAGCAAGAAAATAAAATAAATTTTTTGAATAAAGGCTCCAAGGATTTGGAAAAGGCTCTAAGTCATTGGAGAAAGCCGACTGATAAGCCGGGTTGGGATTTATAAAGGATTTGAGCAAAAACCAACCCGAACAAATCAATGCTCATAAGGGTAAGGGCAAACTGGTAAATGCATCAGCACCAGTTGGTAATACCAGTCAGTCCCGTATGGCTGATCAGCACAGGAATAATAAGACCAGATACATAGGTGAGTCATCACGACAAAAACCTACACTGGCAAAATCCTCTGCTGACAGGACGCCAGCACACCCTAAGACGCAGACTAAGCCGAATCATTCTAAGGCAATGAAGTCAGCGTCAGCTGCCAGTGGAATCCGACAGCCAGCACCAGCTGTCAAGAGAATCCACGCACAACCTTGTAAGTATGCCAATTACCAGCATACTTACAAGGGATCCAAATCTCAGAGTAACTCTGAGAGAAGGACAATACCTGATAGGAGGAATACCTATCGGAGGCCTGAGCCCAATCACAAGTTTTCACAAAGGGCTGTGAAGGCTAGCCATGGTGGTCCACACTTCCAGAGACCACGAAGGCAACAGACACAATCGGAAAAACATTTCCGAAACTCTCAGCGGAAGAATACTTCCAAAGGAGTTGCACACACAGCCACACCTTCCCAAACCAATCTCATGCATTTTTTCAAAAGGAAGGGAAAGGCTACTGATAATGTCAGCATGGATAAAACCAAGCTGAAAATCACTCAAGTCTGGATTCCGAAAGGAATTATCCAGCGATCTAACCCTGCAGGACCCGCAGATGATCGGGGACCTAAATGAATTTCATTTCTTTCTTGCAGGTACAGAATCATGCATCACAGCTTCAGAGGTCGAGAGAGTGGATCTTAAATAGTGGGTGTTCAGCTCACATGACTGGTGAAGAGGATCTGTTTGCAGATCTCATCAAGGTCAAAGGACCTCCAGTTATTTTCGGTGATAACTCCAAGGGCAGAGTTATTAGCAAGGGCTGCATCGAGAAGGACGATGTCAGAATTATAAATGTATCCCTTGTCACCTCTCTCAAGCACAACCTCCTGAGTATCAGTCAGCTATGCGACAATGGTTACACTGTTCACTTTGGGAAATCAGAGTGCCAGATCAAGGATGAGAAGACTGGCGAGATCAAGCTGAGAGGTATTCGGAACGGCGGACTTTATACTGTCGACTGGCAAAGTGGGAAGACAGATTCATGCTTCGTGGCCACCAGTTCTATGGAAACTAACTGGCTGTGGCACAAAAGGTTGAGTCATCTGAATTTCAGAACTATCAACTACCGGGCCAAGCATGATCTTGTGGAAGGACTTCCCAAGGGAGGATTCAAGAAGGAAGGAATTTGCAAAGCATGCCAGCAGGGCAAGCAAACTAAGAAGTCCTTCAAGAACCAGTCGCCAGTCTGCCCCAGTACCAGTCGGGTACTCGAATTGCTACATATGGACCTCTTTGGACCAGTAGCACCTCAAACCATTGGAGGAAGATGTTATTCGCTGGTGGTAGTTGATGACTACTCGCGCTATACCTGGGTAAAGCTTCTTAGATCCAAGGATGAAGTGAAAGTCATCCTTCCAGATTTGATTGTCAAAGCACAGAAACAGAGAGAAGCTACTGTAAAGCGGATACGGTCAGACAATGGGACGGAATTCTGCAACAGTCTGCTGATGGATTTTTGCGCGGAAGCTGGCATTAAGCATGAAAGATCTGCACCAAGGCAACCGCAGCAGAATGGACTGGCAGAACGTAGGAACAGGACGCTGAAAGAAGCGGTCCGGTCCATGCTGGCAGAATCCGGCTTAGGACAGAGTTTTTGGGGAGAAGCATTGGTGACGGCTTGCTATACTCAGAATAGAAGCGGGATCAACGACAGACTCAAGAAAACTCCCTACGAAGTTTATTTTGGTCGTAAGCCTTCTCTAGATCATCTTCGTGCTTTCGGTTCACCATGTTATGTCCATAATAATGGTAAGTCGAAGTTAAATGCTTTTTCGCCTAAAGCTGATGAGGGTGTCCTTGTTGGATATGGACATCCCTCTCACAAGGGCTATAGAGTATTTAACAAGACCACCAAGCTTGTGGAGATAACATGCAATGTTGTTTTTGATGAAGCTACTTTAGTGCGCAGGACATTACGACAACTGGCTGAAGATGTTCCTGAGGTCAATGATGTCGTTGACCAGTTGGGCAGGAATTCTTCCAATGCTCAACCAACTGGTTTGACTAGACCTATGACTGGATCATCTTCACAACCAGTATCCTCGGTTGCCCATCAGCAAACCGGGAGGTGATTGCAGTATTTTTTAATCAAGTAAAAATTATCGAACACAAAGACTCAATTCGCCCGTTATTCAAGTAAAAGTCTGATTTTGAAACCTAATATTTAGAGGTGATAAAATAACTTGAAGATAATAATTAACTAACTATCGTGCATTAACAAGTGAATTAAAACGTAATTAAACTTATTCTTATTGAGAAAACCAGGTAGAGACAGTTGAGGAATTTCGGATGGATTGGGGTAGATAATGGACAAGTTTGGATTCGTTACTCTTCTATGCGGCTTCAATAATTGGATTGGGTCAGTTCAACAAATATAGTCAAGCCCTTAGTACCGGTGCAATAACCGTGGATTAATCTAAATTGCAACCTAAGTCTAGGTTTTATTAATCTAAATCAACTCCCAAAAGTTCAAGAACTAATCAACCTAGATAGTAATTCACCCATTTCTAAGTAAATCAATACCTAACTATTATTGCAATCTCCCCTAATGCAAAAACCTATTAAGTTAATTCATAGAGGCATTCTTTCCAACACATGGTGATCAATCATGAAAGGAACACAAATTAATCCCACAATAATAATCAAATCCATGAAACGCAAATATATGAATCCAAACAATATCCAAAACAATCCCAATCACATCCTATTCCTCAACAATGAGTTTAGCTACTCATAATTCTAACACAAAACTCAACAATTCCAAAGTAAGGCATCAAAGGAGAGGGGAGAAGAGAAAAGCTTAGTGTAGCAATGTTGATTCTCCAACTCTAGCTTTAATCTGTCCTTCCACCTTCAAAGTCTAGCCTTGGGAAGTGATTTTCGCTGCAAAATCGTCCCAATAATCTCCTTAGGGTTTTTCAGAATTCGAACCCTTCTAATGTGGTCTTCGCTCGCCTTTTATAGAGAAACTTCGTGTGGCCCAGTCAGGTCCATCCCGAGCGGGACGAGCCAAGGCAAAACTTCATCCCGCTCGGGATGAGTCGGGGATCAGCTTTCGAAGTACCAACCCGGTCCCGAGCGGGACCGAATGATCCCGAGCGGGATCTCCTTCGAATTTCCTCTGCATTCCAATTCACGCCAAATCTACGTATCCCGCGCGGCATTAGCTCATTCCGAGCAAGCGTCCCGAGCGGGACCGAGCCATCCCGCGCGGGATTGGCTTCGAATTTCCAGCTCTTTCTTTCTTTCGCATCCCGAGCGGGAGGTTCTCATCCCGCGCGGGATGCACTTCGTCTATTGCCTCGATTCAGCTCCAAAAACTTGCATTTTTCACCTTTTCGACATCCTGCACACACAAAATAACTCCAAGACACCAAGTGAAGGAAAATCAAGGAAATAAGAGATGTGTGTGTGATTTGTGCAACAATCTTCTAACTAATTCACTCAATTCTCATCCCAAAAACATGCAAATTACACACATATCAGGAGGGTCGGTGATGCAAATGACCTTGCTGAGACCTTACACTCAATCTCCCTGAGTGGAACTGGCAATAATCCAGGGGGAATACCGTCTGGAATTTTTGAACCAGAAGACGGTGAACCAGCTGGAGTGGATGGACCAGCTGACGATGCAAATATCGGAGAAGGATCAGGAGATCAGTCAGAGAGTGATGCTGACGAAGAGACTGTTCCAACTGGTGAAGATCAACCACCAGTTGCAATTGCTGCTCCGACTGGTGAAGTTCTGGAAGCACCAGTCATCAGGACAGAAGAACCAACGCCAGCAGATTCTCATCTTCCTAAATGGCTGAGAAATCATCCACCCGATGCTATTCTGGGTAATCCAGAAGGTTCTGTTCAGACTCGACACGGCAGTGCGCTCCTGACTTGTTTTATTTCTCAAGAGGAACCTACTTCCATAGGAGTTGCGCTAGAATCAGCCGATTGGATTAATGCCATGCAAGAAGAGCTTGCAGAATTCACTCACAACAATGTTTGGGACTTGGTGGAGAGACCATCACATCAGTCAGTGATTGGTACCAAGTGGGTTTTCAAGAACAAGCGAGATGAGAATGGCATTGTAATCAGAAACAAAGCTCGTTTAGTCGCCAAAGGTTACAAGCAATGTGAAGGCATCGACTTCGATGAGACCTTCGCACCAGTTGCAAGAATGGAGGCGATACGGCTGTTCCTTGCGTATGCAGCGTATCATGGGTTCACGGTATTCCAAATGGACGTGAAGAGCGCCTTCTTGAATGGCGAGCTAAAGGAGGAAGTATATGTCGAACAACCTCCAGGCTTTGAAGTAGGCACCAAGGTGTACAAGCTGAGAAAGGCCCTGTATGGATTGAAACAGGCGCCCAGGGCTTGGTACGAGACGCTGTCACAATTCCTAATTAGTAATGGATTTAGGAAAGGGAAGATCGACAGGACTCTCTTCATCATCAAGGATGCTGATGATATGCTAATGGTGCAGATATATGTCGATGACATTATATTCGGGTCAAAGAATATGTCTCTCTGTGAGAAGTTTTCTCAACTGATGCAGAACTCATTCCAGATGAGTATGATGGGCAAATTAACATACTTCCTAGGACTCCAGGTCCAGCAGTCAGCTGATGGGATTTTCATTAATCAGCGAAAGTATGCCAAGGACCTAATTCAGAAATATTGCCCAGAGAAGACTAAGGCACTCAGAATACCGATGAGCACCAGTTGCCAGATCTTTCTTGATGACGAAGGAGAATCAGTGGATCCTTCCAGCTACAGACGTATTATTGGATCACTTCTCTATCTGACAGCCAGCAGACCCGACATTTCATACTCAGTCGGAGTGTGTGCCAGATATCAAGCCAATCCAAAGAAGAGACACATGGAAGCTGCTAGGAGAATAGTGAAATACCTCAAAGGAACTGAATCACTTGGGTTATGGTACCCCAGGAATGATGAGCTTACACTCATTGGGTATTCAGATTCAGATTTTGCTGGATGCCGAATAGATAGAAAAAGCACCAGTGGTACGTGTCAGTTTCTAGGGCACAAGCTAATCAGTTGGTTTAGCAAGAAGCAACACTCAGTTGCTACATCTACTACTGAGGCTGAATATGTTGCCGCTGCCAGTTGCTGTGCTCAAATTCTATGGATCAAGCAACAACTGGAAGACTATGAGGTGGACACTGGTTGTGTACCCATCTATTGCGACAACAGCAGCGCTATGTGCATAACGAAGAATCCGGTTCATCACTCTAGGACCAAGCACATAGATATCCGACATCACTTCATACGTGATCATGTCGAGAAGAAGGATATCAGCGTAGAGTACATCAGAACTGACGATCAACTGACTGATATTTTCACCAAACCTTTGCCAGAAGCAAGATTCAAGGAGTTATGCATCAAACTCGGTCTTATGTAGATTGATGCGAGCCCTAATGTTGAGGAAGAATGAGTCCCAGCTCTCATTCTGTTCTTGATATTCTGAAGGATGCTGATTAAGACTAAGTCCAAGCTCTTAGTCTTCATATTTTCTTTAGTGGTAGCTCAAAACCACAGATGGTATCTACTGGCAGAACTTATTCCATAAACAACGAAGGAAATGAGTCCCAGCTCTCATTTCAAATTTGCCAGCAGTAATGCACCATCAGTCGAAGAAATTGGGTCCCAGCTCCCAATTCAAGCGATGGTGAGAAGATGGATTCCTGAAGGAGAAGATTATGCGGAATAAAATTGAGTCCAAGCTCTCAATTTTCTTAATCCTTCGAGTTGTCAGCAGACAACTGGTGGTATATCCACGACTGGTGAAAATTGAGTCCCAGCTCTCAATTTATCCAAGTACTCGGGTGCCAGTCGTAAGTACCAGTTGTCAACTGGTAAGGAGGCCATGCTGACAGGGGGAAGTGTTCAACTGGCATATCCTGCTGATGACCAGTTATATTACTGATGACCAGTTGAGTCCCAGCTCTCAACTGACGATCTCTTGAAGTCCAAGAGTCGTGCCAGCTGTCACATAAATGGCGGGATTGTTCAAATCCTCTTGCGTGTGCGTATCTCAGAATTTAATGCGGCATTTAATGCCACATTTAATGCGCACAGTGACTGCGCGGTCAAAAGCACATTTGCGACCAATCAGAGAGCGCCATGTCAGCTACACGGCGTAGCCCACGTCAGCACGACCACCCACGTCGCCACAGGGAACCGGGCCCTGCTGATGACCATTGATTCTCACCTTCTGAGAATTCATCTCGGTCGTTGAATCCTGCATGGCCTTAGTATTTATATCCGACATTCTTCTCGGATAAACCTTTACGTTTCCTTTACAATCCAAACATTTTTTCTTGATCATCTTCCAAAAATTCCTTACATTCAATGGCATCCTCTTCCAATCCTGCTGATAACCCATCTTCTTCATCTTCCGATCCAGTAGATTTACCAGTAGCCGAAGCTCACATGCCGACTTTTACAGGCATCGTGAAAGAGGAAGATATTGATTATACCTATCCTTTCAGCAAGCTCGTCTCGCTGAATAAAGCAGCCACCCGCCATCGTCTCTCTCACGCACAGATTCGCACCGCTCAAGTCCAGAAGGAGAAAATCTTGAATGATAAACTGGCCGAGAAACATTTCGGCGAGGAGCTGATGGAGATGATCGACCACGAGCAGCTCTGACCGTACTTGACGGCAACCCCCAGGACCTTCCACCCACATCTCGTCGCCGAGTTCTATGCTCGCGCGGTGATTGCTGACAACAGGAAGTCCTTCACCACGTCATTGTTCGAACATCTGATCACTATCGACGTAGAGTACCTAGCCAACCTCTTTGGGCTGAGGAGTACTGGTGAGGAGGTGGCCACGTACTTCAAGGACGATACGGTGGAGTTCCGGAGAAGGTGGACTGAGTGGAAGAAGCCAGAAGTGACTGTCTTCAAAACTGGCATGAAGAAGTCCGAGATGCAAGATTTCTGGCAGATGGTGTGTGACGTTGTAGTACGCATGCTACAATGTGAAGTCGGCTCCTATGCCGAACTGAGCCTGAAGAAATTCTCCGTTATGTGCGCGTTGGAGGACGGCATATATGGCAACTGGGCCGAATTCATCTTCGGCCGGTTGCTGGAGAATGTAGAGAAGAACAGTTTGGTGAAGGCTGAAGGCAAGTTTCTCCACGCAGTGTCTTTTGGCCTGCGCATCAGCCACATTCTGGAAGTGGAGATGGGAGACCGGATTGACCGAGGGGAGCAACTGGTCGGATCCGATTTTATCCCAGTTACCAAGGTAAAACTTCCGGTCCCCGACTACAAGAAGCTACGCCGGCTGAAAGGCAAGACGGCTGTGGACCCTGCTGACGATGTTTCTGAAGAGGAGTCAGAACCAGCAGATGAGGAAGTACCAGCGGTGGCTATCCCACTGCCTGCTGAGGCCAAGGATGAACTGAAAAGGAAGCTAGAGGTTGAATCCTTATTCACCTCTATGGAAGACGCAGTGGAGAAGGCCACCGGAATACATCCAAGGGCATTAGCACAAGTGCCAGCCCCCAGGCCCCCTCCAAGTAAGAAGCCCAAGACCCACCAGCACCAGCAGCCCCAGCCAACTGCTGCCTATGACCCTGAGTCAGGGAAGGTCTCAATTCCAGTCAAGAAGTCCGTCTTGGGACTGACTGAGGAGGAGACCATAGAAAGGATGACCCGAAAGAGGAAGAGGGTCCAGACAAGGGCTCAGAAGCTGGTGGAGCAAGCCAAGAAGGAGCAACAAGCTTCCATCGTGAGGAAGAAGCAAGCTCAGGCAAGGCTCAAGGCCTTGGCCGACCAGCGGAAAAGAGAGGCTGAGCTGGCAGCCCGCGATGAAGCCTTTGCTAGAGTAAAGGCCGAGCAAGATTCTCGACGTCAGGCGCAACTGGCGGAGCAGGTGCACCAGGTGGCCAAAGGCAAATGGGAAGTTGCCCCAACTACGAGTGCAAGGCCACCAGCACCAGCTCCAGGCCAGATCTTATCAGAAGAATCATTTACCCGCCTGATGGTCATGGGTGCTGATGAAGACGTACTATCCCTTGTGGATAAGTACCAGGATGAGGAGGAGACTGCTGAAGTCCCACTGGCCGCGCAAGGGGGTGCCAGTGGAGGAGTTGAGGAGCGGGCGACCACCCCGGAAAAACTGGCGACCGTTGAGGAGGAGACCGCGGAGATGGAGGTTACTGGTGGAGAGGCTGTTGACAAAACCTCTCCGGTTATCATCATTGCTGATGACGAGCCGCCACCAGTAGTCCAACACTCGAGGGTGCAAAGGATGGAGCCAAGGGATCTGTTCCCAGACCTTGAAGATGAGGCTCGTCGTCCTGCCAGTCGCCCACAATCGTCAGAAGCATCAACATCTTCTGGGCGACCAGCAGCATCCTCGCCAGCGCCAGCACGTCATGTGCGCGCAGAAAGGAGGCCATACTTGCTCTGCATCCAAGAGCATCAGTTGATTGATGAAGACATCTTCCGCTCGAGGGCAACAGGGGTACATCGGTGGGAGCACCGCGGGGCGATGGCATTTCAAACTTCACGAGTGCCTGAGCCATCAGCATTCAATATCATCCCCATCAGCGGACTCCCCCACCAGTCGGTATACGCTTCGAGGATCTATGACTGGTGTCTGCCCCTGCAGCCGATGGAGTACTTCAATTCCACTCTCT
Source organism: Plectranthus barbatus (assembly GCA_026898455.1). Taxonomy (NCBI): domain Eukaryota; kingdom Viridiplantae; phylum Streptophyta; class Magnoliopsida; order Lamiales; family Lamiaceae; genus Plectranthus; species Plectranthus barbatus. The sequence goes on along the minus strand of JAPKLW010000065.1, from coordinate 756,324 downwards.
ATGAGTATGCTGAGAACATCACGACGGAGGTGGAGAATGCCGTCAATGACGAGATGATAATAAGCTACCGAGGACTGTGGAGGGTGAATCCGGAACTATTTTTGGAGTTCCGGAGGTGGAGGATCTTTGACCTATGCCAGCGCAAGCTAACAGTAGAGAAGCGCGCTGTTCTGTATGCCAGGCTAGGGCTTGGTTACTGGAGATCAGAGGAGGCGTGGGCGAATGCATTCATGGATTCTGATCCTGAATGTCACCAGCAGCTGTCTACCAGGCGGATCAAGCGCCGTTTGAGGACAATTGCAGAATTCAGACAGCTGACTGGGACTTCCGGCCTCCCTAGGCCAAAAATGGTTAAGCTACCATTCCTCCAGTTCCAGCCCACCAGCCGTGGATACCAGCTGATCTACGCACTCCGCCGCTTGAAGGTCCTCACCGCTCTCCCCAGGAACCCTCCATATTTTGCTGTATTTTTTGATATGGCTGCCAGCGCTCTGCTGGTAGACCACATTGTGGAGGAGGATCCCTCCAGAGGTTGGTGGCTGACCACTGCCGTCCCTTCTGTTCCTATGGTTTTGGGCGACCTTGTCCCTTATCATGAGGACTGGCAGCTGGAGGTTTTCACAGCCCAACCTATTTTTGTACAAGGCCCGCCAGCACCAGCAGTCGTGCCAGCGGAGGAGCCAGCAGCAGCCAAGGTGCCAGCGGAGGAGCCAGCCCCAATGGAGGTATCTGCTGAATCTGAACCAGCAATGGATCCTTCCGCAACTGATGTGCCCTCCTCTTCCATGGAAGTATCAGCGATGCCAATCTCTGAAATTCATCCTCCTGCGCAACTTCTTGCTTACATTGATGCCAGGATGGATCAGCGCTTCGCCACTTTCCAAGCTGATGTAACGCAACAAATGGAGTCCGTCACCGCCGGTGTCACCACCTTTTTGGCGCGGATCCAAGAGGGGGAAAGTGCGCGAGCACGAGCTGAAGAGGAGAGGGCCAAAATTGCTGAGGAAGAGAGACGCCTCGCAGCTGAAGAGAGAAGAATTGCTGCAGAATGGAGGCTGAAGAGAGAGGAAGACATGGCCGAACTTACTGCGATCCTGAGGTCTATCACAAGTGCTCGAACTCAGTCACCAGGATCATCCTCTAAGCCATAGTCTAGTCTCTTTATACTTTTGTAAGTAAATCTGTTAGACTAGTCAGTTATCATTCATTGTACATGTAATTGCTAAATCTCTAATGGAATGCTAACTGACAAGTTGATGACAATCTCTTATTGTCCAACAATTGTCTAAGTATTTACTTACCAGCTGAATTTACACATCCAGTGTAATCAGCACCAGCACTCATCTTGCATGTAAAATTTATTTACATGCTTATTTGCTCTGATTTTAATTTCCATATTTAAACGAGCAATATCTTTCCTTGGTTGAGGGGGAAGATTTCTTTTAGTTAGAGCTGATGTTGAGGAAGTAATTTCATGGGTTTAGATCTGATAGGTTTCACTTGTAAAACCCTGAAATCCTTTGTAACTTTCCTCATCAGCTGAGTGCTCGCTGGTTAGGCTTTGATCGCACCAAAAAGGGGGAAATTGTTGGGAAATCTGTCTAAGGTTTCCTTTCCCAGTAGCTTACATGTTTAGATTTTAGTTTTGGTGGATCAAATCCTAAGTCCTACCAGCGTCAGTTGTCTCTAGATAGCTCTAGACCAGATCTTAAATGTAAAGTCCTGTTTAGGTCTATTGAGTTGTAAGTCGCAGCTGATCAAGACTCATGCTGACACTGTTCACCAGCATGAGTAACGCTACCACTGGCTACTGTTCACCAGTTGGGAAAAGTTCCATCAGCAGGCGGCTGACAAAGACTCATGCTGAAACTGTTCACCAGCGGTGAGAAGCGCATATGACTGGCTACTGTTCACCAGTTGGGAAGGGTTTCATCAGCAGGCGGCTGACAAACCTTACCAGGAGAATGTGTTCTTACACTATTCACCAGCGGTGATTTCACCAGTCATGGGAGATTCCGAGAAGAGTTAACATCCAGACTTTTGGTAGACTTTGATGATGCCAGGGCAAGTCACCAGCAGAGACTGCCAGCACAAGATCACCAGTATGATCTACCAGTCAGATGTTACCAGCAGAATTCCAGATTCTCTCTCCCAGCGCCGTAGAGACAAGAAGAAGATGCTCTGAGGAACCGACTGACAAAGGATGACTATAAGGAAGGATAACTTAAAGTCTATCAGTCACAAGACGCCAGTCTTATTCCTCGGACTGACTTAAAGAGCCGTTCTGACACAAAGAGATCTGTGTCAGATAAAGCGGTCAAAGGTATGGTTCCTTCCAGAAAAACATACCTGCCGCCGTCAGAAGGACATCCGAGGTCTGGCATCTTTCCGGATGTGTCCAAACGGCTAGAAAGTTTGAATCGGTTCCTGCGGCTATAAATACGTCGCAACCACCAATATTCAAGCTCTCGGAACCTCGGTTGACACATTGAATATTAAGATATCTCTGCTCAACCACCGAAAGAACTGAAGTTATTGCAAGAACGCATAAAGTACTTTCGAGGCCTTTCCTAAGGCTTTCCGTGTGTTGATTTATCAAACACGAGACTTCAAGCTTTAAGCTTGTAAGTTAAAGATCTCATTTGGTGATCTTTCTCCTTCGAGAGAGTTCACAGCAGCTCCTGTGCTCACCAGCACTCGAGTTATTACGGGCATTCTGCCGTAGAGACTTTACATTCTTGGGAGAACTAAACACCCAAATCGCTGTGGAGGTTGAAGTGACGTGCTCGCACTCCATCAGCAGAAGAGAGCTGAAGAGGAGACCAGGACCGGGAGCGGTTGATCTAGTGAACTGGTGGACAAGGCATTCACCAGCTAGAGATAGATCGTAGGCAACCTGTAACCGATTGCTCATAGTGAAATTTCCAGTGCTTCGACTGGAGAGTGGACGTAGATCGATTGATCGAACCACTATAAATCCTTTTGTCATTTATCAGTTTTCTGCATTACATTCTGATTTAAAACCCAGCACTCAAGTGCTGGAGTATATTCTGAAACTGGTATAATTGTGCAAACAAGGCTAAAATAATTCTAAGTATTGAATCACCAGCTGACCAGACACCAGTTGTCAGCTGCGTACTTAGTAACCAGCACCAGCTGACCAGTTGCCAGTTGTCAGCTGTGAGTAAGTAGCGTGCAAGAAACAATTAACTTTATTTCCGCTGCGTATCGTAACGTTTATATACTCTAAAAAACCGGGACCAATAATGGGTGTGTTGGCATCTTCCTTCATCTCATGGACAACGAAATCTGCAGGAAAAATCAAGTGACCAACTCTAATAAGAACATCCTCAACAATACCTTTGGGCTTAGACACAGATCGGTCCGCCATCTGAAGGGTGATCGTGGTGGCTCTCATCTCCCCAATCTCTAACTTCTTGTAGATGGACCAGGGCATCGGGTTGATGCTCGCCCCGGTGTCACAAAGTACATTCTGAAACTCTCTTTCTCCAATCTCGATAGGTATCGAGAAACAACCAGGGTCGGATCTCTTAATCGGGATCTGCTTCTGTATTAGGAGGCTGCATTCCTCATGTATCTTCACTGTTTTATTCTCCAGGAACTGCTTCTTCTCACTCATCAACCTTCTGAGGAACTTCATGTATCCTGGTATCTCCCTGAGAGCTTCAACAAGAGGAATGTTAATATTCACTTTTTTTAAATTTTCAACAAACCTTGTGAATTTAGAGTCCTTCTTCGCAAATCTCTGCGGATAAGGTATAGGAGGCACCGGATCAGCTTTTCTTCCTTCCTTCTCCTTCTCTTTCCCGCCCAGGATGGGCTTCTGTTTCGATCGAGATGTGGCTATCTCGGTCGTCCTATTTTTTTTCTATCTCGGCCGTGTTTGGCTCGTGTCGACCGGGATGGACTTCTCTGTCTCGACCGAGCTATCTTTTGCCTCAGCCATCCTGCTTCTCTCTACCTCGACCGGGATGGGCTCTATCTCGGCCGAAACAGAGGGGTTCTGCTCGGGATTTTTCTCCTCTGTTTCTTCCAATTCTCCTTCCGGACTGCTCGGACCTTCATACTTCCCTCCAGATCGCAGCAAAATGGAATTAACTGATTTCTCCTTCGCTGTATTTGTCTCTGTTGCGCTCGGAAGTTGCCCCGGCTTGTGCTGAGTACCCAAGGTAGTGGCTATCTGACTCAGTTGGGTGTCCAACATCTGCAAATGCTTTGTCATCAATTGCATGTGATTGGCCATCCCTTTGACTTCGTTCTCCACTTTGCCAAATCTATTGTCCGAGCTCTTGATGAACTTCTCCAATGTCTCTTCCAGCACGGACTTCTTTCTCTCCACGATTTCTCCTCCTGAACCAACATCAAAACCAGGTGGAGGATGTTCTACAGCAGAAGGGTTAGAATAAGAAAAACCAGGGTGAGATCGCCCATGGTTGTAATGATACCCTTGATTGCCTCGGTAGTTATTCTGATAACCACCGCCAATATAGTTCACCTTCATCCCAGCAGTTCCAAATGAACTGCTTGCACCCCGGTTGATGTAGTCTGCCTCCACCGGAACAATTGCCATACTTGGCTCAGTAGTAGCAACTGCAGCTTTTGTTGTACCCAACTTTTCAATCTCTTCAAGTAGCTTCTTCACCTCAGCAACCACATCAAACTCCGACTTTGTCTCCATTGCTTTGACCGGCATCTGTCTTTCAGTCGGCCACTGGTGGCTGTTCAGGGCCATGTCTGCAAATAACCTCATGCTTTCTGCTACACTCTTCTTCATCAGTATCCCTCCAGCAGATACATCCACCATCTCCTTCATGTGAGGACTCAGACCTTCATAGAAGTGGCAAACCTGCATCTCGAGATCAATTCCATGTCCGGGACAGAGTCGTAGAAGCTCCTTGTATCTCTTCCAGGCCTCGTAGAGTGATTCATCATACAGTTGCTTGAAAGTGGTGATAGCAGCTTTCCTTTTCAGCAGCAGGCTCGGTGGGAAGAAGTTGGTGAGGAATTCATCTCGAAGTTCCCCCCATGTCCCAATCTGACTCTTGTCCAAACCAACATACCAAGACCGCGCCTCGTCTCTGAGTGAGAACGAGAACAGCCTCATTCTGATGACATCCTGGGGGACTCCATTCTGCTTCACTGTGTCGCACACCTCTATGAATTGATTGAGGTGGGCATACGGATCCTCTACGGCTCTCCCCCCAAACTGGTTCTGCTTTACCATCTGAATTAGCCCCATTTTTAACTCAAAATTATTGGCGTCAATCATCACTCTGAATCCGGGCTCTTCCTGTTGTGGTAGAAATCGATCCAAGATGGACCTTTGTGGAACCACTATCTGTCTGTTGTTCAACTCTGCCAGTCTCGCGGCCTGCTCCACCTGAGTAGCTTGGGCTGCTAGAAGTTGCGCCCTCAATTGCTGCACTTCATTGACAAACTGCCTCTGTTCTTCCGGTGTCATGTTTTGTAGAGGGGCTTCTTGGTTGTTCCCTTCCATCTAAAAATTTAATCTTTTTCCTTTCTTTTTGTTCTTCCTACAGCCTGCTTCAATCTCTGGTATGAATGGCTCGAGTATCTTCCCTTTGTTCCGCGTGTTCATGCACCTGCAAAGAAACCAAGGCACAAATCAGGGAATCTCGGCCGTGGTGGGATGTATCCCGGCCGATATGAAAGCAGCCTCGGCTGAAACAGATAGAAATTAGAAAAACACACGCACGCTAAAAAGAAACAAAACAGACTCCAAAAACAAAGAAAAAGAACACCAAATTGCAAAATATTAAAAATAAGAAAAATAATACCCAATCCAGAAGTCTTTAAACAAGACAGTAATGATTCGTCGTCTGACTATCCCCGACAATGGCGCCAATTTGATCGATGCAAAATCTGCACACAGATTATAGCAAAGGGCAAATAAATTTATAAAACTCAGAGATTGTCGAACCCACAGGGATAGTGCAACGAGGGAAAACCATGTACTGAATGTAGTTTTCAAAACCTTTGTTTGGGCAAATCAATTTTAAGGGTTTTGGGTTTTTCAAGACAAATAATTAAAGAGAGAAAATTCAAATATTAAAAAGCACAGATTCTAGGAAAATCTACCAATCTTATCAACATGCAAGAAACAAATATTCATACCCAGAAAAGATAATTTTGGTGGAAAATCTATTAAGGTGGAATTAATTCCTTGGTCGGGCAATTAAATCCTAAATTATTAACTAGTGGTAATCTCCTCTAGGTCTCAAACACACAAAGTTAATTAATTTCGATAAAGATTAGATTTATCCTAAAATTGAAATCTTCTTGGTCGGACAGATAATCAAAAATATTAAATCCTAACTTCCAATTACTAACCTTCACCTCTTTGTCCTTCGATTAATAACTAAAATCTACCTCAGTCTTCATCTCTCGATCCTTCGATGAGAATAGATTTAAAATAAAACATAGGATTTAAACCAGTTTTGAGGGTTTGAACAATTGAATCTAAACATGCATCACAGAAGGAGAAACCCTAGAACCTGTTTAGGGTTCTAGCCTAACATATTAACGAAAAACGTTGCAAGGAAAATTAAAGATTGCATTAAAAAAGTAAAGGTTCAAACAATAAAACTAAAGAGGAATTCTGAAAACTTAAAGTGAAAACATATAAATAAAGATAGAATAATATGCAACTCCTAATCAGCAACAACAAGCCAACCTAATTCTGAGCTAATTATGAGTTTATATAGTGGTAGGGTTGAGGCCTTGGATGATAGATTTGCTCCAATTTTTGCCCATATCTCCAATTGGTATCTTTCCTTCCTTTAAATCATAGACACATGCGATTTAGGTCTCAGAACCACGCATCTCGGCCGGGATAAGGTGTGCCATGGCCGAGATCATCTCCTCGCCTTGATCTTTCTTTGCCCGATTTCTATCCATTTCGACGCTCTATCTCGGTCGGGATGCATCTCACCACGGCCAGGCCGATTTCTCTTCACCACGGTCGTGATTTCCTTCATCTCGGTCGAAACAGAGAGCGTCTTTTGGCGAATATCTTTATCTTCTTGACCAATTCTTCACTTTTCCTCACTTTTTCTTGCAAAACCATGCACCACACGCATACTACCTTCCACTATACACTCATGCTCAATTTATTAGATAAAATAAACAAAAACACATAAAAGAAAAGAGAAAACAATGCTATAAGAGAGTAGAAAAACGAGCTTATCAGTAAGTCGGCAGTACCCTCACCCAGGGTCGCCGCTCTGGTATAAGCTCTAAACCTCTCTGCTTCTTTCCTTTTTTCATTTTGTTCGAATAGATAGGCCAACTGGTGCCTTAGGACTTGGGTATTGTTTCTATTTTCTAACAATCTACGTGCTTGCTTGTTTCGTCACCGAAAGGCGCCTGTCCCCAACCCCATTCCCCAGTTTTTTGGTCCCAAATCCCCTTCCCTATTATTTCACCCTGTCGGGGTGTAGCTGTTTGCTCGCTTTCATTGTTCTTGTGTTCATAATGATTACCTGCCTCTGTTCCTTCATTTCTTGCTTTACTTAGTGCCTTTTTGGGCTGTGATTGCTTGGTTTGTATGTGGTTTTTCGCCTGTTTGCTCTCCTGCAATCTTGCTGAATAGAAGCTTAGGAATTTCTATTAATCACTTGTCTATGTGGTACCATAAGTGCTTAGCCTCTGTTGGCTTTCTATTACTAAGTGTTTCCGCTGCGAATCTTTGTGAAGGCCTTGAAGGTCTCAATTTTGCCTCTGTGTTTGTCCAGACTGTGTCAATCTTTTTCCCAATTTTCTATTTTCTGAAAATGGCATCAAATTCAAATTCATATGGCATGCCTCTGTTTAATGGCAAATCTGATTTCTCAATTTTGAAGGAAAAGATAAAATGTATTCTGATCCAACAGAAAGTGTATAGGGTTGTTACTGAGTCATATCTTGATTCTGATACTAAAGAAAAACAAATTGAATTGAATGATATAGCTTACTCCACTATAATATTGAATCTTTCTGATTCTGTGATTAGAAAAGTAGGGACTATAACATCTGCTAAACAATTGTGGGATAAACTAAGAGAATTTTATATTGAAACCTCTCTTCCTAGCAAGATGTACTTACTTGAAACGTTTTTCAGATATAAACTTGATTTAAATAACGATATTGATGAAAACTCGGATGTGTTCAACAAGTTATTTCAAGATATCAAATTAACAGGAGATAAACATATAGAAGAATATGCTCCTATTGTGTTATTAAATGTTATACGACCATTCCAAGATGACACCACAGAAATGCAAAATCCCCAGAATATGGGCGACTAAACCATAGAAAAGCAAGAGGAAGTCTAGTCCGAAGCAGCAGTTGAGCTATTGACAAATGTACAGAAGTTAAAAGAAGGAATAGAAAGATCAAAATGAAGAAAAAGAAGATGAAAAAGCAGGTAAAGCAAGCTGTCACACGAGGACTCAAAGCGTCAAAATGGCACTCTAACGGCTATGATTAAGCATGCAATCGGCGCAAGCACCAAAAAACCAAATGTCTAAATCATCAAACCCTAACCAAAAGGCAGAATCTGAACTATCAACTGGGTACTATCCCTACACACGCAAGCCCTACGATGATCGACCACACCCCGATAGAAACAAAATTGCACGAACCAGAATTGAAAATGAACCGTAATCATTAATGATAATCAAACAGGTAATCAATCCCATTCAAACACGATTATAGACGCGTGCATAAAATGATCCAACAAGCAAGAAGGAAATCGAAAGAATAAGCAGCGAAGAAAAGTGATTTACCTGAATAAGGGGCGAGCGTAAGAAGGAAAGATCACCGGAAAAGTAACGGAGCAGTCGCCGGGACAGTTGAGCGCGCCGGAGAAGACAAAGTGCAGAGAGAAAAACAGTAATCGTCGATTGAAAAGTGAGGAATGAAAAGTGAGGCATTTTTCCCCTTTTTTAAAACAGAAACCGTTAGACTTCTGGAAAAAGCCCTCGAAGTTGATGGTAATTACCATCGTGCCACCGCAAGGGCGGCAAAACCAAAACCGCTCAAATTTCAGGGTTGACACCGAGCACGCTGGGGTTAGCGCCCGAGCCCTAATCCTCCTAGAGTTCGGCCCCTTCCTAAGAAGCCCCAGGCTATAATTCTAACCTCGTGGGACGAACTCTGATGCGATTGGCACCATCAACGGTTCCCCGGGAAACCCACAGGTGCCTCACTATGGGCCAGAACTCCTCCCGCTAGGGCTCTCCAGAGCCTAAACAGAGTGCACGCATGAGAGTACCGCTCTATGCAAGAGAACATTTTCCGGAATGATTCTGACCCGCGTGAACTCCGGACCCACGCATTGGCCCACGGGGCAGCATCTTGGTGCCACCCGATACAGCCATATGCTTGCATTCCCAAGGAATCTTCATACTGGCATGTAGTAGTATCCCGACTACTCCCCATCGAAGCTGCTCTCTCCAGAGGCACCTCCCGGGCCCCGATGATAGTCTCTTGGATGCCTCGAAAACTCCGCACTCTGTAATGCATTCCGACTGGAGTTTTGATTCCAGCACCTATCCACAATAGGCCCAGAAATCAAAAGGGGCTATTGTTGGGGCCAGGCCCCCGAGGCCCAGGCCCATTAAGTTCATCGGCTGAAGCAACCGCAGGCCCACCTAGAATGACGGAAGACCCATAAATGCCTAAGTCTAGAGATCGCCACCGACCCCATTAGATCCTCGACACCGAGCACCTGAAGGGGTCAGTACCGAGGAGAGAGACGAAGAAACCCTAGATGCCTGGCGGCGCGCGACCGTTGGAAGCCCTAACCGACCCCAAAAAATTCGGAGTTGTTCCTGACTTTTCGGCGAGCTCGAACCGCTCGAAGTTAGGGTTAGGTTAAGCACTCTCCCCCCTATATTATCTATAAATAGGGGTGGAGAACTCAAATTTTGTATCTTTTTACGCTCTGAAAAACCACGCTGTAACGCTGCTGAAATATCCCCAGGATTTACGAATTGTTGATTCGCCCTATACCATTAATTTGCGTGTTCTTTTCATTATTATCTCGATTCCTCTCCATCTAACGCTTTGATTTGTTTATTTCTATGTTTATATTGAATTCCCATCGCAATTCCCTTTTATCTCGTTCATTGCCGATTATTTTTCTCGTTGTCGCTTGTTATCGTTTAACGAATTCCAATGGCTCCTTTATCCCGATAATTCAAACCTCAACACTGGACAATATTTTTAAAATAGGAAATATTACTAAAATTAAATAGCAAGTGTGATGATCAAATCCTATATAAAATATCAAATTTGATTTACTCATTTAGTTAGTATAGATTAGCATCAATTGAGATTTGCTCATTTAGTATCTATAATATTAATTCCTTCTTTTTTTAATAGTGTGTTTAGTTTTTAAGGAAAACACATAATTTTATCTAAAAAGTTTTTACAATTTGATCCAAAATTTTATTTGTTAGGAAATTTTATCCAAAAAAATTTTATGTTTGAGAATTTTATCAAATTTAATTGACTGTAGTTTTTTTTAATCATGAATCACCCGTTAAATTCTACACAGTGTCCATGTCGCGTCCAACTAACGTCTACGTGGATTATTAATGAGTTGGAAACTACGCAGAATTTAACGGGTGGTTAATCGTACAAAAATTCCGTCAGTTAAATTAGATAAAATTTCCAAACAAAAAATTATTTTGGATAAAATTCACTAACAAATAAAACTTTGGATAAAATTTCTAAATAGAAAATTATTTTGAATAAAATCCCCTAACAGATAAAATTATGAGAAGTAACAATATTTTGGATAAAATTCCGCGTCTCCTAGTTTTTATTCGGTAAATGATGTATTTTTTTCAATAAATGATTTATAAAATCTTTTTTTTGAATTTTTTAAGATCTATCTCACGCAATTTTAGTGAGAAATAATCTTGTTACAATACAAAGTCTTAAATTAAATGTATGATATAATTAATCCTTAGCAACTTACATCCACTTTCTAATCCTGATCTCGTGCAAATATAACAATATTTTTCTCGAGAAAACGTTTTAAATAATAGTAAGTATCTTTTAATAATAACGTAAGAAATCCGTATAAACATAATCTGTTACCAAATAAAATCCATGCCCAAAAACCAAATCAAATATATTTTCATCATAAATCAGATTTAAGCAATATTTGCTTATTTATGGAAAACTTATTCTCACTGTTACCGAAAATAAAGGATTCGAAAATTTTGACTGGTGAAATGAGAGTTGCCGAAAAACGAGGGAATATTCCGGCAGAGATCCCATCTAGCAAACTCGTATAAAACTCATTCGCCACTTCGCCTCCTCAAAACTCATTTACTCTCTCGCTCTACATTTCTTCTCTCTCTAACCAGGTGAGAACTTTAATTTTAATCTCCTTTCCTATCTCTTATTAGTTATTATCTGCGATTCTTTACTTGTAATTGTGTTTCATGCAAAGTTAATGAGTGTTTCTCATTTGGGATTTTTGTTCACAAAATTATATATATACTGTATACATGTAGCAAAAGGGGCTCCAGCCCCCAGCCCGAATTTTTTCCGATTTTGATTTTTTAATATTTTTATTAATAACCCATTTTATTTTAAGTTGAGAATAAGAAAAATAAGTTGAAAATAGATTAATTAAAGGGGCTGAAAATGTGGATGAACATAAATTTTTTCAATTTTACTCAGTTTTTTTTTTAATTATTATTATGTAAAAAACCTAATCCAACCCACTACAAAGGATTTTTGGATCTTGCTAATCTTCTGTATATGATGAATGTATGAATAATGCAAGAATAGTGGATTTTTCGATTTTAGTATTATAGTGATCTGATATTTTTATAAATAACCCTTTTTATTTTAAGTTGTGAGTAAGAAAAATGAGTTGGAAATAATGCAAAAAATGGATTAAAGGGCTAATGAATATAATTTTTTTCGATCTTACTCAATTTTATATTTTTTTATTACATAAAACCTAATCGAGCCCCCTACAAAGGATTTTTGGATTCGCCACTTTATGATTCTTGTTAATCTTCAGTATATGATGAATGTATGAATGATGAAAGAATAAGTGGATTCGTTGCAGGCAGCAAAAATGGCGGGCGAGAGCAATTTGAAGGTTTTAAACGCCCTAGACACGGCGAAGACGCAGTGGTACCATTTCACGGCGATCATCATCGCCGGAATGGGGTTCTTCACCGACGCATACGACCTCTTCTGCATCTCCCTCGTCACCAAAATGCTCGGCCGCATCTACTACCACGTCGAAGGCTCTCCCAAGCCCGGATCCCTCCCTCCCAACGTCTCCGCCGCCGTCAACGGCGTCGCCCTCTGCGGCACTCTCGCCGGCCAGCTCTTCTTCGGCTGGCTCGGCGACAAGCTCGGCCGGAAAAAGGTCTACGGCGTCACTCTCATGCTCATGTGCCTCTGCTCCGTCGCCTCCGGCCTCTCCTTCAGCCGCGACGCGAAATCGGTGATGGCCACCCTCTGCTTCTTCCGCTTCTGGCTCGGCTTCGGCATCGGCGGCGACTACCCCCTCTCCGCCACCATCATGTCGGAATACGCGAATAAAAAAACCCGCGGCGCGTTCGTCGCCGCCGTCTTCGCCATGCAGGGTTTCGGCATCCTCGCCGGAGGAATCTTCGCCATGGCCATGTCCGCCCTCTTCAACGCTAAATACAAAGCGCCGCCGTACTCCGTCGACCCAGTCTCCTCCACCGCCCCCCAAGCCGACTACCTCTGGCGGATAATCCTCATGGTCGGCGCCGTCCCCGCCCTCCTCACCTTCTACTCACGCCTAAAAATGCCGGAAACCGCCCGCTACACCGCCCTCGTCGCCAAGGACGCCAAACGCGCGGCGGCGGACATGGCCAAAGTCCTCCAACAAGACATCGAAGCCGAACAACAGAAAATCGAAACCATCGCCGGAAAACAATCCAACTACACCCTCTTCTCCAAAGAATTCGCCCGCCGCCACGGCCTCCACCTCCTCGGCACCGCCACCTCCTGGTTCCTCCTCGACATCGCCTTCTACAGCCAAAACCTCTTCCAGAAAGACATCTTCACCGCCATCGGCTGGATCCCTCCGGCCAACACCATGAACGCAATCCACGAAGTCTTCGTCATAGCAAGAGCTCAGACACTGATCGCCCTATGCAGCACCGTGCCGGGATACTGGTTCACGGTGGCGCTCATCGACGTGATCGGCCGTTTCACGATCCAGCTACTCGGATTCTTCTTCATGACTGTGTTCATGTTTGCATTAGCCTTCCCTTACCATCACTGGACTAAGCCGGATCACAGAATAGGGTTTGTGGCGATGTATTCTCTCACATTCTTCTTTGCAAACTTCGGGCCTAATGCCACCACATTCGTGGTTCCGGCGGAGATCTTTCCGGCGAGGTTCCGATCAACGTGCCACGGGATATCGGCTGCATCGGGGAAGCTGGGAGCGATTGTCGGTGCATTCGGGTTCTTGTACTTGGCACAGAGCCAGGACCCTAAAAAGGTGGATGCAGGGTATCATGCAGGGATTGGGGTGAAGAATTCATTGATTTTGTTGGGAGTTGTGAATCTTTTAGGGTTGTTTTTCACATTCTTGGTTCCTGAGGCGAAGGGGAAGTCTTTGGAAGAGTTGTGTGGGGAAAATGAGGAAGAGACTGCCCCAGCATGATCATTGATTAACTATGTTTTTTTTTATTTTTTAAGTAGGAATGTAGTTAGAGGGTTTTCTATAGGAATTGCAGCAGATAATTTGTAATCTCTTGGCTTTAATAAGGCCAAAACATCAATTTTAGTCCGAATTATCCGCCTTTTTTCAATTCTAGTACCAACTATTGTGTTTCACGATTTTATGTCCAAACTATCAAAAACTATTCAAATTTAGTCCAAACTATCAAAAAACTATTCAAATCTAGGACAAAAAAAATTTTCGGCATTAAAAAACTGACGGAGCATGCCGGAAATCCACATCATTTGATTTACAATGTGTCGTTTTTTTAATATGACATGGGTTTCCTGCATGCCCCGTCAGTTTTCTGATGCCGGAAAATTCCTTCGTCCTAGATTTGAATAGTTTTTGATAGTTTGGACATAAAATTGTGAAATGAAATAGTTGGTACTAAAATTGAAAAAAGACGAATAATTTGGACTAAAATTGATGTTTTGGCCCTTTAATAACTTGGTTTGTTTTGTTTGAATTTTCAGTTTTTTTTTTTTTTTTTTTTTTTAGAGATTGATTGAGAAAGAAAGGTGATGATCAAGAACTCATACTACAACACTCTTCTGCAATTCTTTCTTTCTTCATTTATGGGTTCGATACGATCTTGTAGATGCTACACCCGATAAAATGTATAAATCAATGACGAAGACTAGTTCTATTTTCACCAAATATAGTCTCAATGATTCATTGGTGAATCTCTGAATCCTCTGTTTATTTGATAGTAAGCTCATCATTTTCTAACAAGAACTACAATTTGTTTTCCTTTGTTTTGAATTCTGCATTATTAGTTTTATCACTATTCCTCTGTTAGATAGTGGGGCCTCACCATCACGATGGGTTCCTCAGGGTGGTCTGTTCCACCCAAAGAAATCAAACACAAGATTTATACGCAAGTAGAGATTTTGTGGCCCTTTTATGTAGCCTAGTGGTACAAGAAGGGTCACTAAATCTCTATTTATATAAAGTTCGAATTCTGACCAGTTGGGGACATGAATGTCGGGGGCAAGGAGACCCATCGTGGTGGTGGTAAGGGTCCCGTCATGATGGTGTGGCCTCACTCTCTAACATCATCCATACTCAACCTTGAGAAAAATAAGCAAGAATTGGAGTGCAAATATTATTGTTGAGGTAGTTTTTACAGCTAGGGGTAAGCTTACAGCAAACTGTTAAAAAGGTGACATTTGTATGCCAGAACTAGACTAGACAACACCTTTGTCTGTCAGCACTCTCTGTGGCTCGAGATGACAGAAGTCTCGAGCTGCAACAGGATTCAGTGAGCGCGATCCTTGATCACTTCGAGGTCCATCTCAGTCGGGTCAGTCGCCTGAATCTCGTAATGAACTCCATCCAACACTCTCCTGAAGCTGTTCTTGGATGTGGCATAGAGCATCTTCGAACGAATTCGGGAGACTGCAGGAGACCTGATCAAACAGTGTGTCATCAGTCAAAAAACCACAGATCAAAATTGAATCTCAATTAAAAAAGATCATATTTCATTGTAGATTCTGAGTTGGTATTAGGGTGTTCGTTGTCGGGTTTGCCTGATTTTGGAGAAAAATCTCAGTCAGATCAATAAGTACGGTTATGAGATTTTTTCAAACCAAAACGGTCAAATAATTTAACCAAACTGTATAAAAAACGTTTCGGTCCGAACGATTTCGCTGTTTAAAATGAAACATATTTTAAATTTCAACAATGCACTATGATATATAATTCAAAAAGTTTGAATTTTATTAACTATATTATATGATTGATAAAAGAATATATTGAATGTGAATAGTAAGGATCAAACTAGGGCTGTTTGAGATGGACAGCCTGCATTTACCAACTAATTTTATATATCCGAAACGTCGGTCCGGCCGAAACGACCAATTTGGGTCATCAAATTATAACCGGACCGGTTTTGTTTTGTTTGAGATTTTTTAAACTACCAACTTGAAAATTATAATTTAAACCGATTAAGCCGGTCTAAAAAATCCGGTTTGACCGGTTTCGGCCAAACTGCGAACACCCCTAGTTCGTATGGTAATACTAAAACAAACAAACAAAGCAGGCTTCCTAACCACATAAACTTGAAAACATTTCCAGAAAAAATGAAGAAAATCTTGCTCTATAAAGACTTGTTTCAAGCATGGATGCTCAAAAAAAAAAAAAAAACACTAACCAGGAAATGAAGAAAATCTTGCTCTTTTGGCAGTTCTCAGAAGTCACAAAATCGAAATCATAAACAGCGTATCTGCAATCATTTTCCGGCAACGATTCAGCAAAATCTTCATAATTCTCAGCCGGGCCGCCGGCCTTATCAACAACCACCTCATTTTTCTTCTCATCGATCTTGAAAATCACGTATCGATACCCCTTCTTCCTCTTCAGCTCCAAGAATGTGGTTTTGCTGTGATCAGCAACTCCCACACCGGAGGAAGCATTTTGCTGCACAAGAAACCAGCAAAAAAAAAAAAAATTTGATGAAAAAACTCAAAATCATACAAATTCAGTCACACTCGCAGAAAAATTCAGACAAGCAAAGAAGCAGACAGAAATAGGGAGGGACAAGAATGAAGTACCCCTCTGATTCTGAAAGACATGGATGGGAACGACGGAGAAATCGAAGAGGGCTCTAAATGTTTTGCAAGAAAAGGAAATGGGCTTTCTTCTTTCTTCCTTTTTTTTGCTGGTGTGAGAAGAAATTTGTTGTTGAGGATGTGGTTGGGAAGAGTTGGACGGAAAGGCAGAATATATTCGACACTGCACCAAACGCAGACAATGGCACAGAAATTCTTTGCGTCATCTTTTTCACGCTCGTAATTTCAAGTTTTATCGAGTATTATAAAAATCGCTAGGCACTAGTCCGATGTTCGGGAACCTAGTATCTAGGCGCGGTTAAAATATTTTTATTATATATATATATATATATATATATATATATATATTTTAAATATTGAACATCTTAAAAATAAAGATGGATCAATATTACTCGAACGTCCTAAATTTATATTATAATATTTATATTTTAATATTATAATACTTCAATCATTTATATTCTAAAATAATTTTAGAAATAATATAAAATTTTAATTGTATTTTTATAATTTATAAATTTATTTTATATATTTAGATTTTTAATTTTATATTAAATTAAAGAAAATGCAAAATCGCCAAAGATAGCTGCCTAGCCCGCCTAAATCCAACTAATTGGCATAACAATCCTCCTAATCGCGTTGCCTAGACCGCCTAACTAGAGCCTAGACAACGCAAAAAAAAATTTATTTTTTCAACTGATTACATGATTTTCGGTGCAGTAATCAATCACATAATGATTAATCAGCGCTTGAGCAGTCCTATATGCCGATTTACAACATCACTAGCTTGAATTACTTCATAAAATCAAAACAAAATAGATAAAGAGTTGGTCTCCTGAAATACGATCTTATCATTTTTTCATTATAAGACGGATCTTAATACATCATTTCAATAAGTTAAATACATCATTTTATTTTTTAAAATTATATTATTTGCAACAAAGAAATACATCATTTGCAATAAAGAAACGCATCATTTCATTAAATTCGTCTCACAATAAAAATGGTGAGACATTATTTGCAATAAAAAATACATTATTTTATTAAATTCGTCTCACAATAAAAATGATAAGACCGTCTCATATAAGAATTTACTATAGATAAATTATTTGCTAGTTTCTACTGTAGCTAATTTTTTTTAATTTTTTTTTAAAAGTTGGGGTAAAATGATTAGTGGTTTGATTGTGACCATATATATCCAAGAGGGGCGGTGCGTTTACCCAACGCTACTAATCTTTTTTTGGTTTTGTTTTGTTATGAAACGTCTTTACTCAAGAACAAACACATCTACACGTCATTCAAACTTACATATATATACTTTCTCTGTCTCGTTAGAGTAGTTTCACTTCCTATTTTTGTTATCTCATAAATTAGTCCTACTTTCCTAAAATGGTAAAATTTTTCACACTTACCAATAAAATATCAATTTCACTACACTCACAACTTTTAATCTCCGTATCGAAAAGAAAAGAGACTACTTATAAGGGACGGAGGGAGTAATTATTATGAGACGAGAGATCCATGCGAAAATTCCTAATATTTTGGTGAAGAACTTGCATATTTCCCAACTTTTTTTAATAGAAGAGGAAAAAGTTTGTTCTTTACGTTTCAAATACACACATAATTAAACGGCCCAATTCATTTATACATTATAGCCCAAGATTACATAAACATACGTAATAAAAAAAAGGGGAGTATCTCTAAGTGTCCAAAAATGATTGGCTCATTTTAGAGCCCGAGAATTAAGCCCATTAACTAGGTTCAGTTGAGATCAGGGGCGCATGTAGAACTCGAGTATTGTGGAAGCTCGATCGTAATTTTGTGGGATTGATACTTTATAATTTTATTTTATTTTATTTTATAAAAAATACATGTTTATTAAAAAAAAAATCGAAACGCTGTGGGGGCGACTGACCCCGTAAGCCCGTACATCTTAAGTTGGGTCAATGAACATGACCTTTTAGAAGTGATGTCTCCTCTTCAGCAAGTTATGCTAGGTGGAATGTCCAAATAGTGCTTTAGAGATAAGTGTCAATCTTCCTGAATGTTATAAATAAGGCAATTAGTATCTTATTTTTACACATTCAATCTTACTAGAAATCAATGTTTTCTAGCTTGTAATCAAAGTACTCAAACTTTCATCAAATAAAATCCAAATATTTATAGGGTGTCTTTTCCATAATTCCTCTATTAGTTTTCACTTAAGTCATTCATATTTTTCCCACAACACATAATTCCGCGTGAGTCCCCTCTCGTAGCTAGGGGTGTAAATGAACCAAACTGTTCGTGAGCTACTCGGATCTCGACTCGATAAAAGTTCGTTTAGTAAAGCTCGTTCATTAAATGAACCAAACTTAGGCATCATAGTATTCGACTCGTGAGCAGGCTCGTTAGCTAAAATTAGTAAGAAATATAAAATAATTACTTTTATAAAAATAATATTTTCATAATTTAAGAGTAATAATAATGATAAATCTATCTAATAATGAAAAAATATTTAGAATTTGAGCATGAATATGATATTTTTTTGGAATAAATAATAACCTTTTCTTCAAAACAATAATGAAAATCTTAAATATATTCTAAATTTAGAAAGTTCGTTTAGGCTCGATAATGTTCGTGAACATCAAAGTATTCGATTAAAAAGCTCGAAGCTCGACTCGAAATTAAACAAGTCAAACTTGAACACAACACTACTCGACTCGACTCGATTCGATTCGATTACACCCCTACTCGTAGCACCCAAAAGTGTGAAAGGGTCTATCCCATATGATCAAGTGACACTATTCTCTCTCTTTTTTTTCTTTAGACATATTAAATCGTTGTGATTGAATGTGTACAAACCATAGATTTAAAATTACTAAAATTTTGAATTTATAATCGTTTAACCATGACTTCATCACAATCATTTAAAAGGATAGGGACATCTTATTCACTAAAATCAATTAAGACCGTGAAAATTAAAATTTCGAAACAATAACATGATCACTAAATTTCAATCTATTAAAAAAAAATAATAAAAAGTCACGTGTGCTCGTAACTAATGTCGCACGTGTATGAAATTTACTTTTAAAAAAAAACTCAATTTACAATATACCTAAACTATCTTCGAATATTTTCCTTATTAATAATATAAATGTGAAAAATAATTGATTGTCATTTTGATAATAGTTTAGTCTCCTACATTTTTCATTAGCATCAAACAATCTCTCTTTTTAGCTAATATTGCTTCCAATATTCTAAATTAATTTTCTAATTCTTGACTGCTTAATAATTTTTCATTTTCATAATTATCCAATAATAAATTTATAAATTAATAAAAACCAGACTATATAATCATAAAATCTCAAATAGGAATAGGCCATTAGCAAATGATACGAATTTTTTTTAGAAAAAATACTTAATAAATAGTATACTTAAACAATCTTCCAATATTTTGCTTATTAAATAAAAAGAAATATGAAAAATAATTGATTGTCATTTTTATAATAGTTTAGTCTCCTACATTTTTCATAGCATCAATTAATCTATCATTTTGCTAATATTACTTCCAATTAATATTCTAAATTTTCTAATTCTTGACTACTTAATAATTTCTCATTTTCAAAATTATCAATAATAAATTTGTAAAATTAATAAAAATTCAACCATATAATCAAAATATCTCAAATAGGATTAGGCCATTAGCAAATGATACTAAAAAAGATTTTAAGTTTCGTGGAACGACACAAAATTGCAATAATTTAAATAAGAATAATAGACGTTGGCCAAAATAAGATTGAGATGCCTATATTTGTTGACCTTTATTTTTGGCAACTATGATTGGATTATTATTTGTGTAAACATATATATTAATATAGATTGAAAATTTCAATACTACTCCACTGTCGATAGCTGGCTCCTACTCCTTTTTTTCTAATCAAAATCAAACTGGGCGTCCATCCTTTGATTTTTCGCCTCTCTCTCTCCTCTCTTCTCTCTCAAAACTCAGAGATATCCCATATTATATATTGTATCTACTCTTTGTAATAAACCTACTATGCGAATATTCTTCTTTTTTTTTTTCAGTTATATCTCTCTCTCACAAATCATTTCAAGAAGACTTAAAGTTTGGTAGATACAGATAATAATGATTAATTATATAAAAAATTATATATTAAAACTAATCTCAATATTATAAATCAATTTAGAAATTTATGGTTGTTGATGTTTGATTTACGAGATAAATGGAGCCCTTGAAATCGTTAATGAGAACGACAGGATAATCACATAAAACAGGTGAACTAAAGTATAAAAGCACGATAAATAACTGGATAAAGAGAATGTGATGAATATTAAAGAGGTAAATAAGATAATAGATGAGCTTGGCCCTTGAACGATGAACCAAAGACGATTTTGTATTAATTTTGGTAAAGTTTCAGTACAACTTAATAGCAGAGAAAAAGATACGAAAATGAGCCCTTAACCCCTTTTTATAGAAAGGATCGGGGGTGCTGACTAATCCCTAGCTCATGCTCGCCGTAAATTTCGGAACGACCCCGAGATTCTTGGGGTCGGTTAGGGTTTGCAACGATCATGCGCTGCAAGTCTCCTAGGTCAAAGCTTTTTGTCTTTGATGGTGAGGCTGTCTCGCGTTCAATATCGAAGGCAAGATGGGGTCGACGTCGACCTAGTTCCTTAGACGCTCCCCTGCACGTGTTTTTACTTCTAGGTGAGTTTGAGGTGCGTGGGTCTTTGGCCGACTGGGCTATTGATTACCAATTGGGTAGGCCTCGTGAGTCTGGCCCCAATAATAGTTAAAACAAAAATAAACTATTTTTTTTCAATCCCCTCAAAAACTTTTTATTTTATTATTATTTTCTACCCAAGGAGAGTTATCCCAATGGAAAGGCCCCACCCTTGTTGAATGTAATCTATCCATGTATCCATAAATTTAGAATTAACTTTGAATTTTTATTGTAGTGTGTGTAATTGATCATTATAGTATGTATGATAAGGTAGTGTAGGCAATGATTGACATGTATACAATACACATATGGAAGAAGATAGGAGGTTAGGTTCATTATAAGAGAATTTAGAGTTTGGATTTGGGTCAAAATTTTGTAATTTTTAATGACACTAGTATATTTATATTAATCAAGCTTGCATGGTCTGTAAATTAGCATACACAAGGAAAATTTGTCTAGTTTATATTTAAAATAATGATTGTGCTGGTTGAATTATGCGTCGATATAATATAAGTACTATATTTTATGCTAAATAAAAATACATTCAACTGGTACAAATGTAAAATATGGCTTTATAATTAAGGATTATTTATATGATTCTTAGATTAATTAACACTCCATAGATGCAAATTGTGTTTTTTTTTTTTTTTTTTTTTTTTTTTTTTTAAGTCTTAGAAACAGCTGAACTGACTTTTCACTTGGCTGACAAATGTTATCTAAAATTAGTTATTTGAATCAATTTATACTTTTCCACATAATAAATATTTGTACGGAAAGTTTGACTTCTTAGAACCATTCCAGAATTTGGCCTCAGCAATGCATGGCTAACTATTGCATTCTCGATGGGATGAGTATGAGTCAAGTTGGTTCGTAAATTATTCGAGATTGACTAGAAAAAAATTAAAATTGATTTGATATTAATCGAGTGGAAGTCAAGCTTGAGCTTTATCAGGATTGATTCAATAGGTTCACGAACTTTATCGAGTTTAATATAATTTAAATTTTATTTCTAAATTTATTATTTAATAATAATTAATTAAAATTTACAAAAAAAAATTAAAAAAATAAAGATCGATTTAGCCAAGTTGAACTTGATCAATTAGACACTAAGTCGAGCCCAGACTCGATCTTGGTCATACTCGACTCAGTACGTGATTACCATTTACCCCTATTCCTCGATCAAATATTTTTAAATTTTTTGTTTTTCAATGAATATAAGGAAAGTTTTTAGGTAGGAAAAGTGAATACCAGTGAAATATGAAGTTGAGAAAAAGTTACTAACTCATTTCTGAAATGTTGTGGATTTCAATCTCATTCATAATTTTTGAAAATATCATACTCAAATTTGACTTGATTAAAGCTTGTTTAATATTTATTAAAATGAATTCAATTATAATTTTGAACTTTAATATTATTTAATTAAATACAAATAAATCTTGTTTGAACTATACTTGACCACCCATTTAATCTGATATCATGTGTCATTGTATCAACCCAATTAACATTGTAGAAAACAATGTGATCAGATCTAATTTGTTTGCTGCCAATCTCTTAATTAAACCTGAAATAATTTCCTATGCTGGGAATTATTATTATTATATCATTATTACATTTTCTCAATAATGGATTTTTTTTAATAAAATTGAACCGACCATTAAAATTATAAATTTGAATAGGGGAAATGCTTTGCTGAAATTAATTAACACAGTAGAAAACTGCTCCACGTCTCTTAAATTCTTCTGGATGGTAGGTAATTAATTCCTTTCTTATTTTTTTACGCTCCCAATTCTTGCCTCTTGATTAAGACAATATTTTCTGCCCATTTCATCTATTTTGCCTAATTTAACATATTACATATGTAATAATGAAAAATATTGTCCCTTCACTCGGGGTGTAGTGGTTCGAGCTCTTGGGAAACATCTGGGTGTGTGTGTTTAAAATTTAATGTACACTAATTAAATAAATAATGAGAAACTTTTGTTACTGATTTGCAAATATAAACCATGATTACCTTTAACTATATTAAAAAAAAAGTAAATGAGCAAATTTATATTATTAAAAACCACAATTTTCTTAAATATATTACAGATGGTTTATACAAATTATTTGTTTTATTTAAAGTTTATGACAGCTAAAATCTAGCAACGAAATAAGTTGATGCATGGTCACATTTTGGGTACATGCGTAGGAGTAATGATTTTAAATGAATCAAATTATTTGTGAGTTATTGAAATTTCAAATCGATAAAAGCTCGTTTGAATTTGTTTAGTAAGATTCATTAATTATTAACAAGCTAAATTTGAGCATCATAGTTTCCACTCGTGAGCAAGTTCTTTAACTAAAATTAGTAAGAAATATATATAATTATTAATTTTATAAAAATAATATTGTCATGATAACGTTAATCTTTGTAGTTTTGAGAGATATCTAAATTTGAGCGAGTATATGATACTCCCTCCATCCTGATTAAATTGTCTCAATTTGACCGGACACGATAGCTAAGGTATGTGACTGAAAAACTTGTTATTTTGGGAAAGTAGACTAATATTACAGGACGGACGAAAAAGGAAGGGTGGACAATTTATGAGGGACGGAGGGAATATTAATTTTGAAATAAATAATTCTCTTTTAAAATAATATTAATGAATATTTTGATATATTCTAAATTTAGAAAGTTCGTTTAGGCTCGACTAAAGTTCAATAAAGTTTGTAAACTTTAAAATATTCGATAAAAAGGTTTGAAGTTCGACTTGATACTGAACGAGTCAAACTTGAGCACGGTACTTCTCATATCAACTCAGTTTGATTACACTCCTTTTCAAACCCCGGTTCGAACAGGAGGAGTACGTCATGCTAATGTACCATGATCCACATCTCAGGCAGTGACGAATCCAAAAATCTAAAATCGGGAGTATAATGTATAAATAAAATAAATTGGGGATACATTATATAAGAAAATGTATAAATAATATATAAAAAGATATATATATATATATATAAATAATAAATATATATATTTATTGAAAAAGAAAATATAATCTTGGGGGTACAAGTGGCCATGTAAATCCGCCTCTGATCTAAAGGTCAGACAGGCACCGATTAGGGATGGGGAAAAATACTGAAATATCAAAATATCGGACATATCGTATCGAAAAAATACCGAAGTTATCGAATTTTTGGTATACCGTAATTTTTGGTAAGGTATCATACCGTACCGAAAATTTAGGTACGGTAACGGTATGACAATCTTAATATTGAAGGTATACCGACACATACCGTACCGAAAATATAATAATATTTTTTTATTATCATTTTAAAAATAATAAATTAAAAATAAAATCATATAAATTAAGAATGAAATCATATCTTCTCTTTTCACCTAACAATATTATTGATATAAACATATTTCTAAAATAAATATCAACAGAAAAAATCGTAAAAATAAAATATATCAAAAAAATCCGGTATGTTAACGGTATATTGAAAAGTATATCAAAAAATTTCGATATGTTAACCGTATATTGGAAGAATGATAAGATAAATGGTATATAAATTATGTCAAGTCAAAATCATATTGAAATCATTTCAAGAATTCAATATGTCGAAGTAATAGTATATAAATTATCTCATACCGAAACCATACCGACTCATACCGAAAATTCGGTATACCGGGTATACCGAAAATTCGGTATACCGGGTATACCGAAAACTTCGGTACGGTAACGGCATGAGTTTTCCTCATACCGAGAATTTCGATAGGGTATAAGGTATGGAGGAAAATGTGCGGTATACCGTACCGAACCATCCCTAGCACCGATGAGCACATTGAACTATCTATTTTTTTTTTTTTTAAAAAAAAACGGACGTTATTTAATTGGAGTTTTCGTCCATGGTTGGTATTTACACTTTTATCATAAATTCTAGATTTTAAATAGGAATTAATATAAAAACATGTATAAATCATAATATATTTTACAAAAATCATTTTGATTTATATTCTCTTCGTCTTATTACATTAGTCTTTTTTGGTTTCGATATAGTAATATGAGGAGATTTTTTTTTTCAATTTATGAAATAAAATTAATCTGACCGGAAAAATAAAAATGGAAAAATGCACTAATTTGGCGGGAGTAATATATTTGTATACTAAAAAAACGTCCATGCACGAGTAGTTAAAGGTCCATGTGTTATTGCATGATTTGACCATTCAACTCAAAATCTCCCGACCACCTTCCTCGAAATATCGACTGGGTTGACCAATCCCATTTTTTCTTTTTTTATTTATTTTTTCACTCAAACATTTTGTCGTTATCAAACGTGAGCAGCCAATTTGGGTGTTCAATAATTCGAGCAACGGGCCCACTATTTTCCCGAGTCAATTTTATTTGTATAAATAGCCATGAAATGAGATTGATCAACAACTCTCTCACATAGTGTAAACAACTAGCTGCAAAAAAAAAAAAAGAAGTAAAATCACTTATTTTTCTTGATAATCTTCATCAATGGTGAGGGCTCCTTGCTGCGAGAAGTCGGGCCTGAAGAAGGGCCCGTGGACTGCTGAAGAAGACCGGATTCTCGTCGCCTTCATCACCCACAACGGTCACGACAATTGGCGGGCGCTTCCCAAACAGGCTGGTAATAACCGGGCCGGGCTTCTTCTTCTTCTCTTTCATTTGGTTTGCTTTGTTAAAATGTTTGAATCCTTCTGCAAAATGATTATTAGAATTATTCAAATCATAGAACGTCAAATACCTACTCTCATTTTTTTTTTAAAATAAAGAAATTCAAATGCTGACACTCATTCAACTCGGGCTTGGCTCACGGGCTTCTTGAATGGTTCTTGCAGGCTTGTTGAGGTGTGGAAAGAGCTGCCGTCTACGGTGGATGAACTATTTGCGGCCCGATATTAAGAGAGGGAATTTCACTCGAGAAGAGGAGGAGTTGATCATTAAATTGCATGCAGAATTGGGCAATAAGTATGTTCATATCATATATTCATAACTTTTTACTATTATTTGGAGAATTCTCAATTTATGACCCAAAAGATAGTTTAATTATTGATTCAGGACTCGAAAAATAATTTGTCATTGCAGGACCTAAAAGATCAAATAATTTTCAATCCAGGATCTCAAATTGATCTTTCGGGTCTGAATTGAGATTTTTTATAATATTTCACATCTTGAATTGAGAATTAATCTTCGGACCATGAATCGATAGTTAAACTATCTTTCGGGTCCTGAAGTCATAAAACTCATTATTATTAGGGGAATTATCGATACATGACAAAAAAAATAATTTAAGTATCGATACAATTCTCAATCTACAATTATGATCTTTCCCGTCTCAATTTAGAATCTTTGTAATTTTTCAAATTCTGAATTGAGAATTTATCTTTCGGGCCTTGATCGATTCTCAGGTGGTCAGCCATTGTTGCAAGATTGCCAGGCCGGACAGACAACGAAATCAAGAACGTTTGGCACACTCATTTAAAGAAAAGGGTCGCCGGAAAACCGGGAAACGTGATCGGAAAAGCTGAATATTCCTCCGACTGTGAACCGAAAGTGGAGAAGTATTCGGAGCAAGCTTCGCCGAGTTCTTCACTCAGCGAAGTCTCATCCATCACCACCGCCGGCGCCGGATACGGCGACTCCGACATTGCTGATGACTACGTGATGGAGGATTTATTCGACATGTTGGCGGAAACTGGCAATGGTTTCTGGCCGGAGGCTTTTCCGACAGAGGAATGGAGCAGCGGTGGTAGTAATTTATCAGCTGAAGAAGGTTTCTGGTCGGAGATTTTGACGGCGGAGGAATGGAGCGGCGATAGTGATCCCTCAGCTGGCGAAAGTGTTTCTCAGCTTCAATTTGCAGGCCCGGTTCAGCCAAGGAAAACCGGGCCGGTAGTTGATGGTTTTTGGCAGGAAGTGTTTAACCGGGCAGAGGAATTAACAAAGTATATTTGAGTTTTGATGATTACATTTTTTTTAGGGACATTATATTTATTTATAGGGAGAATTAAGATAATTTAATTATCAATTTAGGATCCGAAAAATTATATAATGGATTGAGAATTTTTGTGATCTTTCACGTCCTGAATTTAGAATTAATCTTTCGGATTCTGAATCGATAATTAAATTATATTTTGAGTCCTAAATTGATAAAACTTCTATTTATAATCATGCATATAATCAGTTAGGGGATATTAGCCTAGATCCAACCAGAAAATTGTAGCTTTGAAGCAAAGTGGTTGTTTTATTCATTATTCTTTTACTATGAGGTGATTGTAATTGTGGATTTTTGTTATCTTTATTATGAATTAATTTGTTTAATTCTTTTGACTTAGTAAAATTCATAAATGTGAAAATTCTTGAATTCTTTTGTTAAATCTAATTTGAACAATCTTCGAATTATTAAATCCAACAAAAAATATTTTACATAAATGTAAATATAATATATCATAATCGTAAAAAAAACTAACAAAGAATTTCAAGTATCTAGGATTTTTAAGTTAATGGCCAATTTATTAGAAATTATATAAAGTAGATGTTGAGGTTTGACCTTAACGAATACGGAACCCCGAAAATTGTATACGAATAATGTAAGAAGTGGCAATAAAATACATAAAATGAATTGAAGAAGTATAGCAAACCGTGAGATTCAAAGACAATACGCGACGAATAATCGAGACGATTAGACGAACGCGATTCAATTCAAACAAGCGTGCAATATACAACTTTTAGTACAAGGGAAAGTCGAGAATACAGTTCTATATGCTTCGTAGAATAAGTGCCGAAAATCGACTTACAAGGGGTTCTTTTTATAGGGGTTTAGGCTAGCTAGGGTTTCCGCGATTTTCGCCCGATTGTTGAGCAGCGAACTCCGGATTTATCGGAGATGTTGGGTTGAGCACCATTGACTTCTTCCGAAAAGGTCGTGAGCTAATCTTCCCGTTACTCGTCAGCTCTTATATATGTTGGGTGGTGGCGTGATAATCTCTGAACTTCTTTACTTGTTGGACTGCTTTATATTCATATTGGACTCCTTTTGTCGGTCTGCGTTATGTGGACTGCTTTGACTCTTAACTCCTTTTGGGCTAGTTCCTCTTTCGAGCTGCTTCCTCTTGGCCGTTGATCCTACAAATTCGTTAGTGGGCCTCTTTGTATTGGGCCTCTTAGACGGGCCGATTATTTCGTACCCAACAGTAGATATTAGATTTTACAATGAATAAATCAAATTTAAATAAAGTAGTATAGGAGTGTATTCTTAAAAAATTATATTTAAATTTTAATTAAAAATAATGATGATAAATTCAATAAACTAAACTAATTATGGAATTAGTGAAATAATGAGATTTTAAAATAATCATCACCGCCTCAATATAATTTTATGTTGTCGTAGAAAAGAAAATATTCCCCTTTTATCATCACCTCATGGTTCTCATCTAGGGTTCACTACTTCAATTGAAATCGATTCCTAAATTCCCAATTTGCTCTGTAAACCATGGCGACTGCATCAGGTAATCCCTGCACTTCATAATGTTAAATTGTTCGTTGATGTCGTGAATTTTCTATTGTTGCTGCTTTTCGTTATATCAATCGGGTTCCCCCCATTTTTTGCAATTCGAGATTTCTATTCTATTTATTGTGGAATCAAGGGAGTTGTAGAACGTTCACCCTAGTTAGACAGCTACTTTTGGACGGAGGGGTTTGCTGGGTATTTTCTTAGAATTATGATAAGAAGGGAGGATGGTAGTGGTATCAAAAAGAGGGATTTCTTGGTCTCTGAATCGTATTAAGATCAAGTTCGGGCCTTTTGCCGTCTGAGTTCCTGTTCCGCCTATTATTTGGGAATCTCAAGCCTTCTACACAATTTATTGCGTTTCCAGTTTAATGAATCACATTTTTGGTTTTTTTTTTGGATTAATTTTGATAATAAACTATCTGTCGTTTTTGGGAACACAGTGGCGTTTAAATCAAGAGAGGATCACAGGAAACAACTCGAATTAGAAGAGGCACGTAAGGCTGGGCTTGCGCCTGCCGAAGTGGACGAAGATGGAAAGGAAATCAACCCTCACATTCCACAGTATATGTCTTCTGCGCCTTGGTATCTCAATGCAGAGAGACCGGTACGTTGCATGGTTATATTTATTGCGCTATTTTGGTTGTAATGGGCACTCTGGTTTCATTGCTTATCTTGTTGGTGATTGTAGAGTTTGAAACATCAAAGGAAGTGGAAGTCCGATCCCAATTATACCAAGTCCTGGTACGATAGAGGTGCAAAGACTTTTCAAGCTGACAAATTCAGAAAGGGTGCTTGTGAGAAGTAAGTAAAATCCTGTGGCCGTTTCGTACCAGTAGTATATTCTGTCTCCTGACGTGGTGCCCTCTGGGAGTTTTTTTTGTGTGTGAGTAAACTCTATTATCTGTCGATATTGTACTGAAGTGTTGGAAGGCATTATTTATATAAACGGAATACATTTGTATCCACTTTATCTTATGTGTGTTCGACTTTTTGGTTGGAAATTATGCGTTTGCTTGTTAAATTGTGTTTGTGACGATCTTTTCAGTAAACTTTAAGTTTATGTTATTGTCTCTAAACTTGTGTGTTTGATTCCAGCTGCGGAGCTATGACGCATGACAAGAAGTCTTGCGTGGAAAGACCCCGCAAAATGGGGGCTAAATGGACAAGCAAGAATATTGCCCCAGATGAGAAGATAGAGACCTTTGAGCTTGATTATGATGGAAAGCGAGACCGGTGGAATGGATATGATGCTGCATCTTATAAACATGTGATTCAGAGGTATGAAGCCAGGGATGAAGCAAGAAGCAAATTTTTGAAGGACCAACAGCTTAAGAAGTTGGAGGAAAAAAATAACAATCAAAATCAAGAAGATGGTGTTAGTGATGATGAAGATATTGAAGATAATGAAGACAACCTGAGAGTTGATGAGGCCAAGGTTGATGAGAGCAAACAAATGGACTTCGCAAAGGTTGAGAAGCGTGTCCGTACTACTGGTGGTGGTAGCACAGGAACTGTCAGGTATACAATTGTATTTTTTCTGTATTTCACTTTGATGCATTTATGCTTTCTTAAGCGTGGTTGTGATTTTTTGGTTGTGGCTGTACTGATATATGTATATGCTCCCACATTATTCTTAGGGTGATATATTTGGAATAATGGTTGCACCTAGAAAGCTTGAAATTTGAAGTTACCTAATTTTTTTAATCTCTTCTTACATCCAGGAATTTACGTATTAGAGAAGATACTGCTAAATATCTTCTTAATCTTGATGTGAACTCATCCCACTATGACCCCAAAACTCGATCTATGCGTGAGGATCCTCTCCCAGACATGGATCCCAATGAGAAGTTCTACGCTGTAAGTGGATTTTCTGTTCTAAGTGCTACCGTGCCATGTTTCTTGTGCCATCTTGCTTGTACAATTTACTAGCTGATATGTTATCTGAAAATCTTATAGGGAGACAACCAAAATAGAGTGAGTGGTCAAGCCTTGGAGTTCAAGCAGCTGAATATTCATGCTTGGGAAGCATTTGAGAAGGGTCATGATGTTCACATGCAAGCTGCTCCTTCGCAAGCTGAACTCCTTTACAAAAACTTCAAGATCAATAAGGAGTCATTGAAGTGTCAAACCAAAGATAAAATTATGGAGAAGTATGGTAATGCTGCAGCTGATGAAGTTCTTCCGCGAGAACTTTTGCTTGGGCAAAGCGAGCGGGAAGTTGAATATGATCGTGCTGGTAGAATTATAAAAGGCCAGGTATATACCAACTTTGTCTCCTATCATCTCCTTGATGAGATGCCGTTCTTATGTTACATAGGCCATGAGATGTTTCTGTTTTGTCTTAGTCTAGGGTGGGACATAGGTGAAATGCCTTCATCATAACTGACAATAATCCCAAAATGCTGCATTCCATGCTATTTTTTTAGTTATTCGTGCATTCTATATTTTAGAGGATTGGTTTTCTAGTATGTGTTTTCCCTGTTGTATTATACTTCTGAATGCCTTGCTGTGATAATTGATTACCAGAATTCTCTCTGGTAATTGATGTACATAAATAATCTCAACTTTTTGCGGATGTTTCTCTAGATTTTTTGTTAGCTACCACCCAATTGTTAATGTAATGGAGAGAAGTTTCAAGGGAGTACTATGAGAGAAAATAAGTGAAAGAAGAGTAAGAAACCTCAGTGCATTACCCCTGCACTGGTCTAGAGGAAACATATTTCCAGTATGTACCTCTCTTGGTAGACCGTCTTATGAGTGGAACTGACCTATTACTTGCACGATATATTCAGGAGACAGCTCTTCCGAAGAGCAAGTACGAAGAAGATGTATATATAAACAATCACACAAGCGTTTGGGGTTCATGGTGGAAAGATCATCAATGGGGTTATAAATGTTGCCACCAGACAGTTAGGAACAGTTACTGCACTGGTGCTGCTGGTATTGAGGCGGCTGAAGCTTCTGCGGAACTTATGAAAGCTAATATAGCTCGGAAGGAGGCTACCAAAGGTAAACTACATGGAAGTTATGACATAAAGATTGAAACTATTGTGCAATGTCTTCAAATTTGTGAATGTTTTAGATCAATCTAACATGCTGGATAAAGCGAATTTCTCATAGAGATCGAAGATTTTCCGACGTATATGTAGATGTGCAACATGTAATAGCTCATTTTTTTTTCGAGCAGAAGTTCCTGAACCAGCAGAGGAGAAAAAACTTGCTACATGGGGATCTGAAGTGCCTGATGATTTGGTGTTAGATCAGAAAAGGCTTGCTGAATCACTTAAAAAGGTGAATTCTTCGAATATATATGGCTTGCATCAACTATTTGTGAATGACTGATATCTAAAGTTGGTGTTTCTTATCTTTAGGAGGATGAAAGGAGGAGGGAGGAGAGAGATGAAAGGAAACGTAAATATAATGTGAAGTGGAATGATGAGGTACACCATCTCTCTCTATTTGATATGATCAACTTGTTTTCAGCTGCAACTATATGTTTATTGGTTCTGACTAGGGGTGATCAAGAGCCGAGCCGAGCCGAGTTGAGTATAGCCAGGCTTGAGCTCGACTCGATCGAGCTTTAATTTTCAAGTGTCAAACTCGATAAGCTATAAATTTTAATAAAAATTTTAAATTATTTATTATTAGATAATAAATTTAGAAATGAAAATTTACATTATATTAACTTCAATAAGGCTCGGAGCCTAACTCGAACCCAAGCTCGACTTAGGCTTGAGCTCGACAAGGCTTGCGAACCTATCGAATCGAGTATCATGAAGCTCGAGTTCGACTTTTATTCGAGTAATTCAAGCTCGAGCTCGATTAGTATCAAGTTTTTTTCGAGCTGGTTAATATTCTCTTTGTTTTAGGTCACTCCTGAGGATATGGAAGCTTTCAGAATGAAGAGGGTCCATCACGACGATCCCATGAAAGATTTCCTGCATTAATAGATAAGAATTCGAGTTAGTTTTTTTTTTTTTTTTTTATATATATAAAGAATGTAAATCACCATGTTGGTGCTGTGTGTTTAAAGAATCTTTCGAAAACTTTTAGATAAATATGTTTTGGTTAAAAAATCTCTTTAACCTGAATTTTTTTGAACAAAATGCATCCTACGTAAGGGTGAGCGACTATCGATTTGGTCTGAAAATCCAAATTGCTAAACTAAAAAAATTTAAAAATTGATGGTTGGTTTGTTATAAATTTCAATATCCAGATCGGATCAGATTTTACAAATCGAAACGAAATAATTGAATTGGTGGTTTCAATCGAACTGAACCAGACCAATGACTTCGATTTTAACCAGAAATTTTGGTATATTTGTAACAAATTTTCAAATTTAAATTCACAATGTAAACACAAATCTAAGTTTAAACAAAACGATATCAAACCTCCCAAATCAAACAAAATCGCTATATTTTATTTAAAACCAAACATAACCAAATTTTAATAGTTTCAAAAAATTCACAGACCAAATCAAACCAAATCGAAATACATTAACCAAACTGAAACCACAATTTTACGGTTAGATTCAATTTTCGATTCGATTTTGTTCAATCATAACTCTATGAAATTCAAAAGATGAACAGTAATTACAACAATTGAATGCTACTCCACTACCAAAATCTAAACTATCGCTTTCATTCCACAATACCAAAATCCACAAACACAAAGCTTCAATATTTTTTTCTTCTAGTTTTTAACCACAATTTTGATTTGCCTCAAAAAAGTCCCGAGCTTGAGCCGCGGCGGCGGCCTCCGACACGAGCGCCTGAATGAGCAGCGTCTTCACCTCCCAGGCGGCGTAGGGGTACCCTTTTCTGGCGTACGAGTTCAGCAGCGCCGCCGTCGACTCCTTCGCCAGCCGCTCGAACACATCCTCTCCGCCGTCGTTCCTCTTCGCCGCCGCCTCCAGCAGCGTCAAGTTGCTGGGAAAACGCTCGAACGCCCGCGACCCGAAAACGTTCGACACCGTCGACGCGTGCGGCACCATCCTCGGCCACGACTCGCTCCGGCTACTCCAATATCTATAATAAACACAAAAATCAAGATCCAATTTTTCTATATATATATATATATATATATATGGAGAGAGAGAGAGAGAGAGAGAGAGAGAGAGAGAGAGAGGTGGTTACTGGGGAGTGCAGGTTCCTCTGGATCTTGTGTAGAGAAACCCGGGTCTGGGATATTGAGCCACCACCGCCATTGATGATGCGGCCAAGAAAACGATGGATGAAAGAAGAAAGGCTGAAATTTTGATCGGCATGGTTGTGTTGAGACATACACCAAGTCAATGTAGAGGCAGTGTATGCATATTTGGGATCAGAAATGTGTGTAGGAAGAGGGGAGAGAGAGAGAGAGAGAGAGAGGTGTGTGATTCCAAACAAGGTTTTTTCTTTGTTTGGTTATGTCGAGGGTGCATTATGTATCTGTCTTCTTCTTCCTCGTGAGTAGCGCTCATTTTTCTTTATTGTTTTTTTTTTTCTTTTCCAACGCTTCTTCCGTTTTACTACACAGTCAGACAGTCTACAGTCACCATTTTTTCAAAATTTGAATCTCATTTTTACTTCTTTGGAGAATATGGCTCAAGTGAAAAGGGGTGAAATTATACCTCTACATGGCCTTTGTAAACATAAATTAATTCTGTAAAAATAATTAAGGCTGATGGAAATCTGTGTCTGCACGTGACCAAAGTTCAAATTTCATTCTTCCACGTGGTGGCTACGTGTAATACAAGAAATTTTGCCTACTCTAATTTCTTTTACTAAATACATTTATTAAACTCACACACATATATACCCCGAAGAAGTTCGAACTTATGCCCCGAAGAAGTTCGAACTTATGACTTAAGACACACAAATGTCTTTCTTAACCTATGATTTCTTAATCCAGACAAGGTGTTTTCACTACTATACTCACACATATATATGTCCCCGAAAAAATTCGAACCTATGACTTACCCCCAAAAAAGTTCAAACCTATAACTTAACTCACACATATAACCCGAACCTATGACTTACCCCCAAAAAAGTTCAAACCTATAACTTAACTCACACATATAACCCGAAGAAGCTCGAACCTTAAATTTCTTACTTGTCTTAACTTAATTCTGACCCGAAGAAGCTCGAATTCTTACCCGAAGAAGCTCGAACCTATAATTTCTTACTCGTCTTAACCTAATTCTTACCCGAAGAAACTCGAACCTATAATTATTCCCCAAAGAAACTCGAACCTATAATTTCCAAACAAGGTGCTTTCACTATTAATTCACCACTCTTATTTTAATACTAAGCTAAATTTCCAAACCTTTTAATACTAAGCTAAATTTCCACCAAATAAGGTGCTTTCACTATTAATTCACCACTCTTATTTTAATACTAAGCTAAAGTGTTTTTAACACTATGCTAATTAATTGGAACTTGGAAGTGGTGATCAAGAAAGAGATCCTACATATTCTCCCTCAATCTCAAATTTTCAATTCCACCCTCAATCCCAATTAATCAGTCCCATATATCTTTTCCACCCTCAATCCTCTTATTTCATGAAAAAGTATCATTTACTAATTCCACCTTCCCACTCCATTAATCAAGTCCCACTTATCTTTTTAATTTGAAACTAATAATTAAATTTGAAACTAATATTTAAATAAGACTAATAATTAGATTTGAAACTTTTAATTTAAAACTAATAATTAGATTTGAAACTAATAATTAAAGGAGGAGGGAATACCAAATTTGAGCTCTTATTCATATTTCCGTGATCGATACAAACTCACACTACTCTCATTATTCTTGCCCATATATAAACCCTACACGCACTCACTACATGCAATATATATATATGGCTCTCTCTCTCCTTTTCCCACTTCGTCGTTCAAGCAGAAGCCACTCTTCCACGGCGCCTCGACGACGGCCTACTCGCACTGAAAAACAGCGTCTCGCGTCGCGAGAATTTGAGCCTCTCCGCCTCCTCCCTCGACAACTGGTACGCGTTGGCCACCACGTCCACCGGCAGCCCCCTCAAGGCGGAGGTGCGGCCGCTCAGCGTGTTGTACATGGCGTTTTCGTTGGTCTGGAACTCCACCCACTCGCACCCCTGCTCCTTCGCTTGCTTCACCACCGCGAAGTTCTGCGGCACCACCACCGCCTGCCCTTCACGAACCTCGCCGTCGAACACCGCCTGCCCGTGGTGGTTCACCACCTGCAGGTAGCTCTCGCCCCGGGTGATGTACAGGATCGTGTTCGCGTTCGAGAACCACCTCGGCGCCATGATCGCATTCTGCAATCGAAAAAATTATTGAAATAATTAATACGAGAAGAAGAAATCGATGATTTGATATTTTGATTACGAACGTTGTAGAGATGGGCCTTGGCGAAGCTGAGCTTGAGGAAGTTGAGGATGGGGAGGGTGAAGCCGTTGACGGTGGAGAGGCGGCCGGCTTGAGGGTTGTAGATGTCGGCGCGTGATGGGTTGTTGATGTTTTCTTTGATCTTGGCGTTGCAGAAGGTCTCCTCGATGCCGTTGCTGTTGTGGCGGCGGCGGCCGGGGTACTCCTCGTCTTCCCTGGAGGTGGGTGGCTTGATCACCTGAAGCCCTTTCTCGGCGATCACGATCAGACCTCTGTCATCGCTCTCGCTCTGCAGCTTCTTCGCCGTCTCCTGATCGACGTCGAACACCTCTGCTAGAGTCTCCACTCCGAATCCCCTGAAAACGTTGCCGGACTCATGCTTGCCGCGGTAGTGCTGCCCTTGGAAGCGTCTCTGTTGCTGCTGCTGCTCCTGTTCCGACTCCGGGTTTCCGGCGAGGTAGAAAGACTGAAATTCACGCATGCAGAGAACTTGTTGGATTTTATTTGCAGTGAAAGTGTTTGAATAAATGCTTCAGAGAAATCTAAATCTAAATCTAACCCTTGGGTTTTGGTCGAGTTGGTTAGCGTTGTTGTAGTTATCTTGCAAAACGACAACAACGAGATCTTCCTCGCCGTCGTTGTAAGCCCAGTGAGCATCTCCGGCTCTGATCGCCACCACATCGCCTTGTCTCAAAGACTCAACCTTCTGGTGACGATCCCTAAACCTCTCGCTCTTTATACCCTCCGGAGATTGCTGCGGCGACTCGAACGTCTCCGGGCAGCCCGACACCATTACTCCGAAGATACCCTTACCTGCAAGAAAAAAAAAATAAAAAAATTCTTACATCTCTGCTTCACTCTGTAAGAAGATGAGGTGATGATGTAAAGAGAGACAATCAAAACCTTGAACAACGTAGGCAAGAATGGGAGCATTGTGGTAAGCCGGAAGCATGAGGCCTCTAGCGCGGATGGTGTGGCGGTGCAGCGAAACTCCGGCGCACTGGAACTCATCGGAGTTGTGGTCCCAGAACTCGGAGAGTCCGCCTTCGGATTGGAGGCGGAAGGAGGGCTCCTGGGCGTTGATTCTGGTGATGTCGCACTGTCCTTGCTGCCAGCTCTGGGCGTCGCCTCGGATGGCGGCGGCGGAGCTGAGGAGGAGGAGAAGGCTGCAGGCGGAGAGGAAAGCTTTAGCCATGGATGATTGTTTGTGGGTGGGGTGTTGTGGAAATGGAGGGGGGAATGGTGGGAATTTATAGAGGAGAAGAAGGGGTGTGTGCCACTGTGTGGGGTTGACACATAAGGAGGAGGAGTTATGCCATTTTGCAGTGTGCATGTGTAGTGAGGTTTGATGGTTTACACCTAAGATTTTGTTTTAGGGCACCTGGCTTTGTGTTGTCTGAGGTTGAAAGAGAGGTTTTGTGTTTGCTTATGCATGGATATATGGTTTAATGTTGTAGTGTAATGACTAGGGAAAGGTGTTCGGCGATCACTTCCTGCTCCGGCATTAAATTGGTATACTAAGTTTTGGAGTTTATTTGATTAATTGATTACATTTAGATTGTGTAAACTAGTATTTAGTTCTCTTATCGAGATGCATTAGTATTAACAGTGGCGGATCCATAAAAGTTTTGTAAAGGAGTTTGATTTTTTTATTTTTTATTTACTTCCACCTAACTTCAAATCTTTTATTTTTTTATTCTTGAAGGGACTATCTCAAAAAATACCAAATAACGACACTATAAAAATGAAAAAAAATTTCAAGAAGCGTGCCCTTGGAATTCATATGAGATTTTATGTTGCACTTTTCATATCTCACCCCATATTCATCTATTCAAATTAATAATAATTTTTTTAATATTTTATTTTTAATTTTAACTTATTATAATTTAGATTAATTTTATAAGTTCAATTATAGGATTCATCCCGCTCATTTAGGGTATTAAATATATTTTAGTAATTATTTTCATTTTATAACTAAAATTTGATTATTAATTGTTCTTATAAATTTTTGAATTTGTAATTAAAAATTAGTTAGAGTATATTGTATCATACTTAATCATATTTTCATAAAAATAATTATTAAAATTAGTAATTGAGGTTGTGAAATAATATTGTGGAACATAGAATATGATTAGCTCAAAATTTCACTAAGAATTGGCAATATTCTTAATAATGATCAATTTCTGTTTATTTTCTTTTCTACAACTTTTTTTCTCTTTTCTCTTTTAGTGGACATATCCCCTTCAACCACCATTCTACAACCACCATTATCGTGTCGATCCGTTAATTATCCGATCCGTTAAGACCGAATCCGTATCCGATCCGATAAGAAAATATTAAATCCGTATCCGTATCCGATCCATTAGGCTCAAATCCGAATCCGATCCGATCCGATCCGTTATCCGATCCAATCCGGTCCGGTCCGGTCCGGTCCGATCCGATCCGCTAAGAAGCCGATAAATATCCAATCCGATTACAAACCGATAAATCAAAAAATTATCCAATACCTAATAAAAAAATATAAACAAAGAAAAATATAATAATTGTATATTAATTATTAAATTTTAATAAATAAATAATATTTTAATTAAATTTTAATAAATAAATAATATTTTTTATTAAATTCTTAACGGATTATCCGAATCCGATCCGAATCCGGTCCGATTTATGGATTATCCGGTCCGATCCGTATCCAATCCGGATCCGATCCGAATTTTTCGTGTTCTTATCGTATCGATCCGATAAGGATCCGAATTCTTATCGGATCAATCCATATCCATTATTATCGTGCGGATTCGTGTCGGATTATCGAATCGTGTACGAAATTGCCACCCCTATACCAAACGCCCCTAAAAAATCTTTCATTGATTTTTGAGAACTATTTATCATGTTTTTCGTCGAAATTTATGCTTTTTTTAAGTCACGCGACATAAATGATTTATTTAAATTTTAATATATATATTTTTTAAATCCCACAAAAATACCAACAAATACACAAAAACGAAGAAAAGAAGAAAAAAAATCGGAGGGTTTAAGGGCGCCGGAAACCGAGTTCTCCGACAGATTTCCAATGCCTCCGCTCACAAACTGGCTCCGCTACATGTTCACCAGAAGAGATTATTGCATCGATTACTTTGAGAAGGTACACCATTTTAATCTGGGTTTATGCGCTTACGATCATATTTTCATACATCTATTGGGAATTTTTTCATTTCCTCTGTTTAAATTTCTAAGCTTTAAAGCATCGATTCTTGTTTTCTGAAGAGCTGAGCGTGTGGGATAATGGTGGTTGAAGGGGATATGTCCACTAAAACTGATAATTTTCTGCTGTCCCTTTGTTATAAATGGTTACTTTATCTGCTGTTGTGGCTCGAGATTAGTTTGAAATTGGTCGATGAGAGTGGGTTTATTTACTATCTTTTGTATTTTCTTCATTTTAAGGTTTTGAATTGGTTGTGATCCATAGGTTAAAAAATAAGGATGGAGAAAAAAGAATGTAAGATGAATCATGGCTCTCGTGCTTATTTATGACTTATCAAAGCCATTGATGGATTATTCCATTTTTTGAAAAAAATTGTTGAATAAAGTGTGGCTTAGTAATGTGACTTACTCTCATTTTAACGAAATGATTGATGTTGTATTCATTCTTTATTAGACTAGATCTTTCATGATAATGGGAAGCTTATACTGTAACAACTCGTTATCTGTTGTTTTGCTTGTCTGGTTGGCTGGAATTCTGCTTCACCGAGTCTTTGTGATTGCAGACCTTTGATGGAGGGCGTTTGAAATCTTTGCCGAAAATTTTGTGGCTCAACCAACTCGCTATGAAATTTCTTTTTGACGGGAAGATAACTTTTTTGCACCAGTATAAAGAGGAAGAGAAGGCTCCACCATCTGGGATTAAAGACGGAACTTTTCTTGTTCGGAAAATCCCAATTGCTGATTCAGCGTATGCCTTTCGATTTCCAAGAGTTATTTGGTGGCACTAAATCTATTTCTTTATCTCTATATACGGGCTTATGGGAGTTTTTTTGTTTTTCTAGTTGTTTACTCTATGTGGTACTCTCTATTCTCTAATGCTAGCTGTATCCGTTGATGACTTCTTGATAACTATCTTTGATTGGAGAATGGAGAATTGAGCCATGTTTGCTAAATGCTAACTTGAAATTATACATAAAGATGAAGTAATGGCAGCAGAAAACATCTTCCTGAGTTTTGCTTTAGTTTTAAGTAGCTGACTGCTTGTATCTTTTGTGTTAGAAATACTTATGTTGGAGACATGGTAGTGCTGAAGGACCCTATGAACAAACAGAAGTTTCTCGTGCGGAGACTAGCTGCCATTGAGGGAGATGAGATGGTCTCCACTGATGAAAAAGATGAACCTTTTGTTCTAGGAGAGGACGAGTGCTGGGTACTCGCTGACAATGAAGCTACAAAACCCAAGGTCTATGCTGATTATGCTTGAACATTTATCCTCAGTCTATCCACATAATGATTCCTAATCAGACATTACTCCTATTTACAACACTTAAATTTTTTATCCACCGTTCCTTCGCTGATATATGGCTCTGAAATAAGTTCTCTTAAAGAATGGTTCACCTGCTTCTGTTGTCTCCTCAACAGTTTACAGTCGTAGTGCTATTCCCATGGTAGAGTAAAATATAATTTTGATTTTTAGTGATCGTCATCTTTGTACGAATCTGGATGATGATTGTTCTTTTACATTCATGAGGATGTGGTACAATATATATAACCATTTCAAGCTGTTCAAAAACACTTGATTTGATATATTTGCGCGTGTATTCTACCAATGGGACAAGTTTGTTCACGTTTAAATGATTTATTACATTGTTCAGGGTAAATATGTGAATGCATAGAGGAGAAAATTATTGTAGTGATGTACTTAATGTTTGCAACGCGCAGAAATCATTGCTTATTTCTTTCTTATCTATATGTCGATGACATTTGCTGGCATTTTCCGTGGCAGGGCTCCTATGATAGTCGGACATTTGGCCCAGTTGATATGGATCACATAGTTGGCAGAGCTATATATGTACTAAGGAATGATGGAAAACATGGGCCCGTAAACAATAGGTAGCTAGCTATTCATGTTACACAGAATTCCACTCTTCATAGCTGTGATGTGTTTGCTGTTGTGAATCTGTGATTGATGAATAATGATATTACTTCTCTTTCAGCTATCTCGGCATGATTGAAGATAAGCCGGTACTGGAAGTGGAACTTGATATTGAGGAGATGAAGAATCATAATAATAATGATAGACAGTAGATCTGGCGAAGTAAGTATCCTCCTTCACGGAATTCTGTCACGAAATAAATTGACTGAAATGTTCATATTTTACGGATGATAGCCCCTTCTGAAGGCTTTTCTGGGCAAGATAGATTGATCTATGTATTCTGTCACTTCTTCTTGCGATTACAATGAGCATAAGGCATTCTTTATTGACTTTACGCGAGATCTCGGATCTTTTTTATTAGAAGTAGAGTTAACATCTGTACTTGAACAATGCATATGTTTCCTTCATCTACTGATGAGATGCTGTTGGTGGCTGATTCAATGTTGCATTCATACAAATAGATTCAATCTGGTGATTGCTTCTCTTTTGAGCTTGAATTTGGCTCTTTAATTATACTCCCTCCGTCCCGGTCAAATTGTCCACATTTGAACCGGCACGATGACCAATGCATGTGAGTGGTAGTGGGAGTTAGTGGGATGAATATTTTATTGATGAGTGTAGAGAATTTGCTATTTTAGGAAAGTG
Organism: Plectranthus barbatus; assembly: GCA_026898455.1. Classification (NCBI taxonomy): domain Eukaryota; kingdom Viridiplantae; phylum Streptophyta; class Magnoliopsida; order Lamiales; family Lamiaceae; genus Plectranthus; species Plectranthus barbatus. The sequence continues at coordinate 714,614 of JAPKLW010000065.1, read as the reverse complement.
GACTAATATTGTTGGACAGACGAAAAAGGAAATGTGGATAATTTACTTGGGACGGAGGGAGTATATTTTCATATACATTATTACACTATCAGTTGTTTGTGTTGTTAAATTGTTTTGCAGTGCAATTATCTTTTTAGTTTTTGGATTTTTTATTTTATAAAAGTTGGATACCTTGTGGCTTGTGGAGACTTATTTTGTAGTAATATTTAGTCCATGAATCACTCAGTATAAAATGGAAATATAGAGTTGCATTACTTGTTCATTAAATTAAATATCATTAATAATGAGACAAAAGTTTCCATGTATAATAGTAATTTGTATGTTTTCCTAAATAAAAGTGATTGTGTTTTTAGTCCATAAAAATGATAATAATAAGTTATAGAATTAATTTTGAAATTCTTTGATAGAGTACTTGTTTATAAAAATAAATTATGACAATTAATTTATATTTCTTTGTTATATGTATGGGGAGAAAAATTAACTCTTTAATGTCAAATCAAATTATATATTTAATAATTTTAGAACATCATGATGTATATTTTGAACTGCTCAGTTAAAATACTTGAATTATATAATTTGTTTTAATTTAATATATTATTTAAATATATAAATCTTACACTTATTTTTAAACTTTCATATATAAGTATATGATCAATAATTAAATCGGACATGGTATGAAAGTTGAATTAATAGAAATGTGATATCATGTAAAAGTTAAAGAATGTAAGGTTCTATAAATATTTATAATCAAATATTAAAAATATAAGATTTGGTATTTTAAGGTAGCTGCATATTATAAAATAGTTTTCCATGTTGGCTGCCAATAAATAAAATAAGAATTTGCATACATATAAGATTTTACACTATAATATATAATACATATAATAAAGAAAATATTTTGAATGTTTTTTTTTTTTGAAAAATATATTGTGAATGTTAAAAATGAATAAAATGATAAAAAAATATTAAGATGTCAAACCTATGTAAAGAAACCGAAATGTGTAGTAGTTAAGAATAGGAAAAACTATCAATTTTATTACAAACTATTCAAGCTTTCTCAAATATATTACAAACTATGCATATTATCAAAAAATATTATAAACTATTAATTTTATTTCAAATTTATGACGTGAGCAAATTTCCGGCAACGAAAAGTTGACTTGGCACGTCGGAGACACATCAGCGCTTATAAAATTACACATATTTGCAGAGTTTCTCAAATATATTACAAACTATTGTCATTTTTTCAATTATATTACAAATTATATAATATATACCCAAAGAAATGCTCAAACTACCAAATTTTTTAGAAAATATATTTTTATATATTTTATAATTTTAAACATTTAAATAAATATATAATTATGCTTAAAATTGTTCTCGTCCCTCAATTATAATAACTATTATTTACAATTATTGAGGGTCAAATATTAATGTTGCATATATTTTAGATAATAAATAGCAACACATAAAAAATCATAATTTTATAAAAGCAATGCTCAAAATACAATTAGAATAAAGTTGATGCAAATTGTACCGGATTCCATACAACCATTAAGATTTATGTTTCTATTTTTTTAATATTTATTTTTAAATTTATTAAATATATTTATTTAGTTTTTTTAATTATTATCTTTTGTTTCCCTTTTTTGAAATATAATTAAATAATATTTTTCAAGTACTTTGACATTAGATATTGTGAGAGACGAGAGCATTCATTTTCCATTTTCTTGCCATTTTTTATTTTTATAATTTATCATGAAATTTTATTTAAATATTTGAATTATAATTATATATTTACTTAGATGTTTGAAATCTTAAAATATATAGAAATATATTTTCTTGAAAACTTGATAGTTTGATTTTTTTTTGGGGGTATATATTATTAAATTTGTAATATAATTGAGAAAATGACAATAATTTGTAATATATTTGAGAAACTCTACAAATAATGTGTAATTTTACAAGCGCTGAGTGTCTCCGACGTGCCAAGTCAACTTTCCGTTGCCGGAAATTTTCTCCCGTCATAGATTTGAAACAAAATTGATAGTTTGTAATATTTTTTGATAATATGCATAGTTTGTAATATATTTGAGAAAGTTGGAATAGTTTGTAATAAAATTGATAGTTTTCCCTTAAGAATATCGCAAAATTGCATGGAATGCAATGTGATTAAGTATTGTAAACCCTCTAAAAAAAATATTAGAATTTCTCATTATACCGTGCAATGAGAGCAAATGAGAATAACACTGTAATGTTTTACTATAGTGTATAATGAAATAGAATAAAAAAATAGTATTAGGACATCAACGGAAGAAAAAAAAAAGTGAAGAGAATAACGAAATAAAGTTTAAAGTGGAAAAGTTGATGCTTAACGTTGAAGTTGTAGTAGTCAAAGAAGTTTCGAAGTCAGGAACACAAATTGTGAAATTATTTTGATGACTCGAAAACTTGAACTCACAAATACGAAAATTGCATGATGCTGAAACGAATTAGTACGAGATATGTACTATTGAAGACATTAAAAAGCTGGAGAATGAAATTGAGCATTTACACGCGTGAGAGTTACAAATCAAATTACACTTCAAGAAAGTAGAAATCCAAATTTAATATGTATAAAACATGCAACAATACATGCAGTTAAATATATATCTATTGTTGTAGCTAATAATATTTATGATATATCAATTATCTTTATTTTGAAAGGGGGAGAGAGAGGGGTAAAAGTTTGAGAATTTAAAATTCTTCAATAATTAAAGTTTGCCATATAATCAAAAGTAATGAAAATTGTTTAGCATTAAATATTATAAATTATGAAGTGGAACTAATTCATATTTAGAAAATAATATATAAGTCTCGATATAGAAGCGCAAGTGGTTAAACGATTTGAATATGATCAATTAGTCTCGACATAGGGCCCTATTTAAATAGTGTACTCCAATTAAAAAAACAGAACAAAATAATATTTAAACAATGTTCAAATTAAATACTAATAACTAGTCTTATAAAATAAAATTCATAAATTAATCAAAATAATGTTATGTCAATATAAGAGTAATGATATGTTGCTCATCTTCGTAATGATATGTTGCCCATCTTATGGCGAGCTTGTGTGAGCTACAATATTATTATATACCCTAATTGGGTGGATAAACTCTATAATTTAGCTTATAAAATTAATTTAAACTATAATAAATTAAAATTATAAAAAATAGAAAAGATAAATATTTTTAAAAAATGCATAAAAATATATGTTGTAAATCACATAAAGTGGGCAACATATCATTTCTCGTCAATATAATATGACATATATACTATATAAATAAATTATATGTACAATTATACATTTTTATGATTTTGACATTTTAAATATTCGGATTAATTGCCTACAAATAAAATATTAAATTTGATATTGCAATATAAATAATTAAATCTTTCATGCATCACGTGACTGCAATACTAATTACGGTTAAGACTATCCGAAGATGTCTTAGTTTATTCTTAGGTGGTAAGAGATTATTAAAAATATTCCCAATTTTAATTTAATATTAATTAAAAGAATATTAAAAAAAGAGACTATCCTTAATCATCCATGCATGGAGTGTGTTTCACCCACTCTCCATTTAATTGGAAGGAAATAATTGAAAAAAAAAAAAAAAACAAATCAACTATGCAAATCATAACAAATTCATGCAAGTAAACTGAACACGTACATTAATATCGACAAAAATTTGTGCGAGACAATCTCATGTGAGACATATATTTTGAATCGAATGTGTTTAATATCAAATTAATTCTGCTCAACACATTTCGTTCATTTCCAATCTAAAATGTACATTTTATGTGCATTACGATTAGAATACACCTAATGTAAAATTGTTTTCGAACAGAATAAAATTAATATAAGATTAATTACAATTATAATGCTTCACAAATGTCTGACAAACACACGTTTCATATGACACCCACATTATTGACCAATGACATTGTTTTTTTGAAAATTATGAACAACATATTTCATGATTATTTATTGAGTAACTTATTTTTTTAAAAAATAATACGTCTACCTATGAATTATTTTAATTATAAAAAGTGAATAAATTATGAATCTTGTAACTAAAAACTAAAAATTCATTTATCGACTATTATGAATTGTTTATCATGTTTTTGGCCGATTGAAGAATTTATGTATATCTTTTAAAGTCGCGCAACATAAAACATTTATTTACATTTTAATATTCATCGCTCATATTTTAAAATGGACAAATTGCCAAAAAAAAAAAAAAAAAAACATTCGAAACAGAGGGAGTATTGGTCAAAGTGTGGGACACCAGAAAGAAAGAGAACCAACAAATACACGGAAAAGGAAGAAGACAAGAAGAAAAGATTGGAGGCTTGCCGGAATCTGATTTCTACGACAGATTTTCAATGCCTCCGCTCTCGAGCTGGTTCAGCTACTTCAAAAGCAAATTCTGTTACTCCATCTATCTGACTATCGCTGAGAATGTACAACATTTTAATCTGGGTTTATGTGTTTATGATCATATTTGGATACATCTATATGTATATATATATATATATATCTGAACTGGGTATTTTTTCCTTTTTTAAGTCGAAGCTTCAAAGTACTGATTCTTGTTTTCTGAAGAATAATGGCGGTTGTAGGAGCTATGCCCAATAAAATTGAAAATTTTCCGCGTCTTTAATATCTTCTACTTTGAATGGGTGTGGATTAATTTATTTTCTTTACCTTTGCTTCATTTCTAGGTTTTGGAGTGCTTGTGATCCATAGGTTAAAATGTGAATTTTATAACTGCTTGAACTTTTTAAAAAGGCATTCTAGTAGCAAGAGAGCAATCTAGGAATCTCTTTCTTATAGTGATCAAATTCTTTATTCATGGTAGTTTTGCTCAGTTAATTATCATAGTTCTCATGCTATTCATGATTATTAGAGTCATTAATGGAGTTTATTGTACTAGATTTTTTATGAGAATGGGAAGCTTATACTGTAATAACTCATTATCTGTCATATTCCTTGTCTGATTGATTTCTGCTTCATGGAATCTTTGTGATTGCAGAACCATGGACATTACATATCTAGGCCAACATTTTTGCAAGTCAACCAAATGGCATTGCGATTTCTTCTTCCCGGGAAGCTAACTTTTTTGCACCAGAATAAAGCGGAAGGGGTGGCTCCTGCTCCACCAAATGGGATTAAAGATGGAACTTTTCTTGTTCGGAGAATCCCATATGCACATCCGATGTATGCCTTTTTCGATTTGCAAGAGTTATCTGTTGGCACTGTTTCTGTTTTTATACCTCTACATGCAGGCTTATGGGAATTCTCTGTTTTTCAAGTAGTTTTACTCTATGGCGTACCCTTTAATTCTAGCTGTATCCGTTGATGACTTTTTGATAATTTACCTTGATTGGAGTGTTAGTTGGAAAACATCTGCCTCTGTTTTGCTTTTGCTTTAAGTAGCTGACTGCTTGTGTTTTTTTGTGTTAGAAATACTTATGTTGGAGACATGGTAGTGCTGAAGGACCCTATGAACTCACAGAAGTATCTCGTGCGGAGAATAGCTGGCATTGAGGGAGATGAGATTGCCTCCACTGATGAAAAAGACGAACCTTTTGTTCTAGGAGAGAACGAGTGTTGGGTACTCGCTGACAATGAAGCCACAAAACCCGAGGTCTATGCTGATTATACTTGAACATTTATCCTCAACCTATCCACATAATGCTTCCTAATGATGCTGATATTTGGTTTTCAAATAAGTTTTTTTCTTAAAGAATGGTTCACCTGCTTCTGTTGTTACCTCAACATTTTACAGCCGTAGTGCTGGTCCATGGTAGGGTAAAATATAAATTTTGATTTTTACTGGTACAATATATAATGATTTCAAGCTGTTAAAAAACAAGTTTGTTCACTTTTGGTATAAATATGTGAATGCAATCATGCATAGAGGAGAAGATTACTGTTTGCAACACGTAGAAGTCATTGCTTATTTCTTATTTACATGTTGACGACTTTTGCTGGCATTTTTCGTGGCAGAGCTCCTATGATAGTCGGTCATTTGGCCCGGTTGCTATGAAGAACATTGTTGGCAGAGCTATATATATACTAAGAAATGATGGAGAACACGGGCCCGTAAACAATAGGTAGCTAGCTATTCATGTTACACAGAATTCCACTCTTCATAGCTGTGATGGGTTTGCTGTTGTGAATCTGTGATTGATGAATAATGATATTACTTCTTTTTCAGTGATATGGGCATGATTGATGATAAGCCTGTGCTGGAAGTGGAACTTGATATTAAGGAGATGAAGAATCATAATAATAATAATAATAATAGACAGTAGAAATATATTGACTGAAATGTTCATATTTTATGGATGATAGCCCCTTCTGAAGGCTTTTCTGGGCAAGATAGATTGATCTATGCATTCTGTCGCTTCTTCTTGAGATTACAATGAGCATACGGTATTCGTTATTGGCTTTACGCGAGATCTCTGATCTTTTGATTAGAAGTAGAGTTACCATCTGTACTAGACAATATGCATATATGTGTTTCCTTCATCTTTTGATGCGATGTTGTTGGTGATGGCGATGTTGTTCATGGAATAGGTTTGCTTCATCTTGTCTGGTTGAATGTTGATCAGATTATATATTCATTGTTGCATTCATAAATCTTGGCTCAATCTAGTGATTGCTTCTCTTTCGAGCTTGAATTTGGCACCTTTTTTAAATAGATTTTTTCTTTTACATTATTACACTATCAGAATCAGTTGTTTGTGTTGTTAAATTGCTTTGCAGTGCAATTATCTTTTTAGTTTCTAGATTTTTTATTTTATTTTAAAAAGTTGGATATCTTGTGAAGACTTGTTTTGTACTCCCTCCGTCCCGTCATATTACTCTGATTTGTTTTTGGCACAATAACAAATGACATAGAGATAAGAGATATTAATAATTTTTTTGATGAATGCAGATTAATTTTCTATTTTGGAAAATAGGACTAATATGATGGGATTAAAACAAAAAGAAATTAAAACTAATATGGTGGGACGATAGAGTGATATTTAGTGCATGAATAACTCGAATAGAATTTCTAGGACATGTAAATGTTAAGATTATACCAAGATGTCTTAAGTTTATTCTTAGGTGGTAAGATAAAGAGACTAGTTGAAATCTTCTTAATTTTAATTTAATATTATAATTTAAATAAAATAATATTAAAAAAAAGGAGATTTATCCTTAAGCATCCGTGCAAGGAGTGTGTTTCACCCACTCTCCATTTAATTGGAAGGAAATAATTGTAAAAATAAAATAAAATAAAACAAATGTTTAAACGGAGCATAACAAATTCATGCAAGTAAACTGAATCTATACACAAAAGATTTACGCTTTGGCTGTTTCAATAAGAATAGGAATCTCAGCAACTCTCTTCCACAACTTTTTCTTAATAAATCAATACCTTTAGGGTGGTAAATAAATCAAATTCTTCGTGAGCTACTTTAATTATATTAATTCGATAAAAATTCGTTCAAGCTCGTTTATTAAAAAAACCAGACTTGAGCTTTATATAATATTCGATTCGTGAGCTAACGAGGAAACTCGTTAGCTTAAAATATTATGAAATTTAGAATGATTAATTTCATAAAATTAACGTTTTAATTAATTAAGACTAACATGTATGATAAATCTTTCTTAGTTGTATGAAAAACTTGAATTTGAGTTTCAATATAATATTAATTTTAGAATAAATAATCTTTTATTTCAAAAAAATAATAAATGTTTTAAATATAATCTAAATTTTAAAAGTTCATTTAGGTTTGATTAAGTTCATGTACATCAAAGTATTCAATAAAAAATTCGAAGCTCGACTCAAAAATAAAGGAACCAAACTTAAGCAAGACATTACTCGGTTCGACTCGGTTGATTACACACTAAATATGTCTACCTATGAATTATTTTAATTATAAAAAAATGAATTTCGATCATGAAAATTAAAAATTCATGTATAGATCGAATTATTTATCATGTTTCGGGTCAATTAAGGGATTTATTTATATTTTAATATTGATCACTCATACGTGTATATAGTACGGCGTGTCGATCGACACGAGTGCAATGTGTCGATCTCCTTCAAGCTTCCTTGTCGATCAATCTTCGGGCTCCATGTCGGTCGACACAGAGGGTGTCGATCGACATGGATGCTAGTGTCGAGCTCTTCTTCCTGCCTTGCCTTCGGTCGACATCGACCCTTTGTGTCGATCGACATCCGTCCTGTCGGTCGACACAAAGGGTTTTGCTCGGGTTTTCGGCTCGTCTTCCTCGTCGGTCGACATCCCGTGTGTCAATCGAAGCAACAGCTTTGTCATCTCGGCTCTTTTCACCTTTTGATCACTTTTAGCCCTAGCCCCAAAAACCTGCAAAACTTAGCATAACAAGCATAACATCTCTATAATGCACCCATGCACGAAAATAACTAAAAACCTAACCTAATTGCACTAAAATAAAGGAGAAAACATGGATAAGTGAGTGTAAATACGAGCTTATCAATCAACTAGCTGATATTCTGACAAAGGCTGTTGATTCAAGAAGTATCTCGGATGTTCTCGGCAAGTTAAGTATCGGAAATCCCGTAACTTAACTTGAGGGGAGTGTTGGAAATAGAAGATTGTGAGATCAGATTAAGAAGGAAAGTAGTATTGACTGCATCAAATTAGTTTAGGAATTGATCTTTTCCTTTTGTATTTTTTTTCCTTCTTTGTTTATCTTTTCTCTTATATAGAGACTATAATATTGTAAATCAAATGTACAGAAATTACAAACCAATACGACTTTTTCATCCTTATGTTTATAAACTCGTTTTCTATCAATGGAGGGATGCATGCAAGAAAAAGCTTCTAGGACTTTGATTTTAGTATAATTCATCCTAGGATTAGTGATATAAGTGATAAACACTCAATTTGTGCATTTACTGTTGTGAATATTACGGATATTTGCCTTAGATTGGATCGTTCAGTGATATTTATGTGCTTGATTCAAATTTTTTATGAAATATTACGTTTGGTCTGGTTTTGAGTTATCTATGCAGATTTCATGCACAATCGAGTTGTTTACAGAATATGACCAAGTGTTAAAGTGCCATATGATGTTAGTGTGCATCGGGAAGAGGACGAAGCGAGAAAAGATCGAGAAAAATTGCAAAAGCACAAGATGACAGAAACGGCTACCCAGATTACAAATTCCGCGACCGCCGAGTTTGTAATCTGGGTATCCGAGTTCGTAAAGTCCTCAATTTGCTCTCGGGACAGAAACGACGACCGAGAATACGAACTCGGCGGTCGCCGAGTTTGCAACCAGGTCGCCGAGTTCATAAAAAAATTATATTTTGCTTCGTGAGAAACTCGGCGACCGACGTACACAAATGGCGGTTGCCATTCCTGTTTTCCGGGTCGCCATTCGTGTTTAGAGTCCGAATTTTGATGTAATTTCCATATCTTTTTAGATTTGTACAAGTTAGATATATATATATATATATATATATATATATATATATATAGTGTTCTATAGTTATTTCAGGGTCGGTCGTCTTTATTTTGAGAGTTGAAATTTGTGAAGAAAACGAAGAACTGAGGAGAGAATTCAAAGTACGAAGATTGAAGACCCAAGATTGGAGACTACGGTTCTTTAGTTTTATGTTTTCTTCATCTTTGTATATTTCTTTTTCTCTGTTGATGGAATTTAGCATGTCTGGCTAAATCCACTTTGGATTCTAGGGATTGAACCTGTGATGGATTTTATGCAATATTTTATTTAATTCGATTTTTCTTTTTCATTCGCATTTTGGTTATCCTGGGTTTTTGATTATTTGCTTGATATTGGCCATCGATGATATTTCGTGAACTGAGAGGTCTAGGTTTATCAATAGGTTGCAGGATAATTAGATTTGATTAGTTGAATATCTGAGAGAAATTTGATTGATTGAAGGGTTTTGAAAATCTGAGGTTTTAATCAAGAGTAGATCTCTTTCTGCGCATCCGAGAGGAGTCATTAGGAATTTTATTTCCATGTTATGGTTTAGAATTCGAGAGAATCGCCCAACAACATATTTGTGATTAACCCATGTGTTTGGAAATTAAATTGGAATTGGATTGAATGATTATTTTGCATAGTATTTCGTTATAGTGGATAATCCCGGAATCCTGGTTCTCATATATTTTCTAAGTTACTCATTTATTTTCCCTTTTATTATTTACTTTTAAAATTGCCTAGTTTAATAATCCAATCTTTTTATCCAAGTCTCTAGATAGTAGTAAGATATTTATGTTAGAGTGCTTGATTATATTTCGAGCCTGCAATTCTTGTGTTCGATATTTTTATTACTGGCCATATCTATAATGGTCTGTACACTTGCAGAATAACGTGTTGCAAAATACGCTATCAGTAAGTACAGGTTGATTTCTGTGAACTTGGTATGCAATTTGATACATAAAAAATTGATGGGTTAAGATTAAATATATAATTAAAAATAAAGAGCTAGCATTAATTGTGAAGATCGAATTTGTTGGTGCGACAAAGATGTAGAGTAAAGACACACCATTTTATTCAACAGCAAACACGTACAATCTAGTATATATAAAAACCAAACCCCCACACCCAAAAATTTTCCCACCAAAAATACTTACCATATATAAATCTACAATATATTAAGTAATTAAGAATATATATGGTAACTTAGCAAAATAGTTCTACTATATATTTGGTAATTAAAAATACATAGAGTATGTATTTAGTTACTAGAATTTATAATTAAGTATTACTAACTATTTTGTTGATATATATGAATAATTAAGATTACTAATATTATTCAAAGTGTTTATTAGAAAAAAAAAGAACAAAATGTGTACTTTATGAGAATTATAACAATGCAACACATTATAAATTAATTACTTGCAATAAAACTAAAATAAGTTCTACACATGTATATACCTAAACATAATACTCCCTCCGTCCCATGCGAATTGTCATGTTTCTTTTCGGCACGGAAATTAAGAGTTGTGAGTGTAGAATGAGTTAGTGGGATTAATATTTTATTGTTGAGTGTGAAAAAATTACCATTTTTAGAAAGGTGACAATTTGGTTGGGACGCCCAATTTGGTAAGTGTGACAATTGAAGTGGGACGGAGGGAGTATTTTTTAAGACTTTTTTTCTCTAAAATAATATTATTCAAATAATTGAAAATAAATTATGATTTGCTATTTTATTGTAATTTGATGCTTTATCAATGGTATGCAATTTATTACACTTAACTATTTTAATTATGAATCTTAATCAATGGGCAAATTTTATGCTGCTTTTAAATATAAACAATGCTAAATTGTAGTATAAATAGATGATGCATTGAGTTGATATTTTCATGTTTCATATATGATTGAAGATGTTGTAAGATGGTTCCGTTCCATGTTATTTTGGTGGTTGTATATGAGCTAAGTTTTGTTTAGTTTATTGATTAGTGCATACTCGATTTTAGTTTTTCATTTTTTTTTTGTTTTGCAATGTCTTAGAAGTATTGTCTACAATATTTTTATATTTAGATTTACAAATTATATTGTCTCATTGTAATTTGTATTCATCTTGAGATGATTTTTTTATATACAAAACTAATTTTTTTATTTATGAATGTTTTGAGTTGTGGAAATATGTGTAACATTGACATTAAAATTTATTTTAATTTATTTCCTAATGAATGTTGATATTTGTGCATTCTATCTTCTAACTATAAATGTATTTGGCGCCACATTCAACAAAATACAATATTTATTTATAATTAAATTAATGAGTATATTGTAAGAAAATTATATATGGAAATCATCTTTTCTGACTTATAAGGTATTCTAATAAATTATAACATTTATTAAAAATAATTAAAATAAATAATCAAATTTAATACGAAACATGATTAGTAAAATGTTATTCTTTGCCTTTTTAATTTTGAATTGGAATTATAGTAACACCAATGAAGACATTTATGATTTTTAAAATTATAATATACCCATTTTCTAATGTGAATCAATAATTTGAGCTTGAAATTCTTATTTTTTATTCGAATAATTCTTTACATTTGAATAGTATCGAACATATATGCAAATTTATATTTATTATATATATATTTAAAAGAAGAACTCTCAATAAAATATTTTCTACTTAAAAGAATATTCATATAATAAATATATATGATTTATGGAAACTAATTACTTAAATGAAGGTGGGCGGTGGGTTTCACGCTTTGCCGTGAATGGTATAAAAGATTTGGAACGTTCTATAATCTATATATTAATATAAAAAAAAAACCCCTCAATATAAAAAAATTTCCGCCCAAAAACATACTAAAAATAGAATTAAAATATATTAAATAAGTAATCACAAATATGAAAAACATATTATAGTTATAAGTTTTAATTAATAATTTCTATTTATCTTCTTGGGTATATATAAATATTAAATACATGAACATGTATTCTTAGTATGTTTTATATTTTCAGCAACTAATTAATTCTATTTTTTTATGTGGACATAAAATAATTATTTTAATTACTAATATTTGATTAAAAATCCAAAATCAAAACGTTCATAATTAAATAATTCATATTAATATGAGTTTCTAATCCATTAAATTGCCATTTGTTTATTTTAAAACAAATCAAAAACCAGGCATCAACTCCTTAGGGATTGGTGTTAAAGGGTAGGTGGAGTGTTCGATTTCCACTACCAACAACCTTCCAGGTTTGATCTGTGTGACAACTGAAGATGTGGTTGGGGTGCATCGGACTGCAAGTCCTCACATCGGTCCCTAAAAGGGGTGTTACAATAGAAGAAAAGAATAAATTAAATTAAATAGTAATTAAATAATTAGTGTTCATGTTAAATTTGATAATTCTAAAAATAAGAAAGAATTTGTTACTATTTAAATATTAATATTTAATAGAAAGCAATTAGAAAATAATAAAATAAGTATTGCGTGGTTAAAATATTATTGAATGCCAATTTATATAGTCGGTGGAATATATGTTGTACATTAATTTAATAATATTTTAAAACAAATAACTTCTCTAAATTAAAAGAAAAATTTATAATCAATGCGAAATTAATTCCAAAGGATTTGTAACTCTTATATATTTTCAATTTTATTTATCCAAAAATTTTATGAACTAATTTATTAATATTTAAATCTAAATAAATTATATTTAAAATTAAAGGTGATTGACTCCTTTATTATTTGCAAGTAGAAATCAGAAGAGGCTAAAACAGTAGAAGATTATAACACCAATTATGGGTAGGGTGCGCTATCAAATACAATAAATTTTTTTTTTGGCATAAAAAATATGATAATTTGTGGAAAGGAAAAATATTTAAATCTATCATAAATTTTTATTTTGTTCCTAAATTAAATTCGAACTTTTGAATATAATAATTTAAGGCTTAAACTTTAAATATCTTCCCACCTGTAAAAACTCAAACCGCAATTTTTTTAGGAGCAGAATAGAAGTGAGTACGGACAAATTCATTGACAAAAGTTGAATCATTTTAAGCTCAATATAAGTGAGATCAAAATATATAAGGCTCAGGTTCAAATTATTTAATTTATAGTATTTGATTCCAATATATCATATAATATTGAAATTAGTGTATTGATGAAAATGTATTCTATTTTTTAATTCAATATCAAGTCAATAGGTTTTAAAGATACATACATTCATGTGATGTAAATATTTATATTATTGAGAACCTATAAATTTAAATATTTCACAGTTAAGCCATATCAAATTTAAATTAATTAGAAATTGAGCTATTTTTTTTAATTTTTTAATATTAAAAACTCAATGAATTAATTTATTCAATTTTAGACTATAGTTTTAGTACGTATATTTTACAAATAATTTTCTAATAAATATAATTAATAATTTATACACGCTGCGCATCGCGCAGGTGAAAATCTAGTTTTTATTGAGGGATGGCTCACTCACTCAGAAGTAAACCCTCCACTGCCACAACAAACAAACACGTACATAAACCAGAAAAAAAAAAAAAAAAAAAAAACGAAAACGGACAACACACATGGTAATTAAAGCGAAGACGCGCGATTGAATTGAAATTAAAGTCAAAGACGACGAGTATTAAGGATACGGATGTTGAAGTTGTAGCCATTGACACCGTTGTACATACCATCAACATGATCGGTGGTAACAAACGCACCATCAACAGAGCTCTTGTCTACCTGAGTGTAGGAGTAGGGAATGGAGAAGCTTCCCTGCGTTCCCACATAACCCACCGTCGCAGCACTCTTGGGTGGCACTTTCACTGTCCCCGTAGTGTCCACCGTAATGGTCTTGGTCGTCGTTTCCCCCGACGTAAAAGTTCCGGTGAACGTAGCAGAGACTTCAATCTTGACACCCGTGAAGGAGAGCAAGTTAGCTTCGATGGTGGATTTGACGCCAAGCGCAAGGGAGTAACTTTGGGTAAAAGTATAAGAGGTAGTCTCCGTATATCCAATCTTCACAGCAAAAGATTGCTCCAGATCAGTTTCGTTAGTAACCGTGGATTGTCCTGCCACAAGAGGTTGCTCGCCGTACACTCGGGCATCCTCCCACCGGTATTTAACATTATATATTTTTCTCTCAAGGACGAGTTCCTCCACTACAAACAGTGCTTCTGGGGCCATTGTTGAAACTGCAGCATTCAAGCAGTCTTCCTTCCCCTCGGTGGTGAGAGGCTTGCAGAAGTTGTTGTTGCCCATATTCCGAAAGGCGATAGTCTTGTCATCAACCTTGACCGCCTTAAACAAGGTGTCCTTGTCCTTGGTGTCAGCCTCGCCGGAATCCGCCCAGATCCAGTTAGGGCTCCGCCGCCAGAACTTGTTGAAATGGATGGACTTGAGGCGGATATGGCCGTCGGGCATGGGGTGGACCTCGGTGATTGCTTCTTTCCCATTTCCGTGGTTGGATGAGAATGGCAGATAAGGGTAGCCCTCAATCCACTCGCCCTTGAGATACTTCCCGTTGTACCCTTTGAATGCCACGTTCTTGGGAATGAAAACCAGCGAATCCCAATTCACTAAACTTATACGACCTGCATTCAGTAGAAAAGAATTTAGAGCAACACGAGTGTCACCCTGCCTTATCACAAACTTTCCGCTGTGAACATGTTTCAAGGTGATTTTCCCGTCAGCCTCAACAACAGGCTCGAACAATGTGCATGATTCTTTCGAAGCATCTTCTTCGGGTTTCGTGGAAGTGGCCACAATGAATTCGCTGCCTGCATCTCCCCTCCAGTATCTGTTGCTGTAATAAAACCGTAGGTGAACCAGTTTATCATTATAATGCTCCACTGCAACCTTGACGGATGGGCTGAACACGCTCTCTTCGCCGTAAGCTACGTTGCCAGCCTTGTCGTAATAGATGCACCACTCCGGTGAACTTGCTGATCTCATCACCGCCATTCTTGGAATTTGGGCCGCCATACTCGTATTTTGTTGGGTATCTTAATGGAAATTAAGAGTAGGATTGTTGCCTCAAATACATACTATGAGATGAACAACAAACTGTAGAAAACAAAGAATAAGGATTAATACACCAGAAGTAGGAAAAGATGTGCAGAAAATGTAAGGGAAAATCTTCTCTGTTGTGATGATTTTGAACTATTACATAAGAGAGCTATTTATTATAGTATATCAAACTTAATAGCTAAGCAAAAATAAAATGCATCTCATTAATTAGTCATTATAAAACATTAGAATTTGTGTGGTGAAAGCTTCTCCACAACTCAGCCACGTTTGGTTCCACAACTCAGCCACGTTGATTCCTTTTTTACCTTGTGTGTAAAAACTTAATGGCCAAGAATACTAATCAACATTCTCCCCCATAGTCTTGGCGTGGTCCAAACTCGCGAACACCGAGAAGGTGCCGCATAACTGCTAACTTTGTTGCCAACATACAAAAATGGATCTAGATCTATTACATGATTTTTCTATCAAATCTAACCACGATTTTTCTTGTGGTGAAAAACAAATCCAAAACGAGAAGGCCACGAGAACAAAAACATCCACGACAAAAAAAAACATCCACGATAAATTAAATAACATGCATAAACTGTATGTCAAAATTTATTTTTCCGACAGAGCCATAAAATACGAACCTCGCTCTGATACCAATTGTAGGAACTGAGTCTACAATAGGCGACGTGAATCGCCATTTCTTTTTAACCCCGGATTCATTTTATGGATATCAAAATAAACACTATGACAAACAGTAAATGCCCTATGCATGCTCCTATTTAATTTAATTCGTAGATTCAAAGGAATACCTCAACTCCTGCGGATTGAATAACGGCGGTAGATCGTTGATGGTGTTCCTACAGATCTGATCTTCTAATCTGTTCCCTTGCTCGATCCGAAAATCTGGTGAGGATGCGCTATCGGATCTACAGCCGCCCACTCTCTCTCAATCTCTCTAGGATTTCTGAAAAACTTCAAAACTTATGTGGGAAATGAGATATTGATCTATTTATATAGATCTGGAGAATGGGTTATTAGAGTTTAATAAACCCTAATGGGCTCTGAGCAATGTTGGGCCAGACCAGGGATCAAATGCAAATAATAAAGTGGGCCTCCTATTAATTAATTCCATGTTCAACTTCAACCCAGAACATAATTAATTAATAAATATTAATTTATGCTACCAGAGAATTAATGCTGACCTACCCCTTTATTACCACGTTATTAGGAATGAGTTGCATTGACTTGGTTAATCCCCATATTTAAGGTTTCAAACATTCATTAATTAATTCAGCGTATGACAATTAGCTGTAATTAATTAATCTCTTATTATTCCTGAGTAGTACCACTCAACCCTTATCGCTTATGCTTGAATCAATGATTCAGCCTGCAGGACTTAGCATAACGAACCTCGTGAGCTTCCCAGGGAATGTCACCATCCTGAAACGGATATGGTTATCTAAATCCAGCGTGAGGAAACCCCACACAAACTGCCATCACCCAAGATGCAGATATATGAGTACATGTAAGACTCTTCACCATAGAAAGTCAAAGTGACAGTCAACTTATGTGTGCCCCTCAACTTTCAATAGACTTTAGATCCGACCAAGTTACCGAGATCTTTACTCATTCATATGTCAAGTAGAATGGTTCATCTCACTGTTGATCCCATCAATACATTGAGATGTACCTGTCACACAAAGTAGTCAAGATAAACCACTTATGGACTTGTGCGCCGCAGCCTAAATCGACACCCAAACCAGAAATTGTCTTAGCTGTGATAACTGTTTATATCTCGCTAGGTCGAACGATCTATACGATCTTTTGTGATCTCTTACACACCGTATGATCTCCCTATCGACGAGATAACTGGATGTGTTTGTTCGCATCGTATGATTGTTAATTCAGACAGGAGTTGTTTATTGCAAGTCATTAATGATTACCAGTATATCAAACATAACGTTTCCCAATATACCAATGATAATGCTTTTATGTATACAATTCCAACAGTTGCCAATTCAGTTCGCACGAGACAAGAAAACGCTCTGCTGACTTGTTTTATATCTCAGGAGTCAGAGCCAACGAAGATTGGAGATGCTCTGAAGTCAACTGACTGGATCAACGCTATGCAAGAGGAGCTTGCTGAGTTCAAGAGAAATGAGGTTTGGTACTTAGTGGATCGACCAACTCATCAGTCAGTTATCGGAACCAAATGGGTCTTCAAGAACAAGAGAGACAAAACTGGGAACATAGTGAGGAATAAGGCAAGGCTGGTAGCAAAAGGATATGCTCAATGTGAAGGAATTGATTTCAACGAGACTTTTGCTCCGGTGGCCAGACTTGAAGCAATTCGCCTATTTCTTGCCTATGCCGGGCACAACAACTTCACAGTTTTCCAGATGGATGTGAAGAGTGCCTTTCTGAATAGGGAGCTCAAAGAAGAAGTATATGTGGAACAGCCCCTGGCTTTGAAGAAGGAAACCAAGTTTACAAATTGAGGAAGGCTCTTTATGGGTTAAAGCAGGCACCCAGAGCTTGGTATAAGACGTTGTCTCAATTTTTCCTCAAGAATGGTTTCTGAAAAGGCAAAATCAACACAACTCTGGTCAAGTCATAGTGTATAAGTTCCAGAATTTTAGAAGCACGAGACTTGGAAAGATTAAATGATAATTTGGAGCTCTTGGATAATTGACATGAAGCACACAAGTGTGGCGATGGCAAAATAGATGTAAGTGAAAGTGCTGCTCGTTTATTTAAAACTGAAATAATAGAGTGCGGCACATGACCGAGGCGACAATGCCATAAATCAAAAGACCATGCGACTGTTTACTAGAAGTAACAACTGAAGAGCATAAGAACTAGAATCCAAAACATGAAGGCCGCGATCAAGCTATCCTGTCACGAAGAGCTCGCCCGGGTCCCGATAATAAATGCGGAACTAAGCATTGAAAAGAACAGTAGCCGGATAATCCTGCGTTAGTTTGCTCACATATAATAAGTTCTTAGTAAATCCAGGTACAACTAGAACATCATTTAAGTTAAAATGGCGAGAAAGAGAGAGAAAACCAATGCGAGAAATAGGCAAAGTCGCACCATTTCCAACAGCTACGTGATCGTCGCCATTGTAGGAGGATGAGTTGTCCAAGTTGGAAGCATCAGCAGTAATATGAGTCGTTGCGCTTGTATCCAAAAACCAGTCAGATGTATTAGACTGAGAAAGAGAACAACCGGAAGAGAATGCCTCGACGAGATTCGCTGTTGGTGGGGGCCTTTGAGAATGATCATAAGATCGATCGAAGCGTTGCAGGCAGTCGAAGGCATCATGATCAGTAGCGCGACAAAAATGGCACCAAGGGGTTCGACGGCCGCGAGACTGCTTTCCACGACCTCGAGAGAAGGAACCACGATTGCGGCCACTGCCGGATGAAGAGCCCTTGCCGCGAGTGGTGGCAGCGAACGCAACAGGCTGGGGAGTTGTTCGTGTGTGCTAGTAGCTATTATAATTATACGCAAGTGCACGTATGTCTAAACAAGTAATACAGATCTAAGTCCAGATATCGTACCCAAGGGAGTGAAAGTGAGTCGTGCACATCATATTGCTTGTAAATTAATGTGGTTTCGTAACTTCTTTAAACTAAAATAACAAGAAAGCATATAAAATAAAACCAAACAGTGCTAGGACAATTAATAATGTTTCTTCCCACAAAATAATCATAAACTCTATGTTATGGTTTTAAAATGATAATGAAATGCACTCGGGTTATCAACTTTTGATTATCTACTTTCCTATATGCTGCAGCGTTGTTCAGGCATCAACTCTGGTTCTTGCAACCACACTCTTTTCTGTCTAGACTATTGTCATAGTGCTAGATCTATGTTTTCTTGCTAACCTGCATATGTCTATGATAGATTTTGCTTTCAAACAAGCTATTTCAGAACAAGGGTTCTTGCAAGTCTTAGATTCCATGTATTTCTACACTAGAGATCAAGATTGATCACGACTCCCTCATCCTAGATCTCCTCTCGGTCTCACTAGGTGAAATTTCTACCTGCCACCGTCGTGTTTAGGTAAACAAACAAACCAGAATCGAAATCAAACACCAGATCTAATAAGAGAACAACTTTAGCATTTATTCAAGAAGATAATCCAGCCAATAACCCGAGCTTAAAAAGGTTTAGCTCATACTTACAAAAGATAAAAAGCAAATGAAATTCAAGTTCATGTTTCCAATCATCTACTACGCAGAAATATTAAATAAACTGCAAATAAAGATAAACTATTCAGGATTGTTGCAACATCCACTTTTGTTTCTCACGAACTCCCAATTCTCTCTGCTCAAACTCCCACGCTGATACTCTCTTGCGAATTGTGTTCCGTTCCTCTCTTTTCGATTCCTTCTCTTTTTTGAAAATATCTCTCTTGTCTCCTTTCAGCTTCATCCCAGCTCTACACGTGGCTCCTCAATCTGCCTCACAGCTCTGACAGTTCTCCTGGGTGACACATGTCCTGCTTTTGGGACAGGATCTGAAAAGTGTTGAGATCCTGTCTGCTGTGGTCCCGAATGTTCCTCACTAGAGTTCTGGTCATGCTGCTCCTATGCTGTGACATCGTATCAATCCTTCATGCTCTTGCTATGCTCCAGCATAGTGAAACCTGTGATACTATCCCAACAATTCCTTCGCAAAAACTCGTAATTAACACAAAACTATATAATAAACCTAAACTTAGTATATTAACCAATTAACCTATATTTTGCTAATAATCCTATAAATCAAGACTATTCTAAGACATAATTAATTAAGTTCGAAACAAAATAATAACTCTTTAAGAGAGTTATCTGGAGCGGAAGAATCATCCATGGTAAGTTGGAATGGTTCGTGGCTCTGAGCACGAGATAGTAAAGTCTGGAAGTCCGGTAGAGGCTCCTGAGTGAGTTGCGCTGTAGTGAAGGCAGTGCAGGACGGCCCGAGACCTCTGAGAAACCAATGAGACTTGTCGGACTCATCAAGTGTACGCCCGATAGCCGAGAACTGATCGCATAGAGATTTAAACTTGCTGCCATACTCAGAGACAGACATGGAGCCGCGCTTGAGAGACAATGAATCATCCTTAAGACTTATTTCGCGTGCCTTCGAGCCATGACTATAAGCACGATTCAGATCTCTCGAGGTTTTGCAACTAATAACGACGGCCATGGATTCTTCAGTCAGAGTAGACACAAGAAAGAGTTTGAGAAGCTGATCGCGGGATGACCATGTGACAGTCAGGATTTAGAGTTTTGATACCAGCGGAGTTGACGATTTTAGCGGACTGTGGGGGCGACGAGCCATCGAGGAGGGGCATAAACTTCTGACTAATAAGCAACGGCTCAATCTGAGTGTGCCATAGGAGAAAATTGGCGGAGGTTAACTTGATATTAATCATATGCAGCATAGTAGAGAGAGGAAGGGAGGGGAGATCAGCGTCCGCCATGGAGGAAACGCGCTGCAAGGTGAACGAAGAAGGAAAGACGCGTAGGGTTTCAGACCTAGGATTATGGTGATACCATGTTAGGATAGAATAAAACTTCTTCTCATTATTTTAGATTACAAACTGAGATATATATATACGTACAAGAGAGAGCATGAAATAAGGAAAAATACAACAAACAAATCTATCTATTTGTGGTCTTCATATCTTTAGAGATATTTTATGGAATATCCTTGATATCATTCACATGCAGACTGCAACAATTTTTTTTCATTTTTTTTTAATTCATACTTTTTTTGGGATTTTGTGCACGACCTTCACCCAGTGTCATTACTTAAAGTGGTCTTAGATCCGATTACTTAGATGATTTGAAATATTAATTCAAAAAACGATACAAATGGTGAAATCAATAACAATTGCTTTGTCTAATTTAAAAATAAATTTGTTTCATTATTCAAAATATTAAATTAATTTAAATATATTTCGTATTTTATCAACTATGATCCAAACATGAGTGAATAGTAAGGCACGATGAGAAGAAATTCTCAACCACTCAACTATGATGAAAACTTAATCATTATAGTAAATGGAATTTAATTAATTTTATAGTAATACTATTTTTTCATGTCAATAATCTTTCAATAAATAAAATGTATTTATTTGTAATAAAAGCCATAACTTTTTACCAATTATTAAAACATTTCAAAGTTGATGTTTGTTTGAGTCAATATCATTTTTTTTTTTTTTTTTTTTTTTTTTTGGAGGAAAAGCCAAGTATGCCTTCAAGTTTGTCCTTCAACTAACAAATTTAATTTGGGCAGCAGCAACACTTCAATAACCACATGCGATCTGACATATACATGTTATCAGTAATGGTATTTTTAGGGGTGTAAATGAATGAATTTAATAAAATATTGATTCCATAAAAAATTGGTTCAATTTGTTTAATGAAGCACGTTAATTAAATTTGAGTTTTATATTATTCAATTTACGAACTTGTAGGTAAAGATAATTGGAAATATAAAATTACTAATATACTTTTTTTTCATTAATTTAAACTCACACCTTATATGTCCCCAAATAGGCTAGAATCCGTGACCTCTTGGTCATACGTAGGGTGCTTTCATTGTACCTTGAATAAGAGATTACTAATAAACTTTTGATATCTCCTCAGCAATAAATACTATAAACTCTCGTTTGGGGTGTAGTGGTGAAAATACTCTACCTATGACTAAGAAATTATGAGTTCGAGCTTCTATAAAGACATGTACGGTGTGTGTTTAAATTAATGTAAGAAAATTTTAAAAAATAAACTCTTAACCGAATAAATTTCAATTGAGGTTTTCTAAACTTCGTCGACCACGTCAAGTTTATTATTTTTTCTCTAATTTTGTTTTCTGAATTTATTCTTGTTTTACTTTTTTATTAATTAGAGTTCATTATACCAAATAAGGTATTTAATTATTTATAGTATTTAAATTTTACTCTTTAGTGATTAATTGATTATTTATGTTGAATATTTCTGAATTAGAAATTCAATTTAATTTTCTTATTTCTTTTATTGTTAATAAATATTAATTTTCCTATTTCTTTTTTTGTTAATAAATACTAGTAGTAGTAGTTGCGTCCACCTAACTAGTTTTATGGTTGAAGCTCAAGTCACGTCATTAATTTATTGAAGATTTCATTTAGATTTACTTTTGAAAATATAGCTCTCCATTAGTCTTCAGCAGCTGACAGCCAGTCAACTCATGTGTTTGAAAAAGGTCAAGCACCGATTTATATTTTAAAATTTAAATATGAAAATTGAAAAACTATGAGTTATACCCTACATTATTGATTAATTATAAAAAATACTCTAATATTTCTCGGACATAAAATTATACTCTAATATTTGATTCAGTCAATTAAAGATACTCTTATTTATGAAAAATGCCCCATATTTTATCTATGACTTAATTATACTCTAACATTTAACTTCGTCAATTAAAATATCCTATGTCGTTAATGGTGATTAGGGGTGAGCAAAACCGAACCGTCAACCTAACCAAATCGAAGGGTTTTGGGTGAATTCAGGTCTATTTGGGTTTAGGTTCAATTTCTGTTCGGTTTCAAAATCCTCAAACCGAATCTAGGTTCGGTTCGGATTGGTTTCTATGATTTATGGTCCGGTTCAACTCTAACTGCCCAAAATCTTATATTATATTATATAGAGTTGCGTTCAAATCCGAACCATATGTCCTGAATGAACAATGACCATATATCCAGTCATTCATCTTAAATTTTGGACGTCTCATAATGTGCCAAGTGTCATTTTTAATTAATTTTATATTAAGTAAAGAGTAATATATATATCACATATTTATATAAAATTGTTAGTTATGGAAATCCCTAATTTCATGCCAATTAAATATCTTTTCCCATAATTATTATATTTCATTCTCAATTAATTATCTTTCTCCTACAATTATTATTCAACGTTATATTTACTTTGCAGAAAACCTAATCTCCTCCATCGCACTTCGACGCCCCCTCGCCGCAGCCCCTCGCCGCCGCCATCTCCCCCTCGCCGCACCCTTCCCCACCGTCACTGATTAGGTTTTGTGATCTGAAGTTTGATTACGATAGTGTATGATTAAGGCAAACAGAAATGGCGAACGATCTCTGTTTCTGGGCCAAGGCAAGCCTTCTCTTCTCCCCCTTAGATTTATTTCTTGTGATTAGCTCTTTTTTTTTTTTTATTTATAAAATGTCGGTCTTGATTTATGAAAACAAGGTAATGCCTTAATGGTGTGTGGATGAATTATCTTTATTATTGTTTGTTTATAATAAAAGAAGATTCTTGATCTGGGGTGTCGGGGTTATGGAAGCTTAGTGGATTTATTTACAATGTATTTGTATATTTTTTATCTGCTGTTAATAAAAGCTTGTGATTACTGTTTTGTTTTGTTTATTCTACAATTTTATCTGTGGTTTTTAATGGGAGCTTCAATTTTGCATAAATCAGTAAACTTTATCCTATGTGTGCCGACATTTCTTTCTGTTAATTTGAGAATAATGCACTATCGGTTAGTCATTCAAAATCCCACCTTTTGCCTTCTAAGTTATATTTCAACGTTATTATTTACTTTGCAGAAAACCTAATCTCCTCCATCGCACTTCGACGCCCGCTCTCCGACTTGATCAGAAAGCAGGGGGGTCTGCTCGATGAGGAGTTTATTCGTCCGTCGAGTTCTCCATCAACCGCGGCTCTGTTTTTCATTATTTTAGTATCATATGCGATTATCATTGTTATTTTAGATGAGTGTCATTATTTTTGAATAAATGTTTCATTGTTCGAATTCCTGTTTAATGGATTGATAATTATTTATTTATTTTCTACATTGTGTGAACTCAGTTAATATGTAGCATTGTACACTGTTTTATATTATCATTGTTACCTTTATTAACTATCATTATCGAAATTATCGTTTTTAATCTTAATTGATTTATAATACACCTTTAAGATCATTGTTATCTTTATTCACTATCATTGTACGAATAATTAAAATTGTTTATACATTTAACGATAATATATTAGTGGAAGTTGACAGAATTACCTTACAATGACGCACAAATCCATGAACAATGACACACAAAGCCATTAACAATGATAATGATTAACTTAAGATTATGGAATAAATCGCGGTGTATTTTCTCTTTCCGATTTATATGATAATAATGGAATAAATCGTGGGGGATTTGATTTGGTAACTGAATCCGAAAAATCAGCATGTAGATTTAATTCCATTTCAATTTTTCCCATTTAGGACTAATTTGCCCTTTCAATGATAGAAGAAGCTAGCAACAATGATAAATGACAACAGAAAATCTGGGACGTCTATTTTCGAAATCAAAGGCTGGATTTTGGTCTCTGTTCATTCATGGACACATGTTCAGCCATGAATGCACCCCATATATATATATATATATATATATTCTTATTTTTAATTATTAATTCATATAAATTCAAACAAAATACCAATTAAATTACAATTTACAACCTTCAAACTTAATTTATGAATTATGAATGTGGATTAGTTTTATTGTATTATGAAAGTTGTAGATGTAAAAATAAAAAATAAAACAGGTTCGGTTCGGTTCAATTTTGTTTCGGGTTGGAGGGTTCTGGCGATTTGAGTTGGATTTTCCAAAAAATTTGGGTGGGAGGTTTGGACGGGTTGGTTCGATTTCAACCCAAACTGCCCATTGCAAAACTTTGAAGATTAATACTGTTAGCAACAATGATATTTTTAATTGGCTGAATCAAACATTAGGGTATTTTCATAATGTTTTTAATTGTTAAAATCAAATATTAGGGTATAATTCAACGGAGAATCATTAGGTATTGTAAAAGATACCTAGTTATTATTTTAAAAATATATATATATATAAATATTATTAAATAAAGAATAAATAATAATATAAATTAGTTATTTTTAAATCACATGTTTTTGTGAGATATTTCGTGCATTTTCCGTTCGGAATCAGTTTTACAATAAGCGCATTCATTTCCAAATACAAATTTTAACTAAATGATGTATTTTGATCAGAATGTGCTCAGTATAAATTTGATTCCGATCGAAATGTGCATTTCAAGGAATGTGTTCAATACAAAATTGATTTCGAACGAAATGTCTCACTAAAACATAATTATGAGACGTGTTGCAGGGACCCACTCATAAAAAAAATGGATAAGGGTTTAGATTATTCCCTTGACTATTATGATAAGAGCATATTAGATTGTTTGGGACTATTTGGACCATCGACTATTAAAACTGGCTTGTTTTAAATACTTTAGTTTATAAAACATTTATTATACCCTAAGTATTTATATACTTACTCAATCTGAGAAAAATAAAATATTAAATATTTAAAAATAAAACCTCAAATTAAAGTAAATATAATTTTTTAAAATAAATAGTTCAAATGAAAATAAAAATTGACATTTATAACAAAAAAATAAATAAATAAAGTTGAGATGCTCTAATATAAAGAATCTTGAATAATAAAATTTGAATTAAAAATAAGTCTTAACACTACAACAAATAAGGTACGCGTTGTCTATTACTCAATACTGCGTGGTCTAGTAACGGAACAAATATATTGCACAAACCAGATCATTTGGCATTAAATAAAAGACAAGAAACTGTTTGGAAATTTGCAGCAGATTTATCAATATTTTTGTTCTGGGTTCTCTAATACTAAAAGGTTTAAAGCTGCACATAAATTCATATATTTTAAAAAAATGATATTTACTCCACATGCTCATTCATTTTCGAAATAAATTAAGTTACTGTATGATAGTATTACTCCCTCCATCCTATTAGATTAGTCCATTTTTTTATTTTTGTCTGTCCCGCCAGATTAATCCTCTTTTCTAAAAAAAAAAAACTCCTCATATCAATAAATTATTAATTCCACTATATTCATTAATATTGCTTACTGTGTCGAAATAAAAAAGAATTAATGTAATGGGACTGAGGGAGTACTGTATTATTAGAAAGCGAAAAAAATTGGTGGGGACCATTGTAGGTCTGCCTAGGACAGTTGGCTTTGGACAGCTGGACTTAGTGGTTAATTCTAGTTCATCACCTTTTTCCAATATTAAATTAAAAAAAAAATGAGCATTCTAAGATCTAATCTAATCTACTACTTATCAAAAGTAAGTTTGTCAGTTTCAGATGATTGCAATTGGGTACCTTATAATATGCATTCTTTCTTAAGTAGTTCCGAAGTAAGTGCTTAAGTAGTACCTTATAATATGTAAATATTTTTATCATGAAAAGATTAAATTATAATTTTGGGAATTCAAATGACTCAAAGACATGAATTTATTTTTGTGTGTTGGCCTGGGTTCAATCCCTCTTCCATACTTTCTGTCCATATTTATTTTTTTCATTTAAAACATTTACTCCATAAGATAATATGAATGTTTACAAATGTAATATAATATATAAGTATGATATACTTATTTTTATGTGTACTTATTATTATTATTATAATTATTATTAATATTCACATAGATAATTTTCTAATTACTTTATTGTAAATTATATATATATTGTCAAAGTTATATATCTTAAAAAAATAATATTTATAGTTGAAAAAATGTTATTTACAATTCGCAAATATATTATCTCATAAATTTAAAGTAAACATCTTATACAGTCTTACAATAAATCAATACTTATTACATCAACTCTATTTTTATACAAAAAATTTTAGTATATCAAACTGTTTTTTAACATAATAATATTTTTCATACATACCCCCCGGTTTTGTTTTAATATATATATAGATATAAATATAGATATAGATTATAGTGCATTATTGAAATTTAGAACAAGTTTCATTCCAAACCGTAAAACCGGCCGGACCGAACCGTTTTTATATGGTTTGGCCGGTTTGGTTTAGCTAAATTATTCGGCCGGTTTGGTTTGGAAAAATCTCAAACCGTACTTATTGATTTGGCCGAGATTTTTCCCTGAAACCGACCAAACCGGACCGCGAACACCCCAATCCACTACCATGATTATTTTAAAGGTTGTTCTAGGTTGTGGTGATGCGGCGGATTAAAAAAAAAAATAATCATTCAAACAACTCAACAACCGAAGGGGTTCTGTAACCTTTCAAAAAGTTAGGTTATTCAATGAGAATTTGACACTTGTTAATTTTGGGTTGGATAATTGAATTTTATTTTAAATCATAAATAAAATGGATAAATAATTAATAGAATTATATAAAATTTATATCAAAATTCACCATTTAATTTTCTCTACAAATAGAACTCAATATTGATATAGTTTCATAAACAAACCAAGTATCTTATTTTGCTTTCATTATTTGTAATTTGATTCAATTATGCAATTTGTACTTTTTATATAGTAGTAATTTTATTCATAATATTTTTTAATTGTGTTTATAAATTTAAATTATATTTTTGTATGTGTTGCTGATTTCTAAATTTCAATAAAAATTAATATAAATAATATATCTTAACAAAATAAATTGAAATATGATAGAATGTAGGTTGTGTGAAAGTCATTGATGCGAGTAAAAAATAAATTATGTAATTTGCACTTTTTCAGTAATAGCTATTCTATTTATAATATCTTTTAATCGTGTTTATGAATTTAAATTATATTTTTCTATATTTTGTACATTTATAAAAATTGAATTAAAATTAATATAAATAATATATAGAAATAAAATAAAGTAAAAATAAAATAGATTGTAGGTTGTTGAAAGTTATTGTAGTGAGTGAAAATTGAATTAGGTTGTGGATTGTATATGTGGAGGAGAGAGAAATTTAAAAAGTTGGGTTGTACTGGGTTGTTGAAGTCATGATAGTGGGTAATCTGATACTACTGTCCTCAGTTGCTGCTGGTCTACCTGCTGCTACTTCCTATTGGGCTGCTTGTGCCTTGTCCCTCATTAGATATTTCTTGAAAATCATCAGATATTTCAATATTTCAGATGATTTTTTGCAGCACATGGAGTGATGAGGGCATCTTGAACTTTCATCTCAGTCATCCTTAGACTAAACTCGTATTTTTGTAGATAATTTTCAGGGTGCTTTATCTTTGTTATAGACAATGCGGAATTCTCACGTTGTTTATTTTATTGTAATCAGGAGTCAAAGACGCTTGTGTTTGAATATAAGTTAAGCCTTCGTCATTATATTATGGCAAAAACTTGCGTTAGGCAGGCCTAAACGGTTTAGGCGGGTTTTATCCTACCCAAATGGGTTCACCCATCCCAAATAGGGTATATTATATGGGTTTGGGCTTGGGTTAATGGATAAAACCCGCTTAAAGCTTGGGTTAATGGATAAAACCCGCCTAAATCGTTTAGGCCGGCCTAACCCAAGACCTTCCCTTATATTATTAACTTGTATCCACATAACTGAATTAACAAGGAATTATAACTACAATTGTGAAATAACAAGAAGCTCATTCATTGAGAGAAAGATGATATGCCATAAATAATATTGAATCGCGTTGTCTATCTATTTTAATTTATTTTATTTTATTTTTGTTTTTTATTTACCAATAATTTAAACTCAAATCAAAATAAAGAATTGCATTAACAGATAACCGAGTTTAGGCATAAGCCTTACAACCAAACGTGGAGGCCAACATATACAACCTAGTCAGTGTGATTGGTCAATGTAGCTAGACCATCAAGGCAAAGCTTCAATCCAGCAAAGCCATGGGGATAATACACACAGATGATAGGAATGTTTCCAAGACACCTGCCTCATGTTTCGACAACATAATACAAATAAACCAACATGAACCAACCATTTTTTGGTCCCAGAAGTTGCTGCTCCTGCCCTCTCTTGAACATCATGTGCTTTAACATACTTTTACCATTTTACACACACCTTTTTTGTTCACATGTCCATTCCAAGAGTTTCAGGTGCTTACGCGATCTTATATTCTTCTGCGTGGATCCATTTCACTGCTGCTGCATTGAGAAACTTGGCTGGTATAGCAATACTTCACTGTAAGGAGCATATTACTGTTAAAGAAGGCATAAACCATTAAAGAAGGCATAAACCAACCGTGACTTGAGAAGATGGCAAAAATTTAAAAAAAAAAAAAAGGCGCCATATCAAACAAACCATTCATTAGTCACCACCACAGCTATCCATGACAATTAAGACAACACTAACACATCTTATTAAGCTGACAATTTTGTGCTTCATTCGTGAAAGGTGACCTCATTAGTGGACTTTAGCCATAGGTTGGAAGCTTCTTTAGTCGCTGTCTTTCATGCCCCCAATCAGCACCTCAGCCAATCGCCAATCAGGGAGAATACACACAGCAGCAGATCTGCAGCAAGGAGGGAGAATATATTCATTTTTTTGGATCTCTGAAAAAAAAAAAGTTTTATGGTGATTAAGGATTGTGGATAAGCTAGTTTCATTTTGCATAAAAACAAGACACATGGATTCGTACAAACAATATTCACATACACATGAACATGAATATGAGTATTTAGGCTAAATGAATAGGTTTGACTGCTGAAATAGTCAATAAGGTTTTTGGAAGGGCTATATAACAACTCATATGAACTTTCAAGTATATAGACATACCATGAGGGAGCTCAACATCCAGAAGCGCTCTTGTCTACATGGTCCAACATCTAGCCACATTCTCTTTGGTGTATCGGCCACCACTAATTACCTAAAAGAAAAAAGAAAAAAAATATTTCTGCTAAAAAAAAAACGGAAACTATATAGGCAGCAATGAAGTGCTATAAATATTTTATTCAACGGCCTACCAGCAAAGACAAATTGAGTTGCTTCACTATTTGAGTAGATGAGGATTAATAAACACAATTTGAGCACAACAATCTGCTGTGAGACTCCAACATTTCATAACAGGCTACAACACAATAGAATTTGAAGAGAAGCACCACAAAATCACGTTATTCATCATAAACAGATCGACATCCCAATTTTCCAATAATTTTTTCTACTCAATTTGCAAACCAACAAAGAGTTACCCTGCAACCTTACAATGAGAATTTGAGCATACCCAAGTGAATATGAGGGACTACAAAAAAATCCTCTAACATCTAAGCAAAAAATTTCCCAAGATATAAGCAAAAAAAATTGCCGAAGTGAATATGAAGGGGCTACAAAGAAGAGATCCTTAGCACATAAGCAAAGAATGTCAAACCTTGTGCAAAGCTAAGTATCAGTTTAGCTAGACAATATGTCGAGCACCAGGGGGGCACAGCTACGGTGTAATATTTGGTTAAAACTCTGAAAGCTTTCTTTTTGCTTTGCTTCAGGATGTTTGATACTGCTAGGCGAGAAGAAGCACGGAATCTGTTTGAGTACAGTTTCAATGATCATTCTTTGAGAGTTATGACATCAAAATTGGCTATGGTGGATGTAATGCAATCATTGTCTCAGCTTCTGAGGATGTGCAAGGTTCATAACACAATTTGGTGAAATATCGAGCATGTTATCTTTAGAAAAATTGTATCTTGAAGAAGATATGAGATATAAATGAGATGCGTGCTAATCATATCGTCTCAATGAAATTTCATTTTTATAACTTCTTCCACAAGATCACCAATAAGAAAAGTTTGTATATTTACTTCAGGTTTTGATTTTTATATTAAGTAAATTGAGATATGGGGGCTATATATTTAGAATTTAATTTTATTATTTTAATTCAAATTTTAATTTGGGACTACAAGGATAAATTTGTAATTTTATATAATAATTTAAAACTTTATTTTTTCAGGAGGCTGCGTTTAGCAAAATTGCGGCTGCATTTAGAATTACCCGAAGACTAATTGCTAGGTTTTATTGGTGGACTCGGCCCGTTATGCAGTGACGCAAAATAAATGAGTTCGTATAATTTGATAAAATTGCATGCATGCATGTTTTCTTTTTTTTAATTTTTAAATTGAGACATTATAAATTTATTTAGAAATATTGAGTTTTATAATTTTACACTAACTTTGTATCGAAATTACTAACTGGTCAATGATTTTGTGACCGAAATTGCTTAGTTGTCATTAGGGGCGTTCACGGTTTGGCCGAAATCGGTCAAATCGGCCAAACCGAATTTATTTGGTCGGTTTGACCAGTTATAATTTCAATTTTCAAACTGGCAGTTTGAAAATTTTGAAACCGGTCAAAACCGGTTCGGTTACAATTTGCTTTCCCAAATCGGCTGTTTCGACCGGACCGGCCAAATTAATATATAAATATAATTCTTTAATATCATACATGTATTGTGTCTTGATCAGTTGGTCAGCTCAGCGTGTCCTAAACTACTTAACCCATGTTTGATCGCTACTTCTTGCATGCAACATATATTTTTTAAACATAAACATATACTCCCTCCCTCGCGCTACTAGTCCCATTTTTCATTTTCGTCTGTCCCACTTATTAGTCTCATTTCTATTTTTGACAAATAATTAAAGTAAATTAACATAATAAATTAAATTATTTTATCCCAAATCTAACCCTAAATGACTAAACTACCCCAAACCCTAAAAAATTTCCCTTCCCTCACCGCCGCACCCTCACCCTCACCCTCATTTCTCTCCAACCTATTTTTCCTCTCTTTTCGTGAAACCCTTCCTACACCAATCCACCAATCCAACGCCATCTTCCTCTCTTCTCAATTTGCAAGTTGATTCTGATTCTTGCGAGGAAGGTGATTCCGCGGTTGAGGCCGGTGAGCAGGCGCGTCGTGGGGACTAAAACACGGTCGTATAAGACCACGCCGAAGGTGTTATGTTGGGCGGCGGCGTTGAATGGGCTTCCGGCCGAGTCTAGTTTCCGGTACATTGGGTCTACCGACGACTCCTTGAGTCTTAGCGCCTTTCTCTTTTTTTCTAAAACTGATTAGTTTTTTGCAGCCGTCCTTGTTTCAGCCGTCTCCATTTCTAAAACTGATTGGGCATGTTGCCGCCGATGATGTGGTTATTGCCGTCGGAGGGTGGGTGTACAGATTTTAAAAGTTACAGCTTTTTTCAATATTTTTGACCTTATGGTAAATTGTAATACATTAATTATTTATTTAATACATTATTAAATTATTAATCTGGTTGAATATTGGTTCCTGTGCCCATATCTTTGGGACTAATGGGAAGGGACAAAGGTAGTAACATACTTGATAAAATTTAAACTCTATTCTATTTTTTTTTTCACTCAGGTCTCAAACTACATATTTAATTTAACAAAAACAAAAATCATATAACTTATTTAATAAAATTCAAATCCTAACCTATTTTTTTCTCTCCGCCACACTCACGCCTCAACTCTCAATCACCGTATGTCTGCCTGTTGCTTACCCCAGCCTTGTCGACTAGTCGGCGTGGCTGAAATCGCAGTAGTTCAACTGTCAAACCGCTAAACCGGCCGGACCAAATCTGTTTTTATACGATTTGGCCGGTTTGGTTTAGTCAAATTATTTGGCCGGTTTGGTTTGAAAAAATCTCAAACCGTACCTATTGATTTAGCCTTAATTTTCCTCCTGAACTGGCCAAACCAGACCGCGAACACCCCTGGTATGTACCCTTTTTTTGTGAATTTCTGTTAAATCATTTTCGTGTCTTACTCTTGTTTTTTTTTAAATAAGTGTACATTAATCTTAAACACACATACCCAGATGTCCCCCTGGAAGCTCGAACTTGTGACCTCTCAGTCACAGACAAGGTACTTTAACCACTGCACCCCGAGCGAATGGACGTCTTACTCTTGTTTACTTATGCTCAATGTTGCATTCATAAAATATGGGCTTAATTTGGTGATTGATTCTCTTTCTCAATTGGAACTTTGCACTTTTCTTTGAAATACACTACTTCACATCTGTTTCTAAATATATATTTTCTTTTACATTATTACATAATCAGTTGTTAATTTGCATTGCAGTGTGCTCGGGTTGCAGTGATGAAAGTATTTTGTCCATGATCAATCTGATATGAGTTTGAGCTTTGTCGGGAACATTTGTGTGTATTAGTTTAAATAAATGTGATTTTATTCAAAAAAAGAAAGAAAGAAGTATATAGCTATCTAATTACATGAAATAATTAGGAAACAAATAACTACAAGGATATGTACAAATATATCAACTAAAAAGATATGTACAAATATATCTATGAATATGAGGCTTTTCTCCTATAATATCAATATCTCTAATAGAGACGTCAATAATTCCTACTCTATCTTTGAGAGGGTTGAACATTTTAATCTAGGGTTAGGCCAATAGTTAGTTTTTTTTTTTTTTTTTTTTTTCACGCCAAAGTCATAAATTGAATGTTTCTTCTGCTTCGAGCCTTATTATTTTTGTTTCTGACTTTCCTCTGTGTGTCGACTTCAGATAATTGAGCAATAACGCAGTGAAGAAGATGGAAAATGTATTAAAACAAAGGGAGAAAAAACGTGCAGAAGGTGGAGCTGAACCTATTCCAGCAAGAAGTACTACTCTCTCCTTCTCAATTATTTTGTCCATATTACTTTTTTTTTAATGTCTTATTTATATGGGTCTCTATCAAAATTTAGTATCAACAACCCGTAAATTTAACACAATTAATAAGGTCTATTATTGATAAATATTGTTAAATAATCGGGGCGGAGGCCTATTGAAATTTAGTAATATTTATTTTTACATGTGCTTACTAATTTACCCTTGAGCAATCTTATAATTTAAACACAATGATAATTATTGCTAAATAAAGTTAATTTAGGAAGTTTATTCAAATATTTAGTATTTCATAAATGATTTTTGGCATTCTTGCTAGGTAAAACCCGACCAAATAATATTTAATATTCATAAATGATTTTTGGCATTTTGCAAATAAAACTGCTATTTATATGGTCTCTTATTGAAATTTAGTTCTCCCTTCGTCCCGCATAAATTGTCCACTTTTCCTTTTTCGTTTGTCTCGTAATATTAGTCTACTTTCTTAAAATAGCAAGTTTTCACAATTATCAATAAAATATTCATCCCACTACAATCACATACACCCACATACCTTGGTTATCGTGCCTGATCAAAATGGAACAATTTCAGCAAGTTTTGCACACTCATCAATAAAATAATCATCCCACCACCACTCACATACCTTAGTTATCGTGCCGATCAAAATGGGACAATTTGAACAGGACGGAGGAAGTATTATTTTTACATGTGTTTGATAATCTACTTTGAACAACGTTTTAAATTTAACACAATTAATAGGGTCTATTATTGATAATTATTGCTAAATAAGGTTAATTCAATAAATTTATTCAAATATTTTGTATTTATAAATGATTTTTGGCATTATTGCAAGGTAAAATCCGACCAAATAATTGGGACAAAGACATTAATAATGATGGGGAGAGAAGGAACATTATTCGGTGGTTGTGGAAAATCATAACCTACTGGTAAAACTGGATAACCAGTCACAGATTATCTTGATTGGAGATTATCCATCACCACCACCATCACCGCCGACTCCGGTGCTAAATCTGGCATCACAAGACTTGCGAGAGCTACCAGACAAGCCGTCAAGCTTCCCTCATCCATTTCTTCTATTCTTCCTACAGAGAAACGACAATCTGAGATTCATCCATCCCTCAATCTTCGACAGCATGCCGGAGCTGCGGTTTCTCGACATATCCGACACGAAAATCAACATCTTACCTGACTCACTCTTCAAGCTCAAAGTGCTGCTGCTGAGAAACTGCATTTTACTCGGAACGATTCCTTCCGAAATTGGACAGCTCCGCAGTTTAGAGGCGTTGGATCTCCTCGGCGCCGAACTCGACAACCTCCCCAAGGAATTCGGCCAACTCACAGATCTAAGGAGCTTGCATCTGTCTTTTTACGGACCCCATGATTATGAAATAAGTAAGTATGAACAACTGGAATCTCAGCTCGTTTCTCCCGGTTTTTTATCCGGACTCAAGGAAATACGGGCGCTGACCATCCACGTCCACCCCAGTGTTGTAAAAATCCCTGCCTAGGATCGCTTAGGCTCCGCCTAGGCGATCCCCGAGCGAATCGATTATCCTCTAATCCTTGTGTCTAATCGGTCTAGCGAGTAATCGGTGCTTAGGCACCGCCTAGGCCGCCTAATCCGTCTAAGCGCCGATTTAGGTGGCCGACTAAGTATGTTGCCTACCACCTAATCAGTTTAGGAGTCTATTTTTTATATATTTTTATAAAAATAATTAAAAATTATATAATCTTACTTTTTATTTATTGATAAATATATATTATAGATATTAAATATTAAAATTAAATTACCAATTAACTACCGCCTAGGCGCTAGGCCCTACCCGAGCGCCCGATTAGCGCCTAGCGAATTTTACAACCATGGTCCACCCTTAGGATCACCGGTGGACGGACATTGTCCCCAGAATAGTACAGCACACAAGCAAATTTGAGAAGCTGAGTTATCTCGACTTCTACTTTCTGGAAGTAAAAACATTTGTAGAATTCATCGAGACGAGTTCTTCGTGGAAGAATCAGAAATTGTGCTAGTTCAATTTTACTGTTGGCTAGAACGTGAAACGTATTGGATATCGGGTCCCCAAGGAAGTGGAGACACTGTTCGAGCAACAAGAGAGATGCTTGAGGTATGTTCATGGCGACGACGATGGATTAAATCCGTGCTCATTCATGTTTCAGCTTTCTACTTGGATCATCATACCAAAGTCCGGGTTATTTATTTTTTTGGTAGCAAACCCAAGTAGGTAGAAAATCTAAACCCTAAACCTAAATTGGTGGAAAAAAGAGGACTAACCGTAAACAACGTTTACGGTTTTACTACAAATAAGTGAAACCGTATTCGTTGTTTACGGTTTCACTAAAACCTAATTTTTGGTTTAATTAAGTAGCTACTAAATAATAACATTTATTTAAAAAAAAAAGAAACCGTAAACGTTATTTACGGTTTCATGAAAATTAAAAAAAATAAATAAATAAAATTGTAAACAACGTTTACGGTTTCATTATTAATAAAAATTAGGTTTTGAAGTCAGTGGGACTCGAACCCACGATCAACGATAAGAAGTCAGACGCCTTATCCGTTAGGCCACGGGTACTTATTGTTCAAATATGGTTTAAATCTTAAATAAATAAACAATATTGTTTATATTAAAAAAAAAATAAAACTACACCCAGAACACACACGTCGCGAACCCCCCCTCCCCTCCCCTCCCCTGCCCCTGCGCTGTTCCGCCGCCGGCCTTCCCTCCCCTGCCTGCCGACTGCCGTTCGCCGTCTACCCCCGCCGCCGCACTCCCGATCCCCTTTCTCTCTCTCCACGCCGTTCTCTCTCTTTTCCCCCCACCGCCGGCGTCTCCTGCTGCCGCCGTCCTCAGCCCTGCCGCTGCCGCCGTCCTCCTGCCGCTGCCGCCGTCCTCAGCCCCTCATCCTCACAGGTAAGCGTCGCCCTCTACATGTTATTTACTGATTTGAAGAATTATGTGAAGAATTATGTCGATTTGAAGAATTATGTAAATTATGTTGTAAATATTAAGCCCCTACATGTTATTTACTGATTCTGTGATTCATGTTGTAAATTTATGCTCCATGGTGTAATTATTTGAGCTCAATCAGTCGATTCTTTG
>JAPKLW010000065.1:552946-667442 GCA_026898455.1 Plectranthus barbatus | reverse complement strand
TGATCTATAGTTCAATTATAATCATATTACTTGAAATATAATCATAACTATGATCTATAGTTCAATTATAAAGAAATTAATTGAAATATAATCATAAGTATGATCTATAGTTCAATTATAATGAAATTAATTGAAATATAATCATAAGTATGATCTATAGTTCAATTATAATCATATATTACTTGAAATATAATCATAAGTATGATCTATAGTTCAATTATAATGAAATTACTTGAAATATAATCATAACTATGAAATATAATTCAAATATAATCATATTACTTGAAATATAATCATAAGTATGAAATATAGTATAAAATTTAATCATATGAGTAGGAATATTATAAGTATGATAATATTAAAAATAAATAAGTAATTAATCAGAAATAAAATAAATAATATAAAAAAAATACAAAAGACTGAATCTGATTGGCTGGGAAAGGGTCACTCGGATCAAGCATGAAACCGTAAACATTTACGGTTTTATTAAAACCGTAAACACTGTTTACGGTTTTGCTTTATTTTTTTATTTTTTTTATTTTAACGTCGGTTTTTTTTAATTATGATTAAAATTAAAAATGAAAGATACATAAAAACACATGAAATTATATATATATGAAACACATGAAATTTTATAACACATTTAATTCATTTTCAAATGAAAAGTACATAAGAAAACATACAATAAAATGAAAACATACAAGCATACAAACTTATTATAACATCTAAATCTAGTCTTCATCTTCGTCTTCGTCTTCGTCATCTTCATCATTGGTATCACGCTCTCCGTGAGCATTATACATTGAATCAATGGGGAATCTATCCAAACGTGGATGAGACCAAGGACATTTTCTAGTTATATGCTCATCACTGTTGCATCATTTGCAGCTCATTTGGCTAGTGGTGCGCCTACGATTTTGATGATCCATTGACATTCGAGCGCGCTGCGTTCGACGCCTGCCCCTGACATTGTGATGAACAAGTCTTGTATGATTCGGCTGTAATCTCCATCCCACAGATATCAACTCTGTGTTATCTGTGACAGATCGAAATTCTCCACTGTATTGCTGCATCCATGCTGACCGCGTGTAGAACGATTCTACTAGATCAGTGGGGTTCTCCCGCCTTTGAAGACAAACTGCAATGGCATGCGAGCACGGAAAATGGTTTGCTTGCCACTCACCACACTCACATGTTCTGTCACGGTATGAGAGCTCAAACGTAGCTACCCCTCGGCCTCTCACATCTGCTGTAACCGTGTAGCCCTGATTTGCGGCACCCGTGGGGGCAACAATATGCCTTGCAGCCTCAACTCTACTCTTCATAAATTTGGTATGATGATGGGTGGCAAGGAAGGTATCGCATTGTTCGATCTCACCAAGAGCATTACCAAAGATGGATGTCGTCTTTAAAAGAGTAGAATCGACTAATGCTCTAATAGGCAGAAATCGTGTACCTTTCAGAGTATTATTGTGACTCTCAGATACATTAGTCGTTGCATTGCCATAGCGACGACCTCCATCGCGGTAAAGAGTCCACTTATGCTCCGGAATTTGCCTAAGCCATTCACAAGCACTAGGACTCAGGTTCTGCATCTCCCTCCAAGCCCTCTAGTACTGAGACCTGGACTTTGATGAATCAATCTGATAGCAAACCCCTTTGATACCCTGCACATGAAATTTATCCATCAAATTTGTGCAAATATGACGAAGGAAGTACCGATGCCATCCGGCTCCATGAAATCGCTGGGAATGTGTTCGCCAAGCTGCAAGGAGACCGGCATTGCGATAAGATATCATACACACAGGCCGGTCTCCAAGAACATTAAGGCGGAGGTGCTTTAGAAACCAAGTCCAGCTGTGGGTGGTCTCATCATCCACAAGGGCATATGCCAATGGCAATATGCGGTTGTTCGCAGTCTTTGTAACTGCTACGAGCAACTTGCCCTTGTATGTGCCTCGCAGGTGTGTACCATCCACCATGATGACCGGAAACGTGTGCTGAAAAGCCTGCACACAAGCACCGAAGGACCAAAACAAATATCTCAACGTCCGGCGCGGCTCATTCTTCTCGCCTTTTTCGAATTTCCAGACCACCCGCGTATTTGGATTCCGTCGAATCACAGCGTCCATGTGGTTGGGCAATTCATTGATGTTGGACTCCCAATCACCGTACATGTACTCCAGAGCTCTTCTTCGTCCGTGCCAAGCCTTCTTGTAACTCACGGTGACATTGTACTTTTCACGGATAATCACCTTGATGCTCTTCACCTTAAACTCCAGATCTTGTTGAAGGTGGCATCGGATCAAGTGGGATATCATTTCAGACGTGATATTCCGCCCTTGCTGCCTCGAGCTACTTCCGGAGCAATTGTGTCTATCCACCCAGTGAGTAAGTATCCAACCACCAGCAGCAACCGAAGGGATGGCCCGAGCTCTCCATTGGCACGGAACACTTTGTTGAGATGAATTCGAACTGTGAATGGTGTCGCAGTAAACATCCCATAATTTTCGATTCGACTTTTTCAGCCGGTATGCGACGCCTCTACTAGCAGACCAAAGAGTGACAGCCTGCTTCACGTCATCCTTCGAGGTAAAATATAAGCCGGCTGCAATCTCGTTCGGATCACCACTCCACATATTCGGCATACCAAAAAAATTATCATCATCAGTAGGATCAGCATAATTACCAATGTCTGTGTAGACATACCTCCTCTCGACCCCTCAGCCACGAATGCGTCACGCTCTTCAATTTCAGAGTCTGGGTCAGGAATTGATTCCATTTCGTCCTCCTCGTCGGTAGAGAAGCTTTCATCACCACTGGGATCACTTCCAATCTCCGCAACATCGAGCTCATCATTTTCATTGTCCCCACCATGGAGCGTTTCATTTCCACCGTCGTCATCAGCATGGAGCATATAATTTCCATAATCCACAGCATGAAGCGTAATATTTATAGCCGGACGAAAATGACTATATTTGTATAATGCTGCCATACCTCTCTCGTCACAAAGATCAAAAGTACCCCACTGCGGCTTTGAGATAAACTGTAACGTTAGTTGGAGCTCCCACATTGAATTGTTCCAACCAGTTGCTTCAAATATTTTTTCTTTCAACTCCGAGAGATCCAACGATTCTTCATTTATCACCAAGACAAAATCGGGTTCTTGAACGATAGTGCTCTGCCACAAAAAATATATTTCAAAAGGCTGCATTTTGGGTGAGGATTGAAGGATGAAATATGGTGCAGATTCGTCAGAAGAATGGGCAAAAATATGAATATGGATATGGTGAGCTTAAAATGAGTTGTGAGCTTCAAAATATGAATATGGTGAGCTTAAATTGAGTGAAGAAAGCTGTAAAATTATTGTCCATCATTATTGTACTAGCATGGCAGCAAAAGATGACAGAAAACGTGGGAAGAATGGGCAAAATGAAATCGTGAATAGTATTTACGGATTTAATATTTTTAGTATTATTTTTTTAAAAAAAATTCTTAAAACCGTAAACACTGTTTACGGTTTTATTTGTTTTTTTTTTTTTTTGAAACTTCGATTTTTGTAAACCGTTGAAATGGGATATTTTAGATTTTTTTTTTAAATATTTATAAAACCGTAAACACTGTTTACGGTTTTATGTTTTTTTTTTTAAATTTTTTTTATTTGTAAAACCGTAAACATTGTTTACGGTTTCATCAAATATATATTTTTTTAATCCTGCGACGTTTTTAGTTTAGGTTTAGTAAATGAAACCCTAATTTTATATCTTCATAAAACCGTAAATAGTGTTTACGGTTTTAGTGAAACCGTAAACACTATTTACGGTTACACCAGTTTTTTCCACCCATCTAGGTTTTGCGTTTAGGGTTTCTACCTATTAGGGTTTGACCCCATCCAAGAAATCACCCACCAAAGTCAGGAGTTTGTCAGAGTTCGGCATTGCTAATTTCCATGCAGTGAGATTCTGTTTAGTGAGACCGAAGCTTCATGCAATCTTGGACGAGAAAAATGGTGGAACTGCATTTCCATGTCTGGAAGATCTGAGAATCTACTTTTTGTGGGAACTGAAGTATATCTGGAAGAAGCCCTCATTCTCACTCATGAGAATCTTCAAGGCAGCTAAGATGTCTGAAAACTTTAAAGCTCTGAGATTTCTTACAATTAGAGTATGTCATAAGCTGCAGTTTGTTTTCTGGGAATCCATGCTTCATTCTCTCACTAGCCTTGAGGAGCTTGTTGTTATAGACTGCGAACGCTTGGAGAAGATAATCAAAGAGGAATCCAAGAAAGTGAGGTATGACAATGGCAATGGCAATGGCAATAGTCTTCCAAGGTTAAGGAAACTTGAACTTCGCTATCTACCAGAGTTGATTAGTCTTGGAAATGGTGTGCATCTACCTATAGAAGAATTCATTTTGGATGGTTGTGACAAGTTGAAGCTCAACTCTTAACGGCTCGGGTAGTACTCCTTTGCACAACTTTATTAGTCTTATTTTCCTATTTGGAATGTCTCATTTATTAATCTTATAATTTTATTATTTTTTTTATGTTTCATTTATTAATCTCGTTTACTATTGCTTACTTGTACGAGGGAATATTCTCTACTTGCTTGACTATGACTTTGATGCATTATTTCAATTATCATATTTTATTATATTGATGTCGACAAATTAAATGTTGTTTCAGTAGCAAGCCAAAACTTTTTTATAAAATTTTAAGCCCCAAAATTTGATGAGCCCAAATATTATTTTCTTGACCAAATTTATTTAGCCCATGAAATAAATTCTTGTTTGGGTCCTAGTCCAGATCGATGAAGGATATATTTAACGCACCCTCTCACACATAGCGTGGAGCTTTACGAGATCCCATCATCAAAATAAATTGGATCATATCATCGAACTCGGTTAGCTCTGATACCGTGTAAAGATCTTATTTCTCTCCTTACAAAACCGACTTATAAGGAGAGGAACCTTCACCATTATATGTTTCTATACTCTCATGTCCACAATCGATGTGAGATATTCAACGCAGTCAATTTAGAAACTTTTGAAATCATTTCTACTCTCACCAAATGACAAACTATCTTCTCTAGTTTTCACATGGCAATACATTTTCCTTTGAGTATTTTCTTATGAGAATCCCATTTACATTACACGTTTTTTTTATAAGAATGCAGAATAAAGATTGGAATGCACTATATATAAACATATATTTCAATCAGAACAAAAAATAAATACTTGCACAAATTTTTACAATGCATAATTTCGTTATTTATTTAAATGGACAAATTCAACAAAAGGCCAAAACATTAATTTAAGTCCAAATTATTCGCCCTTTTTTCAATTATAGTACAAACTATTACCTTTCTCAATTTTATGTCCGAACTATTAAAAATTATTCAAATATAGGACGAAAAAAATTTCCGGCATCAGAAAAAATAACGGAACATGGTGGAAACCCATTTCATATTAAAAAAAAATGACACATTGTAAATCGAATTATGTGAGTTTCTGGCATGCTCTGCCGAAAAATTTGTTTATCCTATATTTGAATAATTTTTTGTAGTTCAAACATAAAATTTTGAAATGAAATAGTTGGTAGTAGAATTGAAAAAAGACGCCTAATTTGGATTAAAATTGATGTTTTGCCTTCTACAAAAATACTAACGGAAACCAAGAAGAGAAGAAAAAATATTGGAGGGTTTAACGCTCGCGGGAAACTGACTTCTCCAAGATTTTCAATGGCTCCTCTCTCAAGCTGGATCCGCTACATCACCTGCAGAGTGTCACTAATTCCCTCTCTATCTACGAGAAGGTTGAACATTTTAATCTGGTTCAGTGCTTACGATCATATTTTGATAACTTTTCTATATTTGTTGTACGTACATAAATTGGGATCTTTTTTTCTTCTTTGGTCTGGTTAAACTTCGAAGGATCAAAGTATTGATTCTTCTTTTCTGAAGAGCTGAGCCTGTGGATAATGGTGGTTAATAGAATTGAGAATTTTTCTGCCCCTTTAATATCTTGTGTTTGTGCGAAAATGG
Organism: Plectranthus barbatus; assembly: GCA_026898455.1. Classification (NCBI taxonomy): domain Eukaryota; kingdom Viridiplantae; phylum Streptophyta; class Magnoliopsida; order Lamiales; family Lamiaceae; genus Plectranthus; species Plectranthus barbatus. The sequence continues at coordinate 661,401 of JAPKLW010000065.1, read as the reverse complement.
TCACTGAATCGGCTGTTGTCGCTCAAAATCAGTTTGAATTTGGTCGATGTGAGTGGGTTCATTTACTTTGTTTTGCCTTTTCTTTTCAATTTTAGGTTTTGATCATGTTGTAAAAATTGCTATACGCTAGTTGGGTACTAGAGGGGCTTAGCGCCTAGGCCGGGACTAGACGTGATCTAAGCGTTTTTTAGGTGGTTAACTTTTTTTTTTAAAATTTACATATTTCAAATATTAAAAGCATAATTACAAAGCAAAGTTGAATTATTATATTCATACATCTTAAATTTATCTACTTTTGATGTAATTTAAAATAATATTAATACTATGACTTTAGGTTTGTTATTAATAGTCGATATTTTAAGCATTTTTAGTTTTCAAATTTAAATTAGGATTGTAATTATATTAAATATATTTTTTAATATATATATAGTTGAAAATACTAATTTTTGTAAAAAAATAATAATTAATTTCCGCATAACCCGTCTAGCCCATCAAATTGCCACCTAACTCGGCCATTTAATCCGCCTAGGCAGCGCCCAGAAAGTAATGAAAAAAGATGCTTAGCTCCTCCGATTATGGGGTTTACGAATTGACAGGCAAGCTGCCTAGACCGATTTTTGCATAATTGCATGGTAGTCTTACTCGTTAATTATCTTGGTTCTCATGCTTGTTAATGGCTTATTAGAGTCATTAGTTCATAGGTGAACATTTAACTACATGATTACTAGTCTATTTGGAGTTTATTGTATTACATTTTTTTATGATAATGGAAAGCTGATACAATAACAACTCGTTATCTGTTATTTTCCTTGTCCGACTGGCTGGAATTTTGCTTCACCGAATCTTTTTTTATTGATGTGTGTTTACATTTAATGTATATCTAATTAAAATAAATAATAATAATAATTATTTAGGTTTCTTATTTGGGGTGCAGTAATAAAAGCACTATACTATAATCAAGAGAGTTATAGTTCAAGACATGGAAAATGTGTTTAAATTAATTCCAAAATTTTAAAATAAAATAACTGTGTGCAATAAAATTGTGGCTAGGTTTGGAATTTTGTCATTCCAAAAAAAAAAAAATACTAGCAACAAATGGACAAAAAACCAAGAAGAGAAAAAAATATATTGGAGAGTTTCACGTCGCCGGTTACCGAGTTCTCCAACAGACTCTCGAGCTGGCTCCGCTACTGCCACCGCTCCCTCAACTACAGATCCGACTGCTACTTCAACTGCCGAAGCAAGTACTCCATCAATCTCTTTGAGAAGGTAGAGCATTTTAATCTGAGTTTATGCGCTCACGATCATATTTTGATACATTATTGTTTTCTGAAGAGCTGAGCCTGTGCGAAAATCGTCACTTTATCGGCGGTTTTGGCTCAAAATTAGGTTGAATTTCTTATCTTCATTTTAAGGTATTGGAGTAGTTGTGATCCATATTTTTTTGAAAAATTGTTGAATAAAATGTGACTTAGATAGTTCATACTTTCATCTCTTCAATTCCTCAGGTGAAACATTTTAATCTGAGTTAATGCGCTCACGATCATATTTTGATACATTATTGTTTTCTGAAGAGCTGAGCCGGTGCGAAAACCGTCACTTTATCGGCGGTTTTGGCGCAAAATTAGGTTGAATTTCTTATCTTCATTTTTAAGGTTTTGGAGTAGTTGTGATCCATATTTTTTTGAAAAATTGTTGAATAAAATGTGACTTAGATAGTTCATACTTTCATCTCTTCAATTCCTCAGGTGAAACATTTAACGGCATGATTACTGATCTATTGGGAGTTTATTGTACTAGATTTTTTTATGATAATGGAAAGCTTACACAGTAACAACTCGTTATCTGGAATTTGGCTTCAACGAATCTTTGTGATTGCAGACCCATGGACGTGTCAAATCTATGCCAACTCGTTTGCAGCTCCATCAAAAGACATTGAAAACTTTTCTTCTTGGGAAGCTAACCTTTTTGCACCAGAGTAAAGTGGAAGAAATGGCTCCTCCAACTAACAATGTAACTTTTCTTGTTAGGAGAATTCCATATGCATATCCAAGGTATGCTTTTCGATTTGCAAGAGTTATTTGGTGGCACTAACTCTATTTCTATACCTCTATATGTGGGTTAATAGGAATTCTTTGTTTTTTTCAAGTAGTTTACTCTATATGGTACCCTCTAATTGTAGTTGTATCTGTTGATGACTTCTTTATAACCTGCCTTGATTTGAGTATGAGTTGGGAAGTTTTGACATTGTGCCATGGATGCTAAGTGCTAACTAGAAATTATACATAAAGGTGAAGTAATGGCAGCAGAAAGCATCTGCCTCTGTGTTGCTTTGGCTTTAATTGGCTGACTGCCTCTATTTTGTGGTACCCTCTAATGCTAGCCGTATCCGTGGATGACTTCTTTATAACTTACCTTGACTTGAGTATGAGTTGGAAAGTTTTGACATTGTGCCATGGATGCTAAGTGCTAACTAGAAATTATACATAAAGGTGAAGTAATGGCAGCAGAAAGCACCTGCCTCAGTTTTGCTTTGGCTTTAAGTAGCTGACTGCCTCTATGTGGTACCCTCTAATGCTAGCCGTATCCGTTGATGACTTCTTTATAACTTACCTTGACTTGAGTTTGAGTTGGAAAGTTTTGACATTGTGCCATGGGTGCTAAGTGCTAACTAGAAATTTTACATAAAGGTGAAGTAATGGCAGCAGAAAGCACCTGCCTCTGTTTTGCTTTGGCTTTAAGTAGCTGACTGCCTCTATGTTGTGGTACCCTCTAATGGTAGCCGTATCCGTTGATGACTTCCTTATAACTTACCTTGATTTGAGTATGAGTTGGAAAGTTTTGACATTGTGCCATTCGTGCTAAGTTCTAACTAGAAATTATACATAAAGGTGAAGTAGTGGCAGCAGAAAACATCTGCCTCTGTTTTGCTTTGGCTTTTAAGTAGCTGACTGCTTGTATCTTTTTGTGTTCAGTAATACATGTGTTGGAGACATGGTACTGGTGAAGGACCCTACGAACTCACAGAAGTATCTCGTGCGGAGACTAGCAGCCATTGAGGGAGATGAGATGGTTTCCACTGATGAAAAAGATGAACCTTTTGTTCTCGGAGAGAATGAGTGCTGGGTACTTGCTGACGATGAAGCTGCAAAACCCGAGGTCTGTGCTTATTATGCTTGAACATTTATCCTCAGTCTATCCACATAATGCTTCCTAATGAGGTTTCCTTCCTATTTTCAACATTTGAAAACTGATATATATATATGCCTATATGGTTCTGAAAGAAGTTTTCTGATAAAGAGTGGTTCACCTGCTTCTGTTGTTTCCTCAAAGGTTGTTTTGTTGATCCATTGGTAGAGTAAATACAATTTTGGTTTTTGTATTAGTCTGGATGATGACTGATCTTTGACCTTCATGAGGATGTGTTGCAATATACAATCACTTCAAGCTGTTCAAAAACACTTGATTTGATATATATGTGTGTATTCTATCAATAAGACAAGTTTGTTCACATTTACATGATTTGTTTACTTGTTCAGGGTAAATATGTGAATTCATGTGTGTATGCTGGCATGTCTTGTGGCTAGGGGTGATCACGAGTCAAGTATTGCCAGGATCGAGCTAAAACTCGATTCGAAAATTCTAAGCTCGAGCTCAAATTTTCAAGCTCGAGCTCGACTCGGCCTGATTTCTTTAATTTATTTTTAATTTTGATAAAAATATAAAAATATTTATTATTAAATAATGAATTTAGGAAGATTTTTTAATTAAATTACGCTCGATAAGGCTCTTGAGCCTAGCTCGAACTCAAACTCGACTCGGGCTCGATTTAAGTTCGTGCTCGATAAAGCTTGTGAGCCTATCGAATCGAGTATCATGAAGCTCAAGCTCAACTCGATTAGTATCAAGTCGATTTGAGTTTTTTTCGAGCCAATCCCCAGTAGCTTTTGAGCCGGCTTGACTCATGCTCACCCCTACTCGTGGCAGGGCTTCTACGATAGCCGGTCATTTGGCCCCGTTGATATGGAGGACATTGTTGGTAGAGCTATATACATGCTAAAGAATGATGGAGAACACGGGCCCGTAAACAATAGGTTAGCTATTCATGTTACACTGAATTCCACTCTACATAGCTTGCGGTTGTGAATTGCAGACTAATGATATATTACTTCTCTTTCAGCCGTCTCAGCATGATTGAAGATAAGCCTTTACTGGAAGTGGAACTTGATATTGAGGAGATGAAGAATCATAATAATAATAGACAGTAGACCTGGCGAAGTAAGTATCCTCCATGGAATTCTGCCACGATATATATTGACTGAATGTTCATATTTTATGGATGATAGCCCCTTCTGAAGGCTTTTCTGGGCATGATAGATTGATCTATGTTCTTCTTGAGATAACAATGAGCACTGGGGATTTTGGTTAGAAGTAGAGTTAGCATCTGTTCTTGACAATGCTTATGTTTTCTTCATCTTTTGATGCATTGCTGATGCTGTTGGTGGGGCAGTTTGTGGAACAGTGCTGATCTGAACCCTCTTTCTGTCTAATTATTTCTCAGTCTAAACTCAATCATATTTTTGTTAATTTTATATTTATTATTTAATAATAAATTTTGAAACCGGTCAAAACTGGTCCCGTTCTGATTTGGTAGCTTAAATTGATCATTTCGGCCGGACTGATTGGATATATAATATGTCTATCTATCTCTCTATATATAATTTTTAAATATATTATTTTCACATAATTGACCCATGTTTAGATTAAGCCTGTCTCTTTCGATTTTACATTTAAAATTTTAAGGTTATAATCTTAATACAATTAACACATATGTCTCTTTTGATTATATATTAAATAATAAACATAAAATTAAAATTATAGCATAATTAGAGTAATTTAGATTTCAATCCTAGTTTTCTACAAATCAACTAAAATTTTCACTCTCGAAAATATATATTATTGAAAGTTGAAATATGTTTTATTACAAACTATTAAGCTGGCTGGACCAAATTATATTTTATATGGTTTGATCAGTTTGATTTAGATAAATTATCAGATCGTTTTGACCTTTCTAAATTATATTTTTCTTTATTTTTCATTCATTTTTTTTCTTTACGGGGAAACTATTTAATAAATTATTATATCACGATACTATAAAAACAAAAAAAAAAAATTACGGCTAAAGGGTGCCGGTATTTATTTAAATAGTCAAATTTCATAAAAATACCAAAAAAAAAAAAAAAAAAAAGCAGAAAAGCCAAACGAGAAAGAAAAAAAATATTAGGAGGGTTTTACGTCGCCTGAAACAGAGTTCTCCAACAGATTTTCAATGGCTCGGCTCTCAAGCTGGCTCCGCTACTGGCACCGCCACCTCAACTGCCGATCTGAACGCTACATCGAGTGCAGAACCGAGTATTCCGCCAATCTATTTGAGAAGAAGGTAGAGCATTTTAATCTGGGGGTTTATTATGTGCTTACGATCATATTTTCATACATTACATAAATTGCGAATTCTTTCACTTTGATTTTTGTTTCTGAAGAGCTAAGCCCGTGGGATAATGGTGGTTGAAGGAGAAATGCCTAATAAAATTGAGAATTTTCTGCCCCTTCTACTTGTGCGAAATTGGTCACTTTATCGGCGGTTTTGGCTCAAAATTAGGTTGAATTTCTCATCTTCATTTTATGGTTTTGGAGTAGTTGTGATCCATGTAGGTTAAAAGATAAGGATGGAGAAAATTGAACGTAAGATTCTTATCACTGGCTTTATTTTTATGGTTGTCATGCTTATTTATGATTTAAATAGTCTTTCATCTCTTCAAGTTTAAAGACATGATTACTGGTGTCTTCGGAGTTTATTGTGCTAGATTTTTGTGATTTCAGACCCATGGACGTCTCAGTTCTAGGCCAACTCCTTTGCAGCTCTACCAAATGACATTGACAGCTTTTCTTCCCAGGAAGATAACTTTTTTGCACCAGAATAAAGCGGAAGAAATGGCTCCTCCAACTGGGATTAACGATGTAACATTTCTTGTTCGGAGAATTCCATATGCATATCCAAGGTATGCTTTTCGATTTGCAAGAGTTATTTGGTGGCACTGACTCTATTTCTATACCTCTATATGTGGGCTTATGGGAATTCTTTGTTTTTTCAAGTAGTTTACTCTATGTGGTACCCTCTAATTGTACTTGAATCCGTTGACGACTTCTTGATAATTTACCTCGATTGGAGTGTTAGTTGGTATGTTATGACATTGAGCCATCGGTGATAAGTGCTAACTAAAAATTATACATAAAGATGAAGTAATGGGAGCAGAAAACATCTGCATCTTTTTGCTTTGGTTTTAAGTAGCTGACTGCTTGTATCTTTTGTGTTAGAAATACTTTAGTTGGAGACATGGTAGTGCTGAAGGACCCTATGAACTCACAGAAGTATCTTGTGCGGAGAATAGCTGCCGTTGAGGGAGATGAGATGGCTTCCAGTGATGAAAATGAAGAACCTTTTGTTCTCGGAGAGAATGAGTGCTGGGTAGTTGCTGATGATGAAGCCACAAAACCCACGGTCTGTGCTTATTATGCTTGAACATCTATCCTCAATCTATCCACATAATGCTTCCTAATGAGACATCACTCCTATTTTCAACACTTGAATTCCTTGTCTGCCGTTCCTCCATTGATATATGCCTATATGGTTCTGAAAGAAGTTTTCACTTCAAGCTGTTCAAAAACACTTGATTTGTTTATACGTGTGTATTCTACCAATAAGACGTATGCGAATTCATATGTGTATGCTAGTGATGTACTTACAGTTTGCAAAGGGCAGAAATCATTGTTTATTTCTTATTTATACGTTGATGGCATCTGCTGGCATGTCTCGTGGCAGGGCTTCTATGATAGCCGGTCATTTGGCCCGGTTGATATGGAGGACATTATTGGTAGAGCTATATACGTACTAAAGAAAGATGGAGAACATGGGCCCGTAAACAATAGGTTAGCTATTCATGTTACACTGAATTCCACTCTACATAGCTTGCGGTTGTGAATTGCAGACTAATGATATATTACTTCTCTTTCAGCCGTCAGAGCATGATTGAAGATGAGCCTCTACTGGAAGTGGAACTTGATATTGAGGAGATGAAGAATCATAATAATAATTGACAATAGATCTGGCAAAGTAAGTATCCTCCGCGGAATTCTGCCACGAAATAACTTAACTGAATGTTCATATTATGGATGATAGCCCCTTCTGAAGGCTTTTCTGGGCATGATAGATTGATCCATGTATTTTGTCATTTCTTCTTGACATAACAATGAGCATAAATATACGAGATCTCGGATCTTTTGCCCCGGGGATTTTGGTTGGAAGTAGAGTTGCCATCTGTTCTTGACAATGCTTATGTTTTCTTCATCTTCTAATGCTGTTGGTGGGGCAGTTTGTGGAACAGGGCTAATCTGAACCCTATTTTGGTGAATTTCTATCTAATCATTTTCAGCTTTGTATGTTCAATGTTGCATTCATGAATCTAGGCTCAATCTGGTGATTGATTCTCTGTTGAACTTCACTTCTGTTTTGTGCTGACTCTATAATCTTATTATACTGAAACCTTTTTTATTTCGCCAAAATTCTCATCTTTTTCCAAGTAGAGTTTTTTCTTTTACCATATTTTTGTATACCATATCGAATACTGTGGAAAAATTCATACAGTTACAATTATTTCTTTAGATACATCGTCAACGTACCAAAAAATTTTAATATACTGCAATTTTTATAGTTGTTTATGTTGAAATTTATTCAGAAAATTTATTTCCATAGTTAATAATATAATATTACTTTGAAGTCAAATAGTGAAGATGAAATTTTATTTTTAATTTATTATTTTAATTAAAAGTAAGAGTAAAAGATAACTACAAAAATATAATATTTTCCGTATAGTATGTGTTGGTATTCCGTCAATATTACAATGGTTATGCCTTCGACATACCGAAAACTTTCGGTACAATATGATACCTAACAAAAAAAATTACGGTATAAAATTAAAAAAATTCAATAATTTTAGGATGTTTTTAATACGATATATACAAATGTACAATATTTCGATATTTTTTCTAATACACAATTGCACACAATTAGTTGTTTGTGTTGTGAAATTACCTTGAGGTACAATTAACTTTTGAGTTTCTAGATTTTTGTTTTAAAAAGTCCGATATCTTACTGAGACTTAGTTTATACTCCCTCCGTCCCATTAGAGCAGTCTCATTTCTTTTCGGCACGGAGATTAAGGGTTATGAATGTAGTGGAATTAATATTTTATTGGTGAGTGTGAAAAAATTTGCCATTTTAGGAAAATGGAACTAATTTATGGGACAAACAAAAATGGAAAATGGGACTACTTCGATGGAGGGAGTAATATTTAGTCCATGAATCTCTCGAATAGAAGTTTATTTATTTATTTTAAGCTTGAAAATAAGAAAATTTTAAATTAAATGCATTAATTTAATTGAAATTTAATGGGCTAAATAGTAATTGTCATATTCGAAATTCTATAAACTAAACTCGCTACTGTGCTAGGTCTCTTCCGCCTCGCCTCAATTCAATAATTCCGCCGCTAGGGTTTTCCACCACCTCTCTTTCTCCTTCCGATTTGCAGGTTCGTCGATAATTCCTCCGTATGATTCAACTTCTCATTGTTTACTCTTTATATCGTTATTTTATGGTTCTTTGATTTACTTTTTTTTTTTCGCTTGCCAGTTTATTTCAATATATGATTTTTTTTTTTGTTTTGTTTTTTGTTTTAATGGAGTTGTAGTATTTAAATTGGAGGCCGGGAGGGTTGGTCTTACTCATCGTTGATGAATTTTTTGAGGAAATTATATGAGCTTGATTAAGCACTTTTTTTTTTTGGGGTTAATTTCTTATGAAACTGAATTTACTCTATTTGCCATTTCAAGCTTAAAATTTTCTGGATAATGACGATTTTGAACTAATTTTTGGTTTATGTATTGCACATCTGCTTGATTAATTGAGACCGACTTATTCCGCTCCCTGAGTTTACTCTAATTTGCTATTAGAAGCTTAAAGTTATTGAATGAATCCAAAGTTGCTCGGATTAAAGCATTGCTGAAATTGAGACAGACCTTAAAATTTGCAGAATGGAGTCACAAATCAAGCATGCAGTAGTGGTGAAGGTGATTGGTAGGACAGGGTCTCGTGGGCAAGTAACGCAGGTTAGGGTCAAGTTTATCGATGATCAGAATCGTTTTATTATGAGGAATGTGAAGGGCCCTGTTAGGGAGGGCGACATTCTCACCTTGTTGGAGTCTGAAAGAGAGGCTAGGAGGCTGCGATGATCTGCATCGTATCTTCGTCTGGAAGCTTTCAATACTAGCATTTTGATGTAGGACTTTGTGTTATTCTGCTATTCTTGGTTGAAAGTTTAGAACATTCGTTTCATGTAAGCTTTCATTTGGTTATATGAGGGTGATGCTTTGAATCTTATTCCACCTTGATTTTCACATTTGCATTCTCACCTTGTTGGAGTCTGAAAGAGTGGGATAGGAGGCTGCGATGATCTTCATTGTATCTTCCTCAGCTACACGTTTAGAACATTCATTTCATGTAAGCTTTTATTTGGTTATACGAGGGTGCTGCTTTGAATCTGATTCCACCTTGTTTTTCACATGATTATACGAATTCACTTACATTCTCACCCGAATGGAGTCTGAAAGAGAGGCTAGGAGGTTGCGATGATCTGCATAATATCTTTGTCTGTTATTCTGCTATTCTTGATTGGAAGTTTAGAACATTCATTATATGTAAGCTTTCATTTGGTTATACGAGGGTGATTCTTTGAATCTTATTCCACCTTGATTTTCACATGATTATACGAATTCATTTGCATTCTCACCTTGTTGGAGTCTGAAAGAGTGGGATAGGAGGCTGCGATGATCTTCATCGTATCTTCGTCTGCTACACTTACTAGAAGCTTTCAATACTAGCATTTTGATGTAGTACTTTATGTGTTATTCTGCTATTCTTGATTGGAAGTTTAGAACATTCGTTTCATGTATGCTTTTATTTGGTTATAGGTGGTGCTTTGAATCTTATTCCACCTTGATTTTCACATGATTATACGAATTCTTTTGCCTTGTTTAGGGAGATTCAGATTTTCGGTGCATTTTTAATAGAAACTTTCAATGTTTTGCTATTTTATGATACTTCCAATCATATTTGGTGCCTTTCATTAGGAAAAGTTTTGATACATGAGATGTCAATGGAATTGTTCTGTTTTGCCTTTCATCAATACTCGTTAATTTGATGCTTAAATACACTGTTTCAATGTAGAGAAAGCTTACTGAATTTTTTTTTTATCATATCGTTTATCGTACGAAATCTCACGATATAAGAAAAGTTGTTTATGTTGTTACTGTACTGAATTTTTAATTTTTTATTTTCATGTGTTTCATTAGATTAGTTTTATTTTTTAAAATAGAAAAAAATCTCGAGTACAATTTTTACTGTTGTTTGTGCTGAAATTTATGTGAAAATTTATTTATATCAATAATAATATATTAATCTAAATTGAAGAGGTAATACAATGCTAATACAAGATTTTATTTTTAATTTATTATTTTATGAGAAAATAAGAGTAAAATATAATGAAAAGTAAAATATTTTTGGCATGGTATAAGCTGGCAACTATAAATATTAATATAGTCATCACATTTTTAAAATATCAGAAGTTTACCAGTATGATATAGATCTTATCAAAAATCATAATATACTTAATCATTTGAATTTTTTTTTTGATATGATATACATTATGTTATTTTTCTCGTTCCTATATGAATAAACCTAATAATTTGGATATTTTCTCGATAGATTTATATGGTATGACATTTTCCTTGTTCCTATTTGAATGCACAATCGAAAGCACGTACGGCATTTTGACCCACACATATCAATACTTGTCCTTTCCCATCTTATATCTCTTTTACTGGGTAGACCGTAGACACTTACATTGTTACGAGGGAAAAGCTATGAAAATACCTTAAAATATTGTCAATTATGAAAAATATTTTCATATTTTTTTTTCTTGAATTATATTTTAATATTTTATTTTGTCAATTAAAAATACCTTTCACTATAAATAATATCTTAAAGTTTCTCAAATCATTGAATTAAACTCTAATGTTTGATTCTTTCAATTAAAAATACCCTGCATCGCTAATGATGTTAAAATTCTGATGAATTATATGTTAGTTTTAATACAATACTTGTCACATATATACCAAAAAAGGAAATGTCACACATTATTAAATGTAAAATTTATCAAAAATTTAATACCATTAACGACTGAGTGTATTTTTAATTGATAAAATCAAACATTAGGATATAATTCAGTGATAAGAGAAATATTGAGATATTCTTCATAGCTGAGAGTATTTTTAATTGACAAAATAAAATATTAGAGTATTTTTCATAATTTTTCCATATTATAATATACATGTTGTGTTGTGTGTGTGTGTTGGGGTTGAGAGGGGATAAAAACTTGCAAGGAAAGGTAACAAATAATATATTGCAAATTTGGCATTTTTGCTTGAATTTTGTCATGCATAGTGATGAAAGTTGGGGTTAACATTTCTATATAAAGGGTTGTATAATTAAGACAAGAAAATGTAATTAATTATAAAATAAGAAACTGCAATGAAAGAATTGTAGTTGGGCTAAACTAGCTAAGAGTTGGGGAGCTGTCCTTTTTTATAGGAAAGAGAAGAGAAAATTAAGGTTCACTGCTTTTAATGTTGCCTAAACATAGATTAGGGGGATTTTGTAGAAGAATTATCTCAACTTGTGTGTACTTGAAAATTGATATTCTTACCACCCCCTTGGTACGAAATCATTAAATACAATTAACTATTATTAAGTTTTGATTAAAAAAAGAGTATAGCTTGATTTCTTTAATTCATGCATTTGTCTTCTCTATTTGGAGCAAACAACGAATCATATTTTGAGCCCTCAAAAGAGGGGCACTAAAATGAACACGTTTCTTTTTCTTTATTTGACTTGTGCTTTTCCAAAATTAATTAACAAAATTTTATTTTTTTTTACTTTTAATCCTTTTTTACTTTTGGTTTGGGGCAGTTTTTCCTTGGGATGCAATATTGACATTTGTCATTTGATTAATTAATGAAATGAAGAGGTGTTTGATAACACTAGATAATTTTTTATGACATGCTCATCAAGTTTTGTTTTAAGAAACATGTGAAATGAGCTATATATAGAGTCATTATGTAGTAGTTTAAGATTAAACAATTTCTCAAACGGATTAATCAAATTGATGCATATATAATTAATTGGAGCACCATGACCTAACTAAATCAAGTGATAATTAAAAATAAGACATTAGTATGATATTATCCTCTTTGAGTTGATCAATCTTTCACGAGTTTATTTTCGGGCATTGTTGGAGCGGCAATATGATGAGCGCAATTAGAAGGCCCAAAACGGACCTAATCGCACTCAAGAAGGCTGAGCTATAGGCCGGCCCAAACCAGCCCAGACAGAGAATGGTAAGAACAGCTCGTGGAAAAATGGGAGTTCACCTAAACCAGTTCGACCAAAACTACGAAACTAGGCCGACAGCTCGACAAAAGAGGAGACCTTCTTTAAACAGATCGAAAAAAGAAGAACTACTCCAGGCGAGCTGCTCAACGGTCAGCAAGGCAGATGGATGAGGACGCAACAATTTTGGAGGTCGTTGAAGATAGAGACGTTGTAATAATCCCGATAAAGTCGGAGAGCTTTGTTCAACTACCTAGATGTGCGCTCCAAAAATCCTAGTGCCACCATATTCTCTATATATAGGTAAAGGTAAGTCGAAATTCGGCATCTAGCTCTCAACACGTAACACTCATTTTATTAGACCTACTCTAAGTTGTATAAGAAGTCTGTTGTCGAGCTTTGTATTGCTATCGTCAGAGTCCGATCGAATATTTTGTGATATTAGAATAAGTGTTTTATCTTGTTTACATTCGATTTATTCATCTTTTACTTATCTATCGCAATTAACTGTGATTTATCGTTAGCTCGTATTTATTTCATTCCCGTGCATTATTCTTGTTATTTGTTTTAGTCCGTCGACCGGTATTTTTGTGTTATTTGAATCTTGTGTTCTCGGGGCCCATATTCGTACGAATCGAGCATCAATAGACATCATCTAAAAAAGACTCGTACTAATGGGAGTTGTGTGGACTCATATATACAATGAATTTCAACCTTCTTTTTGCAATGTAGAAAAATTAGTTTACCACACCCAACAATCCTCCTTTCAAACCAATGCCAAAATATCCGTGGTCTTTCCTCGAGCACCACATATCCATGGCCTTCCATGCTACTCTCTTCCACAGGTAAATCCATAGTGTGCTACTCTCTTTCGCACACATGTCATTGAAGGTCTCCCACAAACATACCCGAGTCCTTCACAAACTCGATTTTACACACACTAGAGTCCACTACAAATTCGATACCCAACTCCGCTTGAACCTAGGCAATCGTAGGTTCCATTTCCCACAGACAATGCACCTGTTGGGATTGTTACCCATTAGTATAAGACATTTTGAAAAATGTTCAAAAACAAAACCGTATGAACTTGATTAATCCAAAACGAACAATATCATTCTAAGAGTAACGGTCCCAACAATATTTGTGTTGATTTTTGCATTTGTTTGGTTTATTTCTCTTTCTCAAGATTATTCTGAATTCTATAAACATATATATTCGTGATTAACTAAAGATTTCTTTGTGTAGACATATGAATTTTTACTAAAATCTAGTGCAAAATTTTGCTGATTTCTACGTTTGATCTACCTATAATTAACAATATATTAATGGCCAAACAGCAAAATTTAATGATGCAACTACTTTCGTACGATCTAACTATTCTCACTAAATTTTAAAGAGAGATTATCCAAAAATAAATTAATACCGGTTGCCCTATATTAATTTGTGGTTCGATTTTCTGCTATAATTTTATATATAATAAAAAGTAACGTAGTTTTCTAAAATATATCTATGATATTGTTAAAATGTATGACAAATTTTCACTTTTGTTTTAGATATATCATATATGTCAATCTATCAAATTTGTTTCAAGGGAAAGTTTCAGGTTAGGCATGCCTAAATCATTTAGGTGGGTTTTATCCATTAACCAAACCCAAACCCATTTAATATACCCTAATTGGGGATTAATAAACCCTATTTGGGACGGGTGAACCCATTTGGGTAGGATAAAACCCGCCTAAACCGTTTAGGCCTGCCTAGCGCAAGTTTTTGCCTTGTTTCAAATATGTAACAAGAGCAATTATTCGGCGATAAAATTTTGAAAAAAATATAATAATGTGTTATATATTTACATGCTGTGGTGTAGTTTCATAAAAGTAGAGTGTCATTGAGTACCACAAAAAAAAGTGATTGTTAGACTTTGACATATGTTTTAGTAATATTCATAATTTGTAATATTTTTAAGAAACTCACAAATAATTTGTAATATATTTGATATTTTACAGAGAAAAAACCATATTAAGAGAACTAGTAAGAAGACTATCTATGAAAAAAAGCATATTAGGCACATATCAAATCCAATATAATATTGTAGTGAATTGGTCGAGAAATTATTAATATAAATATATTATATGGAGACTGATTGTCATGTCATCCCATAATGTTATCTCTTGGCGCAGTCACATTACCTATTCCTTTGAAAGCAAGAATTAAAACTTGATTTTTGGGAAGTTTGAACTTTCAATTGTGTTACACAGTCAATCACACGCATACACTATGACAATCTTATCATGAGAAATTAAGGGTTGGCTTGATTTTGATTTCATTAATACTCCCTCTGTCCCGTCCCACGCCATTAGTTTCACTTTGATCGAACACGATAATTAATATTAATAAGTATAGTGGAATTAATATTTTATTAGTATGCGAATATTAATTTTCATTTTACGAAATGAGACTAATTCGACAAGATGGAGGGAGTATATTTGCAATTTAAGTAAAGCATTTTTTTTTCTGTAATAATTTAACTCGTTTTACTTTAGTTCATTTGTAGGGTTTTTTATATCCAATCAGGGAATTATATAATAATTTTTCCAAGTTTGTTTACATTGTAATAACAATAATTATCTACTAAAATTGAATATTATAAATCTCAATGATTCTAAACAAAATAGAGAACAAAAACAAATCTTAAATAAATAGCAACAAAAACAAATGTGTAACAAAAGCACTTTAATAATTACATTATTAAAAATGTATTTTAGTAATTGCATTGGATAAATTGAGGGAAAGAGATAAAGTATGTAATAGCACATTTGATTTGACATTCGATTTAATATTACATCCTTCATAGTGAAAACCTCACTACATTTGGAATAAAAAGCAAGAACGAGATTAGTATATAGCACATTTGATTTGACATTGGATTTAAAATCTATGTCATATAGTAAAAACCTCATGCAAAATATGTATACACCAACGATATAAATATTATATAACTCAAAAAATTATTTAAATTTTTAGGTTTGGCAATATCCTTTGGAGATATAAGGAGGAAATTTTCGCTATATAAAAATCCATCCAACTCGCATAAATTTCTTTGGGATGAAAATGCCTAGAAGCGAAATCTACTAATGTCGGAATTTGATCCGAAAAAAAAAATACTTATTGTATATGAACTGACTAAACTAATACTTATATTCCGCATATGAATACAACTTATTGCATAATTAACCAAAAAAAGAGAAAAAAAAATACATAGAATATGGATTTGATAACTCTAAACTATTTTCGAACATGTTTATGTAGTTTATTAATTTTATAGAATTTTGAAAAGTTAAAGATTGAATGGTTTGAATGTAGGTTTTCCAATTATAGTAGGAAAGGGATACTGCACAAGTTTGTATTTTATAACATGTAATAGTAGAAATATAATATAGCATGAGTTAGAAATGAGAATAGTGAATATTCTATTTGGAATTTCAAGCACATTCCATCAAAAGTTCTTGACCCACGCCAAACATGATCTATTTATGCTACACATTTAATAATTTATTATTATTATTATTTATTCTAATTTATGTGTTTAGTTCTAGTAATTGAGTAAAGATAAAGTTAATTAGCTGTTTTTATTTATTGGATACATGAAGTCCTTGTGTATCTAATAGGAGTCCTAAAGCACAAAAAAAATTCGTACAAATTAATTTTGATGAGGAAAAATATTTATATTTGCAAATCTTGATAGTTTGTATGTTTTTATATATTAAGTCCATTTTGATACGTATATAATCGGCCATTCTAATTAATTAAAGTTAAGTTTTTGTGATTTGAATTTTGAATGTTGGATATATATAAGATTAATGTTTGTATGTTAGTAATATTAAAATAAAGAAAATGTTGGCAAGTAAAGGTAATGCTCACTAGTTAATTAATTGTCATCAACTGAATAATTCAGGTCCCACATCAATAAGGTCGTGTCTTCGATATCATGTAAAATTTCAATTTTTCTCTTTAAAAAATCGCGTAACTTATAAGAAGAGATAACTTACACCATTATATGATAGTATATTCCATAATCTCCGGTTGATGTGTGAGATATTTAAAAAAACTAAAACATATAATTTTATTCAATGTTTTTTAGCTGCAGTTATATTTTTAATTTAGTTTTAAGTGAAATATTTTTTAAAATAGGCAAAAATCATAAAATGCCCCCACATATCTTCATCAAAATCTAAAGCAATCCAATACATTAAATCAGTAGTTGAGAATTTGAGATCAATTTCAAATTCCTATAAATCACTTAATTTCTCTTTGATTATGTACATATAATATTCAAAATTAGAGTAAACAAACAAAGTCTTCAATCTTGTTGTTCCCTTTAATATAACCCCATCTTTCAACCTTTTTTCTGTCGCCATCTCAACCTACTGTCTCCCTCTTCCCAAATTTCCACAAAATATCACCCCCTCTCACTCTCTCTCTCTCTCTCTCTCTCTCTCTCTCTCTCACATTAGCAAGACTAACACAATTTATGAAGAAATGGCCAAATGGGAGGTCAGCTATTCCCCTATTATGTATGGGGAGACCAAAACAAATCGACAAAACCTACACCAAGTATTACAGTCGTCTCCCCATATTTATTTTTCTTACAAGGATCATCTCCCTCCTCTCTCTCTCTCTCCTCTCTCTCTCTCTCACTAAAATGGCAATTCCATAACATGAATATGCTACTAGTCAAGTTAAACTCCCACTCTCTCCCATCCTCTTTCGTGTTATCGCCATTATTACTTCATCCACATTCAATCATATAAATCCACGTTACATGCCTTCCACCAAACACCCCCATCTTTTCCACCCCAACGCTCCTTTTTCTTTTCCTCCAAATCTTAAACCCTAAGTAGTCCCCCCCCCCCAAAAAAAAAATAATATACCAACAAATCTCATTTCTAGCAACAACCCATTTGCCCTATCACTTATTACTACATCAATTTCTCAAAAAGGAAATTTTTTGTTTAGCCCTTTTCTGACAATCAGTGATGGATTCCTCATCATTTCCGGAAGTGGAAAGCCCTAATTCAGACAACAACAATTTGGCTGCGGTGGCGGCGACCACGGTGGCAGCGGCGTCGTCCTCCGCCGCGGCGACTCTCAGCCGGTACGAGAACCAGAAGCGGCGCGATTGGAACACCTTCTGCCAGTACCTCAAGAACCACCGCCCGCCGCTCTCCCTCAGCCGCTGCAGCGGCGCCCACGTCCTCGAATTCCTCCGCTACCTCGATCAGTTCGGGAAGACTAAGGTCCACAACCCAATCTGCCCCTTCTTCGGCCACCCCAACCCCCCCGCCCCCTGCCCCTGCCCGCTCCGCCAGGCGTGGGGCAGCCTCGACGCCCTCGTCGGCCGCCTCCGCGCCGCCTACGAGGAAAACGGCGGCAAGCCGGAGACAAACCCTTTCGGCGCGCGAGCCGTGCGCCTCTACCTGCGTGAAGTCCGTGATTTGCAGTCCAAGGCGAGGGGCGTCAGCTACGAGAAGAAGAAGAGGAAGCGGCCGCCGCATCAGCACGCGGCGGCCGCGGCCCCCCCGCCGCCGTCGGCGGGTGAAGGTTGATCAGTAGTTAGTCTCTTCGATAGCAGCATGCAAAACTAGCGGCCCTCCACGCTTTCTATTTTTAGGTAAAATCTTTAATTTAAATATTCTTAGAAAAAAAAAATTATAAAAATATTAAATATGTATGTTATATTATGATATTTTTAGTTTGGGATATTTGGTGCTTAGATTTTGGGGGTTGCCATATTTATGAGCTTTCAATTTCGAGAAAGGAATAACTGCAGTTGTTTGAATCCATCAATAGTTGCTGTCCAAAAAAGAGTTGTTGGAATAGTAATATTATGATGTGTTTCTTTTCAATTCATTTCTCATAAATTATCATGAAATCTCATCTTTGAATCAGTTCTTTCAGTTGGGGTTATTGATTGCTATAATATATGCTCCTACATTTTCTGCATATCTCTGTTCAATTATCGTCACTTCTCCAGCAAAATAAATGTATATATATATATATATATATATATATATATATATATATATATGTGTGTGTGTATCATATGCCATTATTATATAAAAACAAAATAACATAAGATCTGCATTTGAGGAATCAGACTCATATATTTCAGCAGAGTTTAATTAGTGAGAAATTAAATATATATAATTTATAAGTCAATATTAATTTGGAATCATCATGGTTTGTTCACATGGAAGATTCTTGATTAGGATTTCTTGCTAAATTAAAGTTTGTTTTTCATTTTAGTTTTATTGAGTCTCTTAAAAAAGATTTATCAAATCTTGGTGCGGTCACTTCAAATGAAAATTGGCCGACAAATATGTTTTTTTATTTTATTTAATTAGGTATAGCAAATGACAAATGCAACATATAATTTTCCATCTTAATTAATTTCTGATATGCTTGAAAAAAACTGTTGTTTATTTGATCTTACATTTTTGCTCTTTCCATGTCATGTAATTTGCAAAGGAAGAAGATTTTGTAGTTAAACATGGTGATTATATATTATTTCATGATACAACAAGAGTAATGTAATACTATTATGTTGTTTATTTTGTCCCTTCGCTTGATCGAGATGTAGTAGTCAAAACACCTTACTCATAACTGAGAGGTTATGAGTTCGAGCTTTCTGGAGATTTATGAGTGTGTGGGCTGTGGTAGATCCAGAAAATTTTTGTAGGAGGGGCTCGAGATTTTTTTTACTTTCACCTTAACTTTAACTTCTTTATATATTTTTCTTATTTTTATTTATTTTCTTCTTCATAGGGGAGTTATTTTATAAATTATCGAATCACGCTACTATAAAAACATAAAAATTCCAACTAAAAGCCTCCCTAGCTCATACCTAAATCTCACTCTGTGTGCCTTTGTATGTGAATTAGGGGTGTACACGGTTTGGTCCAAACCGGCCAAACCGGCCGAACCGAAATGATTTGGCCAGTTTGGCCGGTTTGGCAAGTGAATTAATCGGCCGGCCGGACCGTAAATTTCAAACCGTATAATTTGGTTTGGTCCATTGTTTGAGTACAAAAACCGGCCGTTTGGACCGGACCGGATCGTTTATAATTTTAATAAATATTTAAATTATATATTGTACTAAAAATATTAATGTAGTACATTTAGTATAGTGGTTCAAGCTATACTTTGAATTTTAAAATGTACAAGTTCAAATCCTTTACGCAACATCATATATTTTATTTTCTCCTATATTTTTATTTACAAATTTTTATTTATTTATTTGTAAACGTCTCTCTTTTTACCCTTATTATCTTCTCGGAATAAGTATGAATCCTATACTGTGCAAAATCATAGAATTTTTATTTTTCTCCTACATTTTTATTTATTTATTGAAATTTAAAATAAACCTTAAACTATCCAATATTACAATCTCACAATTTAATTCAAGCGTTGGTCGGCTTCACCATTGTCGCATCGTAATAATGTGACCTTTTACGAACTATTATGTTTGAGAATGAGATATGAGCTATTATATATTGATGTCATAAATTGTTTGTTTCTATTATGATTGTCTTATACTTTGTCGATGAGAACCATTATTTATTTTTTTTAATTTCTCAAATAAATTATTGCTAAAAATAGAATTTTTTTTATGTTTTGACTTTGCTCGTTAAAGTCATGTTCCAAATCGTTAAACCGGCCGAACCAAACCGTACCAAACCGTTTTATTTGGTTTGCTTTGGTTCGGTTTGAAAAATTAATTTGGCCGGTTTGGTTTGAGAATTTTTCAAACCGTATTATTTAGTTTGGTCCATACTTCGACCTTCAAACCGGCCAAACCAGACCGTGTACACCCCTAATGTGAATGAGGGTGTGCGTTTAAATTAACGTAATATTAGAAAAAAGTAATGTAAATTGTAAATAGATTTGGAGAAAATTAGAAAAGTTTTTCATTTATGATGATGGTCCATATGCAAGAAAGAAAGAAAAGAAATGGTTATAATTTTGCCGACAGCATACATATGATTGGAGTTGCTTTGTTATTACTTTTGACTTGTCATAGAAAAAAGTAGAAAATCCTTAATTTCTTCACTTCAGTGTTCACAATTTTATTTGACAAGACATATGTTTTTAATTTTTTTCTTTTAGACTTTTAGTCAAGACACAGGATGATATCTCATGTGATCTAGATTTAATCTTTTCTCTGACATTTTATCATATAATGTGGGGTATCCCTCAACGACTTTAATATATAAATCACCACTCATCAATTAATCACTATTACAGATGCTCCATACATAGAGAAACCAGTCCATAACTGATGTGGATAGATATAATTTTATTTTATTTTTAAGCTCACTACTCGGTTGAATTGAGGAGCTAGGAACATAAATTTCAAGTTATTATGTCTTTATATAGTGTAAATAAGAGATCATACCCTAATTTATTGACATTTTTGGGAAAATATTTTAATATATTGTTATCAGTTAAAAGACATAAATCTTATTTAGTGTCTATAAACCACACCAAAATCATATTTGACATCCCACGTCGCAAATTAAAATATGATTCAACACTTAAACGCTATTTCACATCCCATATGGCAAATCAAAACGACGTCGTTTATCATTTTCTCCACAACTCCTCGAACAAGTGATTACAAAACCAACTACATTAGAATATTTGTGGATTTGCCAACATTTTTTAACATGATGACAAAACGAAGTTGTTTTGATTTGCCACTTGGAATGCCAAGCGACATTTAACTGCTGAATCATCAACAGTTAACGATGTTAACTCGTTTTGATGCAATTCATAAATGGAAGTACAGATTGGATTTTTTTAACTAACGGTAATCATTGATATATTTTCCCGAAAATGTCAATAATCTAGGGTATTATCCCATATTTTCCCCTTTATATATAATCTAAATCAAGAATGGGATTCTAGGTTTGTATGATGAATACATATGAATGTCACGTGTTAATCTACCTTATTATTTTAACCTTTATATGTGGCCCTATATTTCATGTAGTTATATTAACTTACTATTAGCAGTTATACCCATGGAAACATGCAGTTACAAATCTTATTAATCTTATCTTGCAATTGTGTTCTATTCTGTTCGATTCGGTTTGATTGAAAAATCTTGCTCTGCATTGGATCCAGAATTTTATGAACGAGTTCGCAGATGCATAAGCTAGGTTGTGAAATTGACGATTGCCCTAGAAAATATACCACAAAAAGGCTATTTATAATTTATCTTTCACTTATTTTCCTGTACTATTTGAGCTTTAGGAATTAATTGAAATATCAATATCGAGCAAGTCACACAAATGTAATACTCCATCCGTCCCGTGCTAATTGATACTACCTCTGTCCCTTCCTATTAGTCCCATAGGAAGGGACACACAAACCAATGCAAGTAAATGTTTGTGAGTGGAGTGAAATTAATATTTTATTGATGAGTGTGAAAAAGTTTGCTATTTTAGGAAATGGGACTAATAGGGTGGGACGGACCAAAAAGGCAAATGGGACTAATAGAGTGGGACGGAGGGAGTACATTTTTTTGGCACGGAAATTAAGGATGTGAGTGTAGGTGGAATTAATATTTTATTGTTGAGTATGAAAAAATTGTCATTTTTAGAAATGTAGCAATTCGGGTGGGACACCTAAATTTGTAAGCGTAGCAATTCGGGCGAGACGGAGGGAGTACATAATTTAAAGAACTGGTACGGAATTATGAGTGAATCATCTAAATCAAGAGACATATATGCATTAGATTTATCATTTTTTGAATCCTCATTTAATAAGTGAAATGGGAAAATAATCTCATGTTGTGTTGTGTGCAATTTTAATGTGTAATATTTGCCAATGTGATAAAAAAAAAACTACAATTTATTTAGGGCAGTAAATGAACCAAACTGTTCGTAAATTACTCGTGTCTCAACTAAAAAAAACTCGTTTATTAAATGAATCAAACTTGAGTTTTGCAGTATTTAATTTATGAACTCGTGAGCAAGCTCGTTAGCTAAAATCAGTCCGAAATTTAGAATTATTAATCTTACAAAATTAATATTTTCATTTAAGTAGTAAATATGATAAATATTTACAATTATATAGAAAAATTGAATTTGAGTTCAAATATGATATTATTATTGGAATAAATAATTTTTTCTTTAAGAGATATTAATATTTTAAATAAAATCTAAATTTAGAAAGTTAGTTTAGATTTGACTAATGCTTGATTAAATCCGTGAATTTTAAAATACTAGATAAAAAAAACTCTAAGCTCGACTCGATTCGGTTACACTGTTAAAGTATCCTATATCGACTAGAGACATGAGTGTATACCACCTTATAATAGTGAACAATCGTTTTCCCCATGAAACTCACCGATGCGTGTGAGAGGAGTGTTAAAATATCTCAATTTTGAAATTACAATCAAGCTCCACGTCGCGCGTGAGGTTGTTAAAATATCACATATCACTGAAGATCTGTATGTATACTACCTTATAATAACTGAAAATTATTAATACACCCTCTAAATATATCGGGTGAAATTCAAACTTATAATTAATACAATACATCATTATATTTTATCGTACACATTGGCGGATCCATGTATGGGCTAGGGGGGGCTCCAGCCCCCCCCCACCGGAATTTTTTTTTATTTTTGTAGTATCGCGATCCGGAATTTTTTCGTTTTTGTAGTATCGCGATCCAGAATTTTTTGGATTAGCCCCCCTCATAAAGAAGAAAAAATTGATGAAAATAAGAAAAAAAATATGATACGAAGGATTGAAGTCCAGTGGAGACAAAAATAAATTTTCAGCCCCCCTCACGGCGATTTTCTGGATCCGCCACTGATCGTACATATATTATTATGAACGGTTGCATAATTGGAAATAATGATGTTTTTTTTTCTTTCTCGAAAACTGAATTAATATAACACAACTACTATAATTTATACGTTAAAATTGGACACGTTTAACATCTTCTTTCTCAGTGAATTAATTAGGGTTTCTTTTCAGCCAAATGCGACCAGAGATAATTAAGTTTTGTATATGGTAATAGTAAAATCTCATCTACCCATTTCCACTGTGGAGCCCAATATGACGTCATATTAACAATAATTTACCATTATTCATATTATTACTATTATTATTGTAGTTATTATTACAAACACTGTTAAGAATAAACGATAAAAAGTGGCTGCTCATTTACTAGTTTTGGTAAGAACCACATATTATTGACATGCATAATATAAATATTATTAATAGCCAATAAGAAAATTCAAAGGACTGATATGAAAACTAATGCAATTGAATGTATGACCATATGTAGGGGTGTAATCGAACCGAGTCGAGTCGAGTAGTGCTGTGCTCAAGTTTGACTCGTTTAGTTTCGAGTCGAGCTTCGAGTTTTTTTATCGAATACTTTGATGCTCACGAACTTTATCGAGCTTTAATCGAGCCAAAACGAACTTTCTAAATTTAGAATATATTTTAAATTTTCATTATTATTTTGAAGAAAAAAATTATTTATTCCAAAATTAATATCATATTCATGCTCAAATTCTTAAATTTTTCATTATTAGAAAGATTTATCATTATTTTTACTCTTAAATCATGAAAATTTTATTTTTATAAAAATAATTATTTTTTATTTCTTACCAATTTTAGCTAACGAGCCTGCTCACGAGCTCACGAGTCGAATACTACGATGCTCAAGTTTGGTTCGTTTAATAAACGAGCTTTACTAAACGAACTCGAACGAGCTTTTATCGAGTAGAGATCCGAGTAGTTCACGAACAGTTTGGTTCATTTACACCCCTAACCATATGTATATAGGATTGGGTAAATGATTCTATATGTTAAAATGTTGAAAAAAATGCATTTATCTTCGGTTGAAAAATGTAAAATTAGTGCAACAAAAATGTAAATAGTTGGAGAATTTTTTATGCAGAATTGATACATGTCAGCATTTTTTATGTGGGATTGATACATTTTTTTTAATCATAACGAAAATTCAATAACATTTAATATGCAAAATTCATGCATTTTTTTTAACATAAACGCTAAATACATAAGTTGTAGCACTTATGTACTTTTCAGCCGTGGCCAAATACATTTTTCTTTAACATTTTGACATATAAATTTTTTTTAACGTATAATCACTACCATCACAAAATCTATTTATTGCTTCTAGAGAAAATTTCACTATGTTTAGCTGTACATGGTATACACTTTCAAAATTAACTATTTTTTTAAAAAAAAAGGGGGGGGGGGGGGGGGGAGATTAAGATGAAGAATTTGCAATAATTAATTATTGAGCAGTTTGTGGGATTTTTTTTTGCTGTTTTTAATATTAGTTTTTATGAGTTTTTTCCTAATTAAATCGAAGTCGATGAGCCGACCCCAAAAACAATAGGCTAGGGCCTAAAAATTTCAAGCACAGACTATATTTGGGCCTTTTAATTTTTTTTATTAATTACTTTACACATGAGACTAGGCTCAGATTAATTAATTGCATATTATTTTCTTTCTTAAAAGAACCGCATTAAAAAAAAAGGCATTTAGGTTCAACAATATTGGCCTTAATTTTGGTTAATTTGATTTCCAATATTATCAAATAAACGGATTTAATAAACTTAATATTGACAAGTTTAAGAAAAGACAAAGATATATGAGACGATTGCGAAAAGATCAAACTGAACTTCCATTTTACATGTTTATATTTAATTGGCTAAATTCGAAACGATAATTAAATAGAAATATCAAGCTGTTTAGGAAAAAAAAATCTAGACATGAATATCATGCATGCAAAGCAATGACATACATATATTGCAAATAAAAAATAACAAATCCTACACTACAACCCTAGCTAATACACAAATATCAATTTCTCCCTCACCTAAACCACATACTAATTACTACAAATTTTTTCACACACCCACAAATGACCATTCTAAACCTGCACCAACTAGATGAATCAATTCAAAATACATGCATCTATACAGATCAATACATACAAATACATACAGATTTCAAATAAAACCCGAGCTTCGCGATCACCATCGAGTCTAACAACCTCGAGACATGAGGCTGCTCCAGTCGATCGAGTAGTCCAAGCTCATGTCAAACAAGAATCCAGTGTCATCCTCACACTTGGCCTCCACCAATCTGTGGCTGTGATTCGAGGATGTCGAGGGACGAGGTGCAACGACGTTCTTGTTGCACTCGTCGTTGTATATGTTGCAATGGAGGAGCGGGGATAGGCCGGTGGAGGAGCTAGGGTTAGGGTTTTGCCCCTCGTAGAAGGAGTTGTATGTGGTGAGATTTTGGTGGTGATTAGGTTCGAGTTTCGCTGGGGATGATCCCATGTTAGAAGAAGTGTCACCGGTTATGGATTGGTCGTACAAGTTTTGTGGGATGAAGTTGTTGCTGTTGTCACCCCTCGATTTATAGAACACTCTGCATAATACCCAGTCTTCCTGTGAATGACCATAAAAAATAAAAAATAAATTAGTCATGAAATTAATGAGTCCCATAATCATGTTACATATGATTTAAGTGGAGTTTATTGGAAAATGACTGTATTTTCAATCAAGCCAATGAAAGTGGACATGGAATCTTTCTAGTACAGTTTCTTGAGTATTGGAGAAGCTAAATTTGTGTCAATATTCTTGCTATCTAGCTTGGTTTACAACAATTGTATTATTCTGTTACATATCGTGTCATGTTCGTGTTTCAATATTTTCAAAGAAAATGACTTATTTTACTATTCACTATAGAAAATGATGTAATTTTTATCCAAAATGATACTTTGTGTTCAAGGAATTAGGTATCATTTTTTGTTCAAGGAAGATTCATCTTTTCTCATTTAAATTAAAAAATAGAAAAGATCATGATATTTGTATATTTGTGTTGTAACAAAAAAAAAGAAAAGAAAAAAGAAAATGACTATTTTACTATTCATTAATATAGAAAAAGATGTAATTTTTATCCAAATGATACTTCATTTTGGAGGGATCAGGTATCATTTTGTGTTCAAGGAAGATTCATTTTTTCTCATTTTATTTTAAAATATAGAAAAGATTATGATATTTTTATATTTGTGTTGTAACAAAAAAAAAGTTTTATATATATACATATATATATAGATATAACAAACTAAAATAAAGCTACACCAACCTTAGGAGGCATGTGAGGGTTTTCAAGGCGAAATTCATGCATGATCCAACCAGTTTTGATCCCATTTGGAGCTCTATTCTTGTAGAAAACTAGGGTCTTCCTCATCCCCACCACTGCCCGGCTGACCGGGTCGAGCACGTTCCGGTCCTTGCCCGTAGCCTTCCAGTAGCCGGAGCTCGTGGCCCGGTTAGTCCGGTAGCCGGTCGCGTATTTCCGATCACGGAAGCTAAAGAAGTACCACTCGTTTGAGTTCAGCTTTGCCACATCTATACAAAAAATAATCACCAATATTGTTATAATTAATTTCAAAATGTAAGAATAATTTTAATTTTTTTTTTTTGTAATTATGCATTAGTTAAGACATCAAATTGGAAACCTAGTACGATTGTACAGTCCATTCACGTGATATTTGATGGTTCATTTTAAAGTGATAAAAGTAGGTCATGAGTCATCGAAGAAAGAATCTCAAGGGCCAAGTTGAATGAATTTTGTTAATTTGTAATAATTAAATTAATTGAGGCTTCACGTACAAGCTAAGGATGGGATAATTATCAACTCAATTATATGTAAAAAAAGTGTATGTATATTCTTCTAATTTAGTGAGGACCACTAAATTAATAAAAACAAAAAACATGTTTTTTTTTCTTGATGGCGCGCGATTGAGAATTTATAATTTCTTCAAGAATATGATATAAATTACAAATATTCACTAATAGAGAACATTCCCTTTAGATTATAAAAAAATATACTTCAAATTAATAAATTTATTAACATAATTGAAATAGAAGCAAGATTCATGAAACTGGAGTGGAGAGAAAAATGTCACCACCTTTTAACTTTTTTAATTTCTTGAAAAAAAAATATAAATCGGCCTTTTTTGTAAAATGTTTAGCAAAGGAAGAAGAGACAGCTTCAATCAACTTTTGAAACCCTTTTCAAAAATAGAAAACTCATGTAGATATATGCATTCCATATATATAAAACTAGATAGAATGCATGCATCCTACAATATAAGATACCTCATCATACTCAAAAAAAAAAAAAAAAAAAAAAAACTCCCCTCTCTCTCTCTAAAAACTACCAAAAGAATGAGAGAGAAGGG
This sequence comes from Plectranthus barbatus, assembly GCA_026898455.1. NCBI lineage: Eukaryota > Viridiplantae > Streptophyta > Magnoliopsida > Lamiales > Lamiaceae > Plectranthus > Plectranthus barbatus. Next base: position 633,530 of record JAPKLW010000065.1, on the reverse strand, counting down.
TTTCGTACCAGGAAGCTGCCATGGCTCACAAACATGAAGATCGATTTCGACTAAAGTCCCTCTGAGATCAGCTTCTTCATTAGCAATCTTTTTATGAAGATAATGGCAAACCAGCTCTTCATCACTCGGATAAAACCTAAACCCCGGTGGTAGTGTGCAGCCGATGTCTCTTAGACCCATCTTCAACCTCCTTGATCAGAGAGAGAGAGATATAGATACAAATATAGAGAGAGAATGATTATGTATATATATATATATATGTATATGAATAGATATAGTCACGTAAAGAGTTGATTCCTCGACAAGGAAAATAAAGTAGTTTTTTCTGGGAAAAAGGCTAGAGCTTCTTTTATATATATATATATATTTTTCTGGTATATTATTTTTTTATGGATAGAGGTGGAGAATTTAAGGGGTTGGTAAAGTCATGTGTTCATATATAGAGGGGGGAGGGGCCATTACCATAGCCAAAAAATAAGTAAATAAATTGTGAAATGATTTAATTATTGGAGAAGTTTGATGCTTGTTTAAGTAAGTGTGTGATACATGTATATCTATCTCTACGTATTTCATGGGAACTTCCAAGAAAACCCAAACTCACAAGAAAGGTGTACGTGGATATTGGGTTGGATTTATTTCAATATTTTAATTTAATTTAATTCCTTAAACCAATAAACTAGGAAATTCCATATCATTTCCAACTTGGTAGAGACAACCAAAATGCTCTTTCATTTGATTGTGGATGTTACACATATTTAGAAGCTCAAATTATGCTCCCATCGTCCATTGAATATAAGGATTATGAATGATTGAGTTTATGAAAATTAAATACATGTATATTGTATTTATTGTTAATTATGAATTGCAATTGTGGATAAAATACAATTTGTGAGAAATGGCCCTGATTTATACTCCCTCAGTTCCGATTATGTGATTCAGTTTGATCTTGTATGTTTGTAAAAAAAAATATTTAATATTTAAATAAACTTTCAAGATTATACCTTTATTTAAAGTATTAATTAACCTCTCATTTTCATAATATTACAATTAATATTATCATTTTCCAAAGTTATTCAGGGGTATAATTGTAAATTAACTGAGAAAAATAATGAGTACTAAATTTAAAGATAGACCATATAATTAAAATTTGAAACACCCTAAAATAGTAACTTAAACCAAATAATTGGAACAAGAGAGTAATTAGATTTCGTATTACAAGAGGTTTTTTATATTATCATTTAGTGTTGGAATATATTTTTTTCGAGTAAAAAGAAATAAAAGAAGACACAGAATCTGTGGTCTAGCTTAGAGGTGGGAAAAAATACCGAAATACCGATATACCGTACATATCGTATCGAAAAAATATCAAAAATACCGAAATCTTGATATACCGTCATTAACGGTACGGTATGATACCGTACCGAAAATCTACGGTACGGTAACGGTATGAGATTCTAAAATATAGGGTATACCGTCTACATACCGTACCGAATATATAAATATTATTTTTATTTTAAATAATATAATATTATTCATATATAATAGTATTTATCGTATATATTTATTTCAATAAATGTTCATAACTAATATTTTTCTAATTTTAATTCTTTATTCTCCCTCGTTCAATTGGGTTAGAAGAAAATAATAATAAAAATAGTTTTAAAAAATAATAATAATAATAATAATAATAAATAGTTTTTTAAAAAATATAGTTAGAAGAAAAAATAACAACAAAATGAGTAACTTTTTAAAGTTATTATCGTACATAATAAAGTATCCCACATTGATAAAGAATAAAACATACACAAATGAAAGCATCTATAAATGAGCAGCCATTTTGATATCTCACATCGGTTAGTTATCAAATACAAATGAAATGAGTCACCTATAAAATACATCTTTGTATAGCTAATTAGTGTTATTACCTAAACCATTAATTTGGTGGTAATTGGGACAAGGTTGTTGGCCACATAGCTGGTGAGAAGTTACCTTGGAACCCATTTTTTTAATTAAATAATAATTTTATTAATATTTATATATTATTTTAATTAATAATATTCGGTACGGTACGGTATACTGTTACGGTATATCACGGTATACCGTAAAATTTCGGTACGGTACGGTATACCGTTATTACGGTACGATAACGGTATTCAGTTTTTGTTATACCGAAACTTCGGTATACCGAAGTTCGGTATACTGATAGTTACGGTATGGTAACGGTATGAATTTTTTCATACCGTAAAATTCGGTACGGTATACGGTATGGCGAAAAATTTTCGGTATACCGTACCGTCCCACCCCTAGTCTAGCTAGGCATATTCTCAAGATGAGTATATACTTTACATATAATAATATAATGGAAGATTTAATTAATTTATATATATATATATATATATATATATAATACTCATCTTGAGGCCAATTAATTTCATAGTATAATAATATAATGGTGGATTTATATTAATCATCTAAATATAATGTATTTGTGGATCTAAATAATTGAGGGCTAAGGTATTTTGATGTAGAAAGCCAATGACGTATCAAAAAGAAGTCCATTTATACTGATTTTAACTCTCTATTTGTGGGGCTCAGAATGTTTCTGATGTATGTATGTGGTTTCCCAACAGTCATCTATATATATATATATATATATATATATATATATGAGGGATCATGTAAAAAAAACACATGTAAGAAAAAAGAATGAATCATGTCCATCAGATCTAAAAAAATCAATGGTTGATATTGAATCAAACAACAACTAAAATGCAATCAAGCAACAAAATAATGAAGCAACAACTAAAGCACAATCAAGCAACATTGCAATCAAGCAACGACCTGAATACAATCAAGCAATGTCGTGAATGCAATCAAGCATCTTTCTCACTTTCTCACCTTAAGAGTTTTCTCACTGGATCCGTTCCCCATATATATATATATATACATACATATTTGCGTATTATGCAATAATTTGGCTGAGACAAGGTACCATTTCCAGATGAAACCGAAAATTATTTGTCTTTAACTATTAACTATAGTTAAACATAGATAGCTCCGATTCATACAAATGATTAGTTATTTGATTTCTTCAGATGATTTCAATGTTACAAATTGATTCATGCCCCAGTCTGATTTTACATATTCATAATTTGTTTTCAAACTTGAAAAATATATCGTGAAGCATCAAGAAAAACAATAGCTTTTTTCTGGGGATTATATAAAAATGAACCATTAATATTCCACCATAATATAATTAATTTTATGATTTCATATGATCATCTTTCTCTCTCTAGAATTCTGTCGAAACTATGGCAAAAAGATGAGAATTTCATGGGTGTAGTTCAATCATGCTAGTAGATACCATGAATGTAGCATATAACTTGTTGATTAATTAATTTGATTGAAATTAATGCAAAATTATTTGATGAACCTAATTAATTATTTGCTGAAAAGTACTTGACCACAGATTTTAATCATAATTAGTAGAACCTTAATCTGCATGTGATGTGAAATATATAATGTACTTGAGCTCGTCATCAAAATTCTTTATTCCTCAAATAATTATATCATTTTTATATGGTTTAGATTTTATAGCACAAAAATAATCCAAGACTCAAAAGATTAATTATCGTTCAGAACCCGAAAGATAAATTATCAATTCAGGACCTGAAAGATTACAAAATTTCTTGATTATTATCCCGAAAGATCATAAAACTTCTATATCAGGTGAGGTTATAAATGAACCAAAGTACTGCTCGTGAGTTACTCAAATTTTGATTCGATAAAAGCTCGTTCGAGCTCATTTATTAAATTAACCAAACTTAAGCATCATAGTATTCGACTTGTGAGTTCGTGAGCAAGCTCGTTAGCTAAAATTAGTAAGAACTATAAAATACTCAATTTTATGAAAATATTATTTTCATGATTTAAGAGTAACCATAATGATGAATCTTCCCAATAGTGAGAAAAATTTGAATTTGAGCATTAATATGATATTAATTTTTGAATAAATAACTTTTTCTTTTAAAATAATAATGAATATTTTATATATATTCTAAATTTTTTTGGCTCGACTTAGGCTCGATGAAGCTCGTGAACTTCAAAGTATTCGATAAAAAAGCTCGAATCTCGATTCTGTACTAAACGAGTTAATTTTGAGCACGACACTACTCGACTCAGTTCGATTACACCCCTAATATCAGGTCCTGAATTTAGAATTATATGATCTTTCACTTCCTGAATTGAGAATTTATCTTTTGGACCCGGAATCAATAACTAAACTATTTTTTGAGTCTTGAATCGACAATATTTTTTTTTTCATTAAAAACAAAAACAAACGTATGATATTCCTACCTAATTAAAAACACAAAATCGTGTGTCTGAACGGAAGCTGAGGAACCAACAAAGGTCGTGCGCCTTGTGCAGCTCAACATGTTTTTTTGTTTGTTGGGTGACACCTCTCTATACATATTTTATAGTTATTAGTAGTAATAGAATTTAGATATTGAAGCTAATTATATATTGGTCGTATCTATTTTAGTTCACGAATTATAAATTTAGTTAGGTTTTGTCCATTATGAATAATTCTTTATAGGATCATGCATTTTTCCTAAATTATGACTAGGGAAACATCGTGTATCGAATTTAATACGGTCTCATTAAATAGTTAATTCATATTTATAAAAATAAAAAAGGAGTATTATCAATTCAAGACCCGAAAATAGTTTAATTATCGATTTAGGACCAGAAAGATTAATTCTCAATTCATGACCTGAAAAATCACAAAAATTCTTAATTCAGGACCTTAATATCAGATCCTGAATTGAGAATTTAATACGATCTCAATAAGTAGTTAATTTATATTTATAAAAATAAAAATGAGTATTATCAATTCAGGACCTGTAAAAGATAGTTTAAATATCAATTCATGACCCAAAAGATGAATTCTCAATTCTGGACCTAAAAAATCATAAAAATCCTCAATTAAGTACCTAAAAGATCATACAATTCTCAATCTAGGACCTCAATATCAAATCTTGAATTGAGAATTGCCTGATCTTTCGAGTCCTGAATTAAGTAATCATCTTTCGGGTTCTGAATCGACAAATCTCCAAATAAATTTTATTGGAATGGGGTTAATGATATATATAAGTTGGTATGTATTTGTGGATGTTGGTGAAAGTGTGACGGCTTCATATTCCTTCGCATCTTGAGATTGGAGCCAATAATTGTGACCTACTTAGTCTATTTTGAGATCATTCACCTCCATAAGTCATGGCCTCAATCGGCATAATTATAGGGACCCCTCTCTCTCTTGTCATTTTCATTTGCAACATATCTCTCTAACCAATTTTTAATTAATATATAAATAATTTTATTGAACCTTATATATAATTATTATGATAAAATTTATGTAAGTATAGAACTTGGGGTTTAATTTTAAACTTTCCAACTAGGTAATAACTATATGAAGAATATGGTGATAGAGATGTAACGATGTGTGTGGAGCATTAATTACTAATTAATGAAGTATTCATATTTCATCGTGTGGTGTCGAATTGATTGATCGAGTTATATTCAATCATCAATATATATTTGCTACCTTCTATTTTATATTCTTAATATAGAGAGACTCCAAGGAAAATCAAATAGTGTGTAAAATTAAAAAAATATTCAAATTATTGATTGTGAAGATTTTCCGTTTTGGAATTTTAAAAAGAAAAATAAAAATTATATAGAGCTAAAAATTAAAACCAACATCTTTTTCAATATTTTTTTCAATTCATTCCAATATTTTGTTTTACACGCGGAACTAAATATATCATTTTTTGACACGTATTACTTTAGATATGTAGTAATTAGATTTAAAAATTGAAGTTACATCAAGATTATATATTATAGTTTATATATAAACGAATATATATTTGTTAGAAAAATGTGTCGCGTCTATATTATAAATGACATGACATATTATTTCCCCTAGTTCCCTATATAAACATCAACATTTACTGTTTATGAGATATAAAGTGTAGAATTAATTTAAATTAAACACCACCATTAATTCTAAATTTCAACTCTCTTGCCACGTCATCGGAATAATTCAAGGTGTCCCATGTAGAAAATTGTTGCGGAAATTATGTATTTATTAATGAATTTATTTAGTTAATTGATTTTCAATTTTGTATGGTTTCACTCACCATCCCAAGATTCGCAATAGAAGTTGACAACTAACTAGCTTGATTTCAATTATATTTAATTAATTTGTTTAAATAAAATAATAACAAGATTTAACTAATTTGAGATTCGTTTTTTGAAATAAATTATCGGAACTAGCTTGAGCTACAAGATTATTTTTGAAGCTTTAATTTGTAGATAACTTCATTCTTTTTGACAAAATTGGAAAAGTTCTACCTTTTAGTCTCTCACTTTTTCTTTTCGTTTTTCAGCGGATAATTACTTTTTATTACATCCTTATACATGTAACATGTAACATATAATCTATTTCTTAAGAAAATTAATCCTCAAGAGAGAGAGAGAATACTATTTAGGTAGGACAGACAAATTAGTTGATTTTTTTACAAGAAATACTTTAGATTGATGAAGATATATTTGTCAAGAAACTATACACTAATCTCAAGAGATGATAATTTAAAATAGGAGAATTAAATCATTTCACGATTTGTACAAAAAAATCTTTATGATTGGCTGTTACATCAAGATATTTATACTTCATATATAATACTCATTTTTCATCAGATTTATTGCCATTTTGATGTCTCCCTATTCTTTTTCCTTTTTTTTATAATGAAAATATATTGACGATTTTTTCAATAAAATAACAATATATTTTATATGTCTATGTATGTCGACGATGAATAGGAATAAGGAACAAAATTTCGGTAACCATAAAATAACAAAAGAAATAAATTAATAAATAGACAATTTTGTAAATGAAATGGACATAGTGGAAACAAACGAAATATCTAAATCATTAAACTCACATTCATTTCCTTTGTCCAGACAAATATTTCAAAATAAATATGATGAGTCTAAGGTTAGGCCATATCCAAGCTAAAAAGCTTCAAAATTGGGTTTTCCAGGTGGCATATTGTTGTGATGGAATAATTGGATAAATGCATTAAAATTATTATTATAATACTTATTATTATATTCCATTCAATTTCTTTGGATTGCAAAACCTCCTGTCTCACTTGGATCAATCATCATGAATAATAATAATAATAATAATAATAATAATAATGATAATAATTATCATCATCATCATTATTATTATTATTATTATTATTATTATTATTATTATTATTATTATTATATTTCATTCAATTTATTTGGATTGGAAAACCTCCTGTCTCACGTGGATCAATCATAATGAATAATATTGATGTAATACATTTGATATATTGAAAGATGAACTACTTCTTGTGCAAATCCACTTGCATTAGACACTATCTCTTTTATAATCAATGAAGCAATCAATGTTTAAAGATAAATTATACCAAACACTTGTCAAAATAAGACTAGTAAATCCATGAGACCATCTAATTATTGAGATTCTTGAATTGCTTTTGGACTTCCAATTTAATACTATTAAAAGATGATTGGACTCAAAAGAAAATATAAATTATATATGCTCCCGGAAAGTGAAGATTATATTATGAGGGTATTAAATGCATGTTTCCAATCTTGAGGAGATTAAATTATTTATTTAATCATTGAGTTTATTTATTTATGATATTGTACCAAATTAAGATCTGAGTTTTAAGATGTTGCATGTTAAAAATAAAACCCATTTTTTAATAATAATAATAAAAAAAACAGACACAGATCATCTCATGTTTAAAATGAAGGATAATTGTCTATCTAGGACTCAAAAGATAGCTTAATTATTAATTCAAGACCAAGACCTAGGGGACGTTTGGTTTAAGTGTCGGAATCACTATGGGTATGGGTATAGGTATGGGTTTGAAAGTAGCGGGAATGGTATGGGTTTAAGAATTTCAATAAAGATGTTTGGTTTATAAAATAGGTTTGGAAATCATTTTAAATTCTGATATTTTATTGCTTAACATATTTAGAAAAAGAATTAAATATTAAATAAAGAATAATAATAATAATTAATTTTTTAATAAAAAACCAATAAATAAAATAAAGTAATAAATATTATAACTTTGAAATATTTATTTTTATATTTATTTTATACAAAATAAAATTAATATAAAAATAAAAAATAGTATAATATATTATCACAACACTTAATTATAGAAAATATTTTATTATAATAATAATATTAAAATATATAGTAATAATAAATTAATAAAATATAATTATAAAAATATTTATTTAATAATAATTACTTTAATTTTAAACTAATATTTTAAATAATTAATATAATTTTAACAATATTATTATATTAATAAAAATATATTATTAAAATAGAATTTTATATCATAATTAATATTTATAATTAATAATATAATATTAATTATGCAATAAATGATTTTACAAATATTATTATAATAATAAATAATAATAATAATATATAATTAAAATAATATTTTAAATATAATTAAGATTCCATTATTATTATTATTATAATATATATTTAATTACTAATTTAATATTGTAATATTAATTAAGTAATGAAATATTTATCTTCTTATTTATAAAATAATAATATTTTTATTAATATTATAATATTGATTATTATATTATATTATATGATATTAAAAATAAAAAAAAAATTTGGGATGAAGATTTGAGGATTCCCAAGTTTTTGGGAATGATTTGATTCCCGATGGAATGATACTCGCAAAACAAACGGTGGATTTCGGAATCATTCCATTCCCTGATTCCGAAACCCACCAACCAAACACCCCCCTAGTATTGAGATCTTGAATTGAGAGGTTTAGAATCCTGGATTAAATTTTTTTGGGATCTTTCAGGTCATGAATTGAGAATTAATCTTTTGAGTCTTAAATTGATAATTAAACTATCTTTCGAGCCCTGAATTGAAAATACTCCTTGAATAAATTATTACAACACCTAATACAGTCTACAAAATATCTAGAGAGGTGCAGGGAGACAGCATACTAAATTTCTGAACATTCACCATGTCTGCAGCAGGAGATGGATTATACACCCTCATCAAAATACAGGAACAAGAGCAAAGTCAGTACTTGAGGGGTGACTGTTGAGTAGGAAGCAGACCAAAGCGCTTCTTCAAAAGAATCCTCTGCCTTGAGTATTTGTCATCAGGAGAAAACCGAGCTGCACGGAGGAAAAGGCGCGATAAGTCACACTACCAGGCATTCTCTGTATGACATGGTTATAATGTATATTCTAATGGGAATCACAAGAATCAGAACACAAGCAAGAGATACACCTCAATGCTGCTTTTTAAGACAACAAAAAAAGAAGGAATATATGCTGTTTAATCCTACTGATGTGGAATCGTCTCTTCTCTATTCTACAATCTTGATTTTTGAAATGGATGATTTCCCTAATATTAGTTCCCTTCCATAACAGGAATTGCATCGCATGTATGTAACTAAATTACAGAAGAGCATAAGCAGGCCAAAACAAAAGCCTCAACAGAGTGTCCAATAGCATTAGCAGAGCAGACATAACATAACAGTTTCAGAAATTCGTGAACAAAAAAAAATGGTTACAAATAAAGCCTAAAACTTCTTTTGACATTGTATAAATTCCTGAAGAAACTATAAATTCCCGAGTTGATGACAAGTTTATCGCACATGACTATAGCAAATAGAGATGGATTTTAGCAGATTTTGAACGAAATGGCCATGTCGAAATTGTACAGATTACTATTCAATACATCCAAATATGTTGACAGCCCTGCATAAAGTGATTTGTAACTCTCAAAAGAAGCTACTAAATAGAATATAAAAAACTTTGAAACTATTGATCTGGCAGCCTGAGGTCATTGTTAAGGTTATTATAAAGGCAAATCCATTTACATTTTAATATCACTGATCAAAACACAGATAAAGAGAGAATTTGCAGAGCTTCTTAAAATGAGAGCTTTTTAAGCAATATTTTAAAAATGTGCTAATTTTCTGATGTTTAGTGATATCAACAAGTAAGCCCTCATTTTCCCAAGAGATCAAAAATACAAAATCATCAATAACAATGCAGCCTGTTAGGAGAAACTCTGCAAATTTCAAATGATGTTCACCATCAATGCACCAAGAACATCATGGTGGCATGCCTACTTCAATAAACACACTCAAATTAAGGCCTCCCAAATTTCCTCAACTCAACAACACACACCAACACTCAAATTCGCACATCATAAATTATGAGAAGCAATAGCACACTAAAACTACATATTCAAGAAAAATTACCGGGATGAGCTGATTCTGTCGCCTTTCCCAATGGCGACTCTTTCTGCGCACAGAAATTCACCATAGCGTCAACCCCATTGCACATTGAGCATGTTAGAATAAAACGACAAATTCAGGAATAAGAAAAAATAGCCCAACCACACACGCATAAACACATGTATTAGCATGCAACGAAAAGAAATAGTAATTAAATAAAACAAAAAGACCTTTGTGGTGTAAACTTTGTCACCATTTTCGTTGATGTAAAATTGGAGATACATCTTTAGAAATACTCAACCTGCGCTCAAAATTAAAATTGAAAAAGAAAACATTCATGAATAAGCCATTCCGAACTGCATAATATCTATACCACGAAATCAAAAGCCCAGAAAATTCGAAGGCATTTTACGCAATCGAAGGATGTTTGTGAATTTGAGGTTCCTAGCTTTACCTTAAACCCTGGACTGGGGAGAGGAGGTGATTCAGCCAGCAATTAGGGTTTGACAATAAATGGCTTTGGCTTGGGGGGAAATAGGTATATCCGTAAATCATGAGGGTAGTTACGTCTATTTGAATAGCTAGCGGGTCAACCCGCTCTTCATTTCGTAAAGCTATATATACTCGTATAATATTAGTATTTCAATCATGTATTACACAAAATTATTATATTTAAGCATGGTGAAAAATAATAAATGTATCAGATAATTCAGATGTATTTATGATTGTAATAAGCCATTCCCATAAAGTAAGTGTGAATATTATATATATAATAATTGTGCATATAAAAGTGCTTAATATATAAGTCTCAAATTTGAGGGTACAATTGTTTTATGTTCTTTGTTTACGTACAATAAATCATGAATTGGGACATAATTAAAATTACCGAATTCTTATTTAAAAAAAGTATTACTTAATAACTAAAATAAAGTTTACATTATTAATATTTTTAAAGATTTCACGTTTGATTGCAAATAAAAAATGAAGTGTATAAAATTATTCGCATTTAAACCACATTTTATTTGTGTATAAAATTATGCATTAACATGCCGTAATCATCATTCATTAGTCGTCATAATGGTGGTGTGGCTCATTCAGTATCCTAAAAATTGTCAATTATAACGAGAAAAAAAAAAACTTAACTTTAAATTTAATATTTGAAAGAAATGAAGAGCGGTGCCCGGTGCCCCCAAATAATTTTTCTACCCATGTATGGCTTAATAATTTTGTTACATAATAATATAATAAAATAAATAAAAAATAATTTGGTGGGAATGATATGTTCATTCGATAAAACCAACATTTGAAATACCAGTCATTGCAAACTTAATGAAATAATTAATCGATTGAGGAATTAGAATAACCGATGATCATGATATGAACAAAAATTATACATATAATTGAGAGAAGATGTGACAAAAAGAAAATAACAAAAGGAAAGAAACAAATGTGGTATGCGATGATCATGATATATATGAACAATAATTATACATATAAAAGATCAGAGAAGATGTGACAAAAAGAAAATAACAAAAGGAAAGAAACAAAAGTGGTATATATCTTCTTCCTCTCATCACCTCTCTCTCTCTCTCTCATTCATCTCTTCTCTTCTCTTCTATGCTATTCTCTTTTCGATTTGAGATTTTTCGGCATTGAAACTTGAAAGGTATGTTCTTCCAATTTTATGACAAGCTGTAGCTGTAATGAATTATGTTTTGCAATAATTAGGGTTTAGTTTACATGGTTATGCATGCAACATAGATCTAATCTAGAGTTGACCTGCTTTAAATTTCAATCTACACCATCTTTTTTTTTTCCACTACTTTGTTCTATATAGTTCCCTCTGAAATTTGCAAATGAATATTTGGGTTACAAAAATTGAATCGTTGAGTTCAATTATGATTTGTTTTATTCAAGTGAAAGTACGTCTTTATCATTTAAGAATATCTAGATAAGAATATGATTTCTAGTTGACTTGAATCCACAATTGTAATGGTTTGTGCTTAATATTTGTTTCTTTCAATTTCGATGCATATATAGCATTTAGTTTTTCTGTTTGTATATGAAAATGAAATCCTCTGACATAATGATTAGATCTAGAAGCTTTGTTTCCTAAAGAAAATGAAAAGAGTTTTATTAATTCAGAACCAGAAAGATAGTTTAATTATCTATTCAGGACCCGAAAGATTAGTTCTTAGTTCAGGACCTAAAAAATCACAAAAATTCTCAAAACAAGACTTGAAAGATGAGAATAGTTTGATCTTTCGGGTCCTGGATTGACAAATCATTTTTCGGGTCATGAATTGATGATTAAACTATCTTTTGGATCTTGAATCGACAATTCTCCAAAATAAAATGAGAAACCCTCTTACATTATGATTATGGTTGTATCAATGGTGCTAACTATTTCACATTTGAAACAAAAACAACAAATTAAAAAGTTGCAGGGATGGCAGAAATTGCAGCAGGTTTTATTGGACCAACTATAGAAGTAGTGAAATGGGTGGCTGCACCAATCATACGCCAATTCAATTACCTTTGTTGCTTCACAAGCAACATTGCTCGTCTGAAAAATGAAGGCGAAAAACTAAAAGTTACTGAAGGAGACCTTCAAGGGAAAGTTGATAGAGCAAGAGATGATTTGCAAGTCATTTCCGGTGAGGTTGAGTCTTGGTTAAAGAACTCCATGGACACAAAAGATGAAATGGATGTGATTTTGAATGAAGTTACAAATGTCGATAGTGGGTGTTTGAAGCTTAGAGCTCATTATTCTCTGAGTAAGAGAGCTAAGAAACTAAGTGATCGTTTGAAAGAGCTTCGAGGGCAGTACAAATTTGATGCTAAGGCTATATCCAATCCAGGACCTCCAGCAGCAACACAAGTAGTCCCAATAGGATACACATATGAGTTCGAGTCAAGAAAAAAAAATTGAAAGAGACATCATGAAAATATTGAAACTTGGAAATGTGAATATGATTGGGATATATGGGATGGGAGGCCTTGGAAAGACTACTATGTCCAAAAGAATCATGAATATAGCATTGAAGGAGCATGTATTTGAAGAAGTTGTGATGACAGTTGTAAGCCAACCTCTAGACAAGTTGAAAACTCAGGTTGAAATTGGTGGATCATTGGGTTTGAAGCTCGAAAGAGAAACACCGTAGGCTAGAGTACAAAAATTACATGCCAGACTAAGTGGCACAAAGAGAATTCTCTTAGTGTTGGATGATGTTTGGGAAAGACTCGTGCTTGAGGATATAGGAATACCATGTTACCACAAAGGGTGCACAATCCTTTTAACATTCCAAAATCGTGATGTTTTTAGTGAAATGGATGTTCAAGTGATTTTGAGGATGGAAGTGTTATCTAAAGAAGATGCATGGTTTCTGTTTGAACAAAGAGCGGGCGCATGTGTGCATAACACCAGGTTGAATTCTATAGCTAATGAGGTCGTAAATGAGTGCAAAGGGTTGCCAATCGCCCTTACAACCATTGGGTCTATGTTAAAAGATAAGATGGACGTGCGTATTTGGAAAGATGCACTACGAAAATTGAGACAATGTGATCCAATGATCCCTGGATTTCTCGCAAATATTTATAATCCCCTGAAGCTAAGTTATGATGGTTTGGACTCTGTGCAAAAATACGTATTCTTGCTTTGTTGTTTGTATCCTGAAGATGTTGATATTCCCCTAGAGCGGTTGACTTATTTTAGCATGGGATTAGGAATATTTGAAGGAGTCATTACAAATTTGGAGAATGCAAGGAATAGTATGTGCTCATTGGCAAGTATGCTTAAAAGCCGATCTTTGCTGTTAGATAGCAAGCGGGGAGATGATTTATGTGAGAATGCATGACATTGTTCGTGATGTTTGCATTTTCATTGCAAAACAGGAAACAAATATCGGTTGCAATGATTGCACTTGGATTTCTTCGTTCCAAAGACTTGAGCTTCCTTCTTCCAGGTTGGGATTCTCAAGCTTACGCCTTATCTTTAGGATTTGTGATTCAGCAAATGAGGAATTCAAATTGGATAATAACTTTTTTGAAGGGATAAAAGATCTCTATGTGTTGTGCATTGAAAGGTACTTACTGACATCGCTACCACGTAAAACACAATCACTAAAAAATCTAAAGACTTTGGTCTTAGTTTCGTGTTTGAGATTGGAGACATTATCTGTTGTTGGGGAGTTGGTAAATCTTGAGATTGTCATTTGTTACAATTGTTATCGGATTAAGGAATTACCAATGGAGATCAAGGGGCTAAATCAATTGAAATTGTTAGATCTTACTGGTTGTGAAAATCTCATAAGAATAAGTCGGGGCATCATATCAAGTCTAGTTAGGCTAGAGGAGTTGAAGATGCGAGGGAGCTTCAAGAAATGGGAAGCAGAAGATAGAGAAGAAAGAGAGAATGTCGGGGTGAGAGAGTTGGAGGCCTTGACCAAATTGAGGTGTTTGGAGATTGATATAGAGGGTCCTGCGTTATCTATGGAGAACATACGCCTTTCATCTAAGATTGACAGATTTGATATCAGGTTTTCTGCAAGTTCTAATGGGTTAAAAAAAAGCTAATCTTTATCTGTGCAATAAAAAAATGCTTCTATGGTTGGAGAAAAAAAGTTGCTTAGGACACTGGATTGATATGCAACTTCTAAGAGATACTGAATATTTATGTTTAGGTGGAAATGGTGCAAATAATGTGGAGTTGGCAAAAATTGAGAACATTAGGTGGTTAGAGTTGGGTGAGTGTGAGGAGATGGAGAATATTGTAACAACAACAATGAATAAAGGTGGTGTGCTCTCTTCCATAGAATGTCTAAGGCTTTTCAAACTTCCAAAATTAGAAGAGATATGGGATGGTCGAGGTTCGTTGAATTCATTCCAAAACCTCAAGGAATTGGTGATCTATAATTTACGGGCACTTAAGCAAATATGGAAGGGTAGTAATATAGGAAATGGTTGCCTTTCATAACTCCAAGTTCTAAGAATTAAGAAGTGTGAGATGATGGAACAAGTGATTGATGATGATGATGGGAAGAAGAAAGTGGTGAGTAGTGGTGGTGAAAGGACTCTCGTATTTCCTAATTTGGTGGATCTTTATTTGGAAAGCTTACCTAAATTTGCAAGCTTTTGTGTATGGAAATATGATGTAGAGTTGCCTTCATTGAGGGAATTGAAAATCCGGCAGTGCCCTAATATGAAGCAATTATGGAAGAGTAGTAGTGTACGAGAAAAGAATTTGTTTCCAGACCTCCAAGTCCTAAGTATTTAGAATTGTAAGATGATGGAGCATGTGATTAAAGATGATGATGAGGAGAAAGGCCTAAGAGGTGGGGAACAGATTCTTCTATTTCCTAAATTGCTGGAACTTCATTTGGAGGATTTACAAAAACTGGTGAGCTTTTGCGAATGGAAATGTGAAATTGATCAGTTGAGTGCACTGAGAAAACTAGAAATTAGCTGGTGCAATAATATGAAGCAATTATGGAAGAGCGATAGTCGACGAAATGAATGTCTTCCGCAGCTCCTTGAACTAAGAATTGAGGATTGCCGGTTGATGGAACAAGTGTTCTTATGGAATGGAGAGGAACAAGATGAGAGCAATCATATCACAAAAAGGTTCCCAAAGTTGAACGATGTTGAGTTAGAGAATTTGCCAAATCTGACAAGTTTCTATCGAGGAATTCAAGGTATTGAATTCCCTCAACTGAGGACACTATCAATTCAATATTGTCGAAAAATGAGAAATACTGTTTCAAATGGGGTCACCATCTCCTTTGCCAACCACAACAGGTATGTACTTTCAAATTATGATTTAGGTCTGTTTCGATAAATATAGTTGCACGTGCCATTTTTGGATGTAATTATAAGATGAATATTTGAATGAAAGTAGTGATTATTTGAATTGCATTGCAGGTCATCATGCCATTTGGTGGATGCCTCAAAGACTTGAGAATTGATTGGAATCCGTTTGATGGTTATCAAATTGAGCTGACCCTTTTTAGGGGATTGGAGGAGCTTAGAATCAGTAGGTGTGAAGACAGTGTGAGTTTGATTATGTTTTCAATCGCTAAGAATCTTGTCAATCTTAAGGTATTATGTATATATGGCTGTAATGAGATGGTACAAGTGATTAAAGATGATCATGATGTGGTGAATGGTGGTGAAAGGGCTGTCGTGTTTCCCAAGTTGCAGGAGCTTCAATTGCGTGATTTAAGGAAATTGGTGAGGTGGAAATCATGTGATATTGAGTTGCCTTCGTTGAGACAATTGACAGTCATCAATTGCCCTAACATGAAGAATTTCACAACAAATCTGGTAATTTTGGAAACCGACCTCAATAATTATATTCATGTAATATTCTTTTCGTGCATGAGATTTTTCATTTAAGTTTATTATGAGGTTGAAGTTACTAAATGCATTTTTTATTCAACTGTACGCAGGTTCCATTCAACATACTCAAGGAATTATCAATCACAAGGAATCAAAGTCCATTGGATTGTTATGATATTCATGGGTCCCTCTTGAATGGATTGGAAGTGTTAGATATATTTGGCTATCAAGGCAGTATGGCGTTGTTTTCGTATGCAATCACTGATAAACTTGTCAATCTCAGAAAACTAACTTTAAGATACTGTTGTGAGATGGTAAAAGTGATTGAAGATAAGGAGAAATCGGGGAGTGGTGGTGAAACAACTTTTCTATTTCCTAAATTGCACACTCTTAAGTTGCATGAATTAAGGACATTGGTGAGCTTTTGCGGTTGAGAATCATGTGATATTGAGTTGCCGTTATTGAAGGAACTGAAAATTGAGGGATGCCCGAACATGAAGAATTTTGCATTGGGATCTGTGGCAGCACCAAATTTGGAAAGAGTTTGTATAAACAATGAAGATTTTGCTACCGTGGAGGATTTGAATGGCTTGTTGCAACAGTAACATGAATGAAAGGTAAGAACAACAAATATTCCATATGAATTGCAGTCCAACTGCTCAACGTATAAATCTCTCCCCTCCCCCCATCTCTCTTCCTTAGCTTTTATCATTCAATGTATATATTTTGTTTTTTCTACTAAACTTGCTCACTTATCCATTTTTCACATTAATTTAATCAAGGAAGAATGAAAAGAAGAAACAATTGGAGAAAAATTTATAATTATTCAATCATTCGATTTGACGTTTTGAATTCCATGGTAATAAGTTCCTTTCATTTATTTAATAGCTATTTATTAAAGAACATGAATTGTTTCTACATTTGTTAGTAGCTTGTAGAGTGTGTATAATTTGTGATTTTTTTAAATGATTGATAGGAAGTAGGAGTTAAAGCAACACTTATTTTTCATATTTGTTTAATTGTGTTTTTCTTCAATGTAACACTTCATGTATGTCCAAGAATATATGTATTCATTTAGATGAATTTGAGTTATGGCAAAAGACCTGTAGCGTAAAGTTGATGGAGCGAAACTCATAGAACGACTTATTTCCGTTCGTGGTGAGGCATGTTTGAGGATTACAATGACATAAAAAAAATGAAGCAAATGAGATATTGAATGAAGTTACAAATGTTGGAGTTTAGACAAGACTTCTACACCTCGATTGACAAAATTATTATATGTCACACTAAGTGGCACAGAGACAACTTTGCTAGTATTGGATGATGTTTGAGAAGATCAAGCTATAGACTTAGGAATTCCAATGGTTACAAAGGGTGCACAATTCTTTTAACATCCAATAATCATAATTCTTTGAGTGCAATAGAGGTTGAAAATGTTTTTGGGATAAACGTGGTATCGGAGAATGATGCATGATTTTTGTTTAGAGATTGTCGGCATATATGTAAATGTTAATATGTTCAATTCTATAGCAAAATAAATCGAAGGTGAATGCCAAAAATTGTCGATTGCCTTTACAACTGTTGTATTTTGCTAAGAGAGAAGATAAATGTTTTAATTAACTACTAATGAGTGTTTTATTGGAAATATATAAAACCCCTATCCAAAAAAAAAATCCCACAAAAAACACTTACCAAATATAGTTCTATAAAATATTAGATAATTAATGATAAATATGGTAAATATTTACTAATCATAATATTTTATTATTATTACTAATTATCTTTTCAATATAAATAAATAAATATGTATTCGTAGATAAATTTATGCATTCAACAATTTAAAAATTATATTTCTCATTTATGTGTTGATGAAATAATTAATTTAATTATTAATTTATAACTTAAGAACTCTAAAACTTATAACTGAATAACTCATATTTTGTAACAATATTATAATTTAAGTTTTTTTTACTACTAAAATTGGAAAAATGAACTAGATATTATATTTCATCGATACAAATTCTTTTAATAGATTTAAAAATATTATGCACATAATTAAGAATTGATTGGACTATATTTGTTGGTTATATAATTCATGCATTCTTGTTGTGTTGTTTGTATCCCAAACATGCTACTATTCCTCTTGAGCACTTGACTTATTTCTGCATGGGACTAGGCATATTTAATGGAAGCATTACAAATGTGGAGAATGTAAGTAACCATATAAGCTCATTGACAAATATACTTAAAAGTCGGTCTTTGTTGTTAAATAGCAAACGTGGAGATGATTATGTGAGAATGCATAATGTTGTTCGCGGTGTTTGCATTCTCATTGAGGAACAAGAAAGATGCATTGGTGGCAATGATTTTACTTTGATTTCTTCCATTTAAAAAACTAGATTTTCTTCCAAGTTGATATTTCCAAACTTGTGGCTAGTCTTTTGGAGTAGTGCTTCAGTGAATGAGGAATTCAAATATTCATGTTAGAAATTGTGTTATTCAACTCCATCACAACACTATCGTGCACAACAAAATCGGTGAACAATCTCAAGACTTTGGTCAAATATTCATGTAAGAACTGGAGACATTATTTGTTGCTGGGGAGTTATTAAGGCTTGAGATTCTTGTTTGTCGCGGTGCTTGGAGATTGAGAAAAGAGATCCCTCATTAGCTGATGTAGAAAAACATGTTACTTTCATCACTATTGGACATATTTGACATCAGGATTTCAGATTAGCTAAACGATTATATTGGAAAATTTGATTGGTTTTACAAAAAATTATGTCAATGTTGGGAGGAGGAAGAATGTACTATAGGTGATTGGATTGGGATGCAGCTTCTAAGAGATATCGAATATCTATTTTTAAGAGGAAGTGGTGAAAATAATGTGGACTTGGCTAAAGTTGAAAACATTAAGGTGTTGGAGTTAAATCAGTGTAATAGTACGAAGAAAATGGTAACAACATCAATGAACTATGGTGGTGTTTGTCTGTTATCATCCATAGAGCATTTGAGGCTTTTTGATCTTCCACAATTAAAGAAGTTATGGGATGGGCCAATTTGGTGGTTGAATCTCAATGAACTACTGTTCTTTGATCTTACAACACTAAAGTAAAAACAATTATGGAAGAGTTGAAGTGTACATTTAGAAAAGGATTACCTTCCGCAGACTTTAAGATTTGAGTGATGTGAGAAGATGGAACAAGTGTTTATGTGGGATGAAAATGAAAAAATCTCTTCTCATTATATTACATTTAGGTTCCCAAAACTGAAGGGGGTTAAATATGACAAGTTTCTATAATGGAATTTAAGCCATTAAAAATTCTCTCAACTCACAACAATGTGGTTTCAAATTGTGGAAGATTGAAACTGATGGTTTCTGAATAGAATGACAACAACTCAGGAGGAGGCAGCAGCAGCAGTACTGCACACACTCACCATCCCTTAAGCCAACCACAAAAGGTAAGTCCTAAGTTTTTTTCTTGGTATTTAGTATATTGGTTGAAATGAATATTATGAAGTTGGTCGTAAAAATATTATTTGGATTGCAGGTGTCACTGAGGTGCCCCAAAGAATTAAAAACTAGTTGGACTGCATTTGCTTGACATATAATTCATGTATTCGTCTTTAATGGATTGTAATTGTTAGCAATTTTTGGATAACAAGGCAGTATGAGTTTTTTCGTAAGCAATCACTGGAGCTCTTATCAATCTCACAAAATTAATTATAAAGTATGGTGATGAGATAATAAAAGTGATTGACGATGAGGATGAAATGTTGAGTGGTGGTGAAAGGAGTAGTGTCGTTTTTCCTAAACTGCAAGAGCTTCAGTTGCATAATTTACGCAAATTGGTGAGCTTTTATGAATGGGAATGTGATGTTGAGTTGCCTTTATTGAGTAGAGTGAACATTACCAAGTTAGGTAATCTAAAGAATTTTAGCTTGGGACCCCTAACTACACCTAATCTGGTTTTTTCGAGATAGACCTCAATCATGTAAATTATGAGTGACCATCTTTTTCTTACATTAGAATTTAATATAACACACCCCCATTATTTTCACAATAAATTGCCAAAGTTAGTGACAAGTATTGCATATGACTACGCAATTACAGATGTGTTTTGACAGAAGTGGCAATGCCTAAACTGTACAATTACCTTTCACTATATACAAATATGTTCACAATCATGCATTAAGAATATATCCAAATATATATACAAATATGTTAACAACCCTATAGAAAGAATGTATTCAAATATGTTGGCAATCTTGCATGAAGAAGTTTCTTATTTATGTAACATGACTTCAAAGTAAGTATTTGAATTGCAGGTGTCCTTAAGCGCCTAAAATAATTAAGAAATGATTCAATTATATTTGTTGGTCATATAATTCATGTATCCATTTTTAGTGGATTGGAATTCTTGGCAATTTCTGAGACCTAAGGCTGTATATTTTCCTCTTCAATAACTAGAGCTCTTGTCAGTCTCAGAAAATTAACTTTATGAGATAGTAAAAGTGATTGAAAATTAACATAAAGTGGCGAGTGGTGGTGAAAGGGCTCCTCTATTTCCTAAATTGCAGGAGCTTCAGTAGCGAAACTTACGCTAATTGGTGAGCTTTTGTGAATGTGATGTTAAGTTGCCTTTGTTAAGTAGAGTGGAAATTAGCGGTGCAGTAACATGAAGAATTTCAACTTGGAATCCCTATCCACACCAAATTTGACAATTATTGAATTAGACCGTAAATATTTGGTGCCGCAAAGGATTTGAATGATGCACGAGAAACAACATGGATAATTCTTCAACCATTTATTTGAACTGATAATATACCACCCCTTTCTCTTATATTCATTTAAGAATTTTCAAAATCCGTAAAAAATATTACTCACTGGAATTATAGTTTATTGACTACTCATATGTGATAATTTATGAATTTAGTGCGTATTTCTAATGTGTAATCTTGCATAAAATAGATATATGCGCACAACACCCCTATTTATTGTTGTTCTTGTAGAATAACTACTAGTTAGTGGGCCTCAATGGAATAAATGTAGATGAAAGTTTCAAACACAAGATTAGTGGGGTTTGATAATTATTAGTATTGAATTTGTGTGTTTAAGTGTGATAAGCTCGTATTTACACTCACTTATTGCATTGTTTTTGTTATTATTTTATGCATTTTCTTTATGTTTTATTTAGTTATTGAGCATGAGTGTGTTTTAGTAAGTATTATGTTTGTGGTGGTTTATTTAACAACTAATCGTGTGAAAGAGCTTCGAGGCAATTGCAATTTTAATGATGATGTTATATCCCATCCAAGACCTCCACCATCAAGAGAAGCAATCCCATCAGAAACATCATATGTATTCGAGTCCAGAAAACAAATTGAAGACGACATCATGACAACTTTGAAAGTCGGGGATGTGAATACAATAGGGATATATGGAATGGGAGGCCTAGGAAAGACTACCATGGCCATAAGAATCATGAACAGAGCATTAAGGAGCATGTGTTCGAAGAAGTTGTGATGGCAGTCATCGGCCAACCTCCAGTAAACAAGTTGGAAATTCAGATTCAAATTGCTGGATTTTTTGGTTTATTGGTTGATAATATTTCTGAACATCAACTGTTAGATTTATTATATGCCAGACTAAGTGAAGCAAAGAGAGCTTTGCTAGTATTGGATGATGTTTGGGAATAATTTGTGATGAATGATCTAGGAATTCCTCGTGGTTACAAAGAGTGCACGATTCTTTTAACTTCTCGTAATCATATTGCTTTGAGTGCAATGAAGATTGAAAATATTTTTGGGATGGACGTGTTACCGAGGAAGAGGCATGGTTTTTGTTTAGAGAGAGTGTCGGCATATGTGTGGATGACGTTATGCTTACAGCAAAAGAAATCATAGGTGAATGCCAAGGATTGTCGATTGCCCTTATAACTGTTGGTTTTGTGCTAAGAGGGGATATGAATGTGCGTTTTTGGAAATTTGCACCACGACAACTGAGACAGTGTGATCCAGATTTCGAAGGAATGATTGAAAATGTGTATAAACTCCTAAAACTAAGTTACACTTTCTTGAAACCTAAGCAAAAGTTCATATTGTAGCTTTGTTGTTTGTTTCCTGAAGATGTTGATATTCCTCTGGAATACCTGACTTATTTCAGCATGGGACTAGACATGTATGAGAAATGCATTACAAATGTGGAGGATGTAAATGATGATATATATTGGTGGGAATGATTGCTCCTGGATTTCTTCATTTCAAAGAATTGGGATTCCTTCCCGGTTGGGATTCCCAAACTTGCGCCTTGTCTTGTGGAGTAGTGATGCAATAAATGAGAGATTCAAAATGGATGGTAACTTTCTTGAAAGAATTAGAGATCTTCATGTGTTATATATTGAAAAGGGTTCCTTCACATAACCGCAATGCAAAACACAATCTCTGAAAAACCTCAAGACTTTGGTCATAGGTTCATGTAAGAGATTGAAGACATTAGTTGCTATTGGGGAGTTGGTGTGGCTTGAGATCCATCCCTTAAGCTAACCACAAGAGCTACGTCCCATGTTTTTTTTTTTTTGCTTCTCATAAAAAGTTTCTTCGATACATAATATGATCATTTATGTATAACATTACTTCAATGCAATTAATTCAGGTGTCACTCAAGTTCCCAAAAGAATTTACAACAGATTGGATTGGTGGTAATATAATTCATGTATCCGTCTTTCAATGATTGGAACTGTTAGCAATTTCTGGGTACCAAAGTAGTACTATGAGTTTATTTTCATCTTCAATGACTAGAGCTCTTGTAAATCTCACGAAATTAATTATATAAAATTGTGGTGAGATTGGAAAAGTGGTGAGTGGTGTTGTAAGGGCTCCTCGATTTCTATTTCCTAACCTGCAGGAGCTTCAGTTGCTTGACTTACCCAAATTGGTGAGCTTTTGTGAATGGAAATGTGATGTTGAGATGGCTTCATTGAGAAGAGTGGAATTAGCAGTTGCCCAAATATGAAGAATGTCTGATTGGGATCCCTATCTACACCTAATCTGGAATTTTTCTGGATAGACTTCCATGACGATATTCATGTAAATTATGAATAGTCATCTTTCTCTTAAATCAAATTTTAATTTAATATCAAGTCACTAAATATATAGTATTTGAACTGCATGTTTCATTCAATAGGATGAAGGAATTGAAGATCGGTGGGAGTATTGATAAATCATTGAATGCTTACCATATTCACGAATCCCTCATCAATAGAATCGAAGTGTTGACTATCGTAACATATGATCAAGGCAGAATGAGTTTATTTTCGTCTTCAATCGCTGGAGCTCTTGTCAATCTAGATATAAGGTGGTGAAGTGAGATGGAAAAGGTGATATCAGATGATGAGGAGGAAGTGGTGAGTGGTGGTGAAAAGGCTCCTTTGTTTCCAAAGTTGCAGGAGCTTCAGTTGAGCTTCTTACCCAAATTGGTGAACTTTTGCAAATGGAGATGTGACGTTGAGATGGCTTCATTAAGAAGAGTGGAAATTAACAGTTGCCCAAATATGAAGAATTTCAGCTTGGGACGTGTATCTACGCCGAATCTGGAATTGTTCGATTCAAAGCTCGATAATGATCTTTTTCAAGTAAACTACATATTTTCTCTTACGTCAAATTTTAATCTAATATCAATTCACTAAATGTATACTACCTCCGTCCCGCGCTATTAGTCCCATATGGTTTCGGCACAGGAACCAATGTTTGTGAGTGCAGTGAAATTAATATTTTATTGAAGAGTGTGAAAAAGTTTGCCATTTTAGGAAATGAGACTAATAGAGTGGGACAAACCAAAAAGACAAATGAGACTAATAGAGTGGGACAGATGGAGTATTATATTATTTGAACTACAGGTTCCATTCGATAGCATGAAGGAATTGTGGATCCGTTGGAATTATAGACCATTGAGTTATTACAATAAATTTCAAGTGTTGAGTATCTTCTATTATCAAGGCAAAAGTGAGAGTTTATTTTCGTCTTCAATTACTGGAGCTCTTGTCAGTTTCAGAAAATTAACTATAGAGTGTCCCGAGATGAAAAAAAGTGATATCGGAAGTGGTGAGTGGTGGTGATGAAAGGAGTAGCGTTGTATTTCCTAAACTGCAGGAGCTTGAGTTGAATGAGTTACCCAAATTGGTGAGCTTTTGAGAATGAAAGTTCAGTTGCCTTCGTTGAGTAGAGTGAAAATTAGTCTGTGCCATAATATGAAGATTTTCAGTTTGGGACCCCTAACTACACCAAATTTGACTAGTGTTGTTATAAACTTCAATGATTTTGGTGCGGCCGAGGATTTGAATGATGTGCTGCTGCAGCAATGGTACATGAGGTTGGTACAACCAACATTCTAGCTATTTGATCATCCTATCTATCTAGCTTTACATAACATCACATCCATTTTCTCATTCTTTTATATTCAATTGAAATATTTTTCAGTTTATATATTACTTGTTTGGATTAACTAACTATAGTCTACTGTTATTGCATATGTGGTATGATTTATGAATTTAGAAATCTTGCATATCTACATACAATACAACAGCCTTATTTATTGTTATTCTCATGTAGGAGACAACCGAGGAGATTGCCACTGAAGATGAGGCGGCCACTGAAAATGAAGCGGTTGCGGAATGACTGATTTGAAACCAACCTTAGCAAATACCAACTACTATTTGGTATTTATCTTCAATATCACTATTTATAGTTATTCTCATAAAAAAGATATCTACATATTGTTATTGCATATGCGATATGATTTATGAATTCAGCTCATAATTTTAATGTGAAATCTCGAATAAATAGCTAGATACTACATGCAACTTCACCATTTATTATTTAATCTCATGTAGGTGGAGTCAGACGACTGAAAATGATGCGGCAACACAATGCCGGAGTTGAGTGGTTTGACATGGCAAGCAGCAAAACTACTTATTATGGATATTCGATTGCTTTGTGTTTTTCATTTGATTGGAGTTATTATGTTAATTGTGTGGTTGTTGATTGTTAGTTCTCAGTGAAACTGAGAACTATAATCGTCATCTTTCTTATATATTCTTCGAGTTCATTATATTCTTGAGTCTAATTCATATTTAGCTTATAAATGGAGAGTCAATCCTTTATCTTTGACCATGGTTTTAGGTGAAGTTAGGGCTCCCTACTTATGTGCTTAACAATTTGGTCCGACTTGCCGGCCGGACCTTCCACGGAAGGGGTTGGGGAGTAGACCCGCCGGGGGTATGAAAGGCGAGGGGGCGTGGAGGTCCCGTCGTGGTGGTGAGGTCCCGCTCTCCCAATTTCATTCATAGCCCCTCGCTTCCTAAAGTCAACCGAAGTCGAGAGATACGTGCAAAGCTATGAGAAATCTCGAAATCTTTAATTTGGGGACATAGAGTTTATGTGCCAAATATTTATGAAAATCATAATAATGATTTATTTATGCAACATTCAAATAACAAAATAAATATCATCTACAAAATAAAATGATATAATAATGAGAATCACATCTAAAAACTATCATTCATTTAAGTAATGTATTCATTCATTATCATCGTCAGGGTTTTCTGCTCAAAATATGGTAAAATGGAAACATGTTAATCTCTAACACTCCTTGATTCCTGTATTTCTTGCCAAACGCATATAACCCCCCCCCCTCCGCTTTTTGCCCTAACAGTCCAGTATTATTCTTGATTGTGAGACCCATATCCATTAATGATAACAAAATGATTCAATAGCAAAGTGTCTATACGATAAGAGAACTTCTTATTGCATGGTACACATTTAACACCTTTGAAAATCCCTTGAAATTATAAATCAAACATTAATAAAACAATGTTGGCAAGAAATTGAAAACAAGAAATATGTAAGAAATCATAACCCCTTTGTAAGATCTGAAATCACGACAACTACATAAAGAAGTGACGATAAGTTGATTTGCAACCGCAAGTTGCAACTCATACTCATTGTTCCGAAGAACCATACCATAGTAATCAATCATTATAAAAACCCCTCTCAGATGATATGAACAAACAAAATAATTGGAAATTAATATGAAATGAATTGAATTTGTAATAAAAAAAAAATGTGAAAGTATATACATTTTTCTAAATTTAACACGTTAGGACTTGCGCTTCTTTAGTATATCCCTAAATGAGTGTCTTATCTAACAATAACACATTACACTTTCAAAACCAAAGTATGTATAATCTTTATCCATATTGATTTCATTTTTTACGACATATTGCAATGCTTGTAATGCTTCCCTTCCTGGACATCCATAGTACACTAAATCATAATCAACTAGTTCTTGCTCAGAAAGCATATGAAGCGATCCTCTCTTTGTTTTGATAAGTCCCACTATTGCACCAATAAAGACAAAAGCGTTACAACTATCTATATAAAATATAACAGAAAAAATATTAGTTAAAATAATTTTTTTGATGAAACATTTTAAATTTATGAAATATAGCATAAAAATCAATAAATGCATAGAAATATTACCTCAACTTTTCTGATTCCGAATTTCATTCTCAGCCCTTCGCTTCCGCAAGTCAACCAAAAGTGGAAGATCTATGCAAAGCGATGAGAAATCTCGAAATTTTGAATGTGGGGACATAGAGTTTATGTGCCAAATATTTATGCATCATTCACAAAACAAAATAAGTATCAGAATATAAAATGACCAAATACAACAAACCAAACACTGAAAAAATTATATCCCAACATAATCAAAATAAGGTATAGGGTACAGGAGTTGGGGCTCGGTAGGGACGAGGGACCAAGGCCTCTTTTGGTTTACCGAAGGTGGGAAAGGCTTGAGTTTATGGGTTACTTTGTGTATTCAATGTTTTAGAGATAAATTAAGCCATTAAGGGCTAATTAATTCCCAACCCCCCCCTCCCCATATAAAAATTAAGCACTTAAAATAGTTTATTGCAATCAATGTCAAACACCATCATGTTATCCACAAAATCATCGGTCACCCCTTTACAAGATTCATGAATATACATTCTTTAATAGTGGATTCTTAGTTATAACAAAAATTATATCTCCATTGGTATAAGCAAAGAAGATTCTATGAAAAGATTATATATATTTTTGTAAGCATTGAGAGGGAAATATTGTAAGAATAGAGATGAGAATGCTAACAACTAAGTGGACCAATACATAAGATTGAAATGACAAATAATTGCTCTTTTTGTTAGAACAAGTTATTAGAATTATACTAAAAGTGCAACGTAATTTAAGCA
Source organism: Plectranthus barbatus (assembly GCA_026898455.1). NCBI lineage: Eukaryota > Viridiplantae > Streptophyta > Magnoliopsida > Lamiales > Lamiaceae > Plectranthus > Plectranthus barbatus. The sequence continues at coordinate 605,542 of JAPKLW010000065.1, read as the reverse complement.
ATCCAAATAAAAGAGAGTGTAGCATCGTAATAGAAAGATGCTACATTTCATAAAGAATAATAACATAAAAAGTAAAGCGAATGAGATATTAAATGAAGTTCCAAATGTTAAAAGTGGTTGTTTGAATGTTAGCGACCTTTATTCTCTTAGTGAGAGCTAAGAGCAGCTGTAGTGGGGGGATCTTAAATTTTTAAGATCCCCACCTCAGCCTTGTTATGCATAGTTGGCAGAGAGAGCAATTATAGAGAGAGAAATAAGAATTGGGATCTTAAATAAGATCCCATTTCTTAAATTTTTTTGCCTCTCCATCACGCGCGCGTGCGCTACAGTCGCGCTCCTATTGGCGCGTGCATTACACACGCCAGCGAAGAGTGTGGCGCACGAAATCTCTTTTTTTTTAAAAATCTTTTTCTTTTTTTTAATATTTAAAATGTTTTGTTTTCATTTTCATTTGTTTTTTTCCTTTTTCGTTTTTTAAAATATTTGAAATGTTTAATTTTTTTATTTTTCTTTTATTTGTAGTTTTTAAATATTTTGTATTTTATTTTACTTTTTATTAATATTTTATAAATTTAATTATATTAAATTTATCAATATTCAATATAACAATATATATATATATATATATATATATATATATATATATATGTATGTATGATATAAAGTAATTGTTATGACAAGTGGGACTCATGAATAGTATAAAGTAAAAAGTGGATGAATAAAAAAATAATATTGAATGTTGATGTGGATATTTATAAAATATGAAATGATAATAATTATTGATGTGGCGCACACGTGGCGGGATCTTAAAATTTTTAAGATCCCATTGTTGTGGATGCCCTAATGAAACAATTGATCATGTGATAGAGCTTCGAGGCAATTGCAGTTTTAACGATAATACTATATCACATTCAAGACCTCCACCAGCAAGGGAAGCAATCATGTTTCAAAGAACATATGAAATCGAATCCAGGAAACAATTTGAAGAAGAAATCATGAAAACTTTGAGACTCAGGGAAGTAAGTATGATGAGAATATGTGGGATTGGTGGTTTAGGAAAGACTATCATGTCCAAAAGAATAATTAACAGTGCATTGACCGAACATATAGTTGATGAAATTGTGATCATAGTCAGTCAAACCATGGACGAGTCGAGAATCCAACTTGAAATTGGTGAAACATTGGGTTTGAAGCTCTAAGAAGAAACTCCCTATGTTGAGTGAAAAATTGCATTCCCATTTGAGTGGCTCAAAAAGAATCTTCCTTGTGTTGGATGATGTTTGGAAAAGACTAATATTGTACGATTGGAGATACCCAGGAACCACAAAGGGTGCACCATCTCTTTAATATCCCAACAGGGCCAGCCCTCACAATATGAGAGTCTATAAGCCAAAAAATATGGAGCCCCTAAAATTCTAATATTAATATATTTAAATAATAAAATAAAAATATTACTCCCTCCGTCCCACCTCAATTGTCCCACTTTCCTTTTTCGTCTGTCCCACCTCAATTGTCCAATTACTTAAAAAGGCAACTTTTTCACACTCAACAATAAAATATTAATTCCACTCAACTTACTTTACACTCACACTCCTTGGTTATTGTGCCCGGTCAACCCGGGACAATTCAGCCGGGACGGAGGGAGTATAATAATTACTCCCTCTGTCCCACCAGATAAGTCCATATTTCCATTTTCGTCTGTCCGCCAGATTAGTCTACTTTCCTAAAATGGAAAAAAATCTTCTCACATCAATAAAATATTAATTCCACTACACTCACAGACATTGGTTACTGTGACGAAACAAAAGTGGACTAATCTAATCGGACGGAGGGAGTATATTGAATATCAAACTATGATAAAATATTATATTTTTTTAGTTCTCATTTCTTCATTCAAAAATCCTCAAATATTATTGTTCCTTCAAGTGATAGCAACTAATAACAATAAACAAACATGAAACAACAAATAAATAATATTCAAATAAATTTTTTACCATTTTGAATAGCAAAACTAATGATTAGATCTTCTAAATCAAGTTTTTCAATCACTCATTTTCCTTACATAAAACTATTAATCTACTTAGCTTTTCTTTTAATTAATATGATTGGAGAATGAGAGATAAATATTCATAAATTTTAAAATCTTGTACCATTAATTTGCAAACCTTAAATAAAATCAAAAGAAAGCAATAGCCAATTGAAGAAATAAAAAGTAAAATTAAAAAAAAACATAAACTATAAATAACTTTGAATGTGACTATTATTTTTTTTCAAATAGTGAATGAATTTAATTGGGGGCCCAATACCCATATCCGTGAGCCTTAACTCAAACAGCCGGAGTGTTGAATTAGCAATTGTTTAATGATGTTTTTTTGGTATATATATATATCTATATATATATATAGAGAGAGAGGATCCGGTGAGAAATGTCTTGATGTGAGAAAGTGACAAAGATGTCTGATTATGTTGATGAGTTGCTTGATTGTATTCAGATCGTTGTTTGGTTGTGTTTTAGTTGTTGCTTGATTATTTTGTTACTTAATTGTGTTTTAGTTGTTGCTTGTTTGAATATCAACCATTGATTTTTTTAGATCTAATGAACATGATTCATTCTTTTTCTCAAAGAGGGGTTCTTTTATTTACATGATCTCTCCTCTATCTAAATATATAAGGGATCAAATAAGAATAAATCCTCCATGAGAAAAAAGAATGAATTTTATTCATTAGATCTAAATACATCAATGGTTGATATGCAATCAAGCAACAACTAAAACACAATCAAGCACAGGGGCGGAGGCAGACTTTAGATGTCGTGGGAGCTCTACCACATCCGTTAAATCGAATTTTGTAATTTTTTTAAAATATAACTTAAAAAAATTCGGTCGCCCGTGGGGGCGGCAGCCCCTTCTAGCCCAAGACTGGCTCCGCCAGTGATCAAGCATACGTGGTATTCAAGCAACAAGCAAAACACAATCAAACAATATTGTAAATATAATCAAGCAATGTTCTTATTTTCTTCCGGGAGACTTTTTCTCACTGGATCAACTTCTATATATATATATACCAAGATTTAATTTTTTAGATTGATAGTTATTTAACTTGATGTGGGTGGTTATGCAATTTAATGAAGTATAACATACTAATCAAACATTATTAGCATTTTAGCACAAACAAGTTTTCAACACAGGGATTGGATCACAAACTAAAAGTTAGTTTATATATTAAATAGGAATGAACATCATTCATCTAAAAAAATCAATGGTTGAGATCAATTTTATCTTCAAAATTTCATGATTAATTGTTTTATAAATCATGCTTAATTGATTAAGCATGACTTATAAAGTAATTAAACACGAACGAAAATTACGCTTAATTTCTCAATCTTTGATATTTTAATCTCAACCATTAATGCTATCAGTCCAATGGCTGAAATTCATTCCTATTTAGCACAAACTTTAATTTTAGCATTTGATCACAACTATATATATATATAAATATAGAGAGAGAGAGACTCACTCAAGTGCTAAAATTAAAGTTTATGCTAAATAGGAATGAATCTCATCCCTTGGATTGATAGCGTCAATGGTTGAGATTAAAGCATAAAGATTAAAAAATTAAGCATAATTTCGTTCGCGCTTAATTGCTTTATAAATCGTGTTTAATTCGATTAAGCATAATTTATAAAGCAAAAAAGCATAAAATCTGGGAAAATATTTTAATCTCAACCATTGAATTTTTTAGACGAATGATGTAGACTCATTTTTATTTAGCACAAACTAAATTTTAATATGGATCCACTCCCTCTATATATCCTAAGCAAATTCCCCTTCAGCCCACCTTCAGGGCCGAGCCAACACCCCATAGTCGTAACATTTTTTGGTGAAATGAAAGTTCAAAAGGTTTTGGAGATGCAAGTGTTATCTAAAAAAGAAGCATGGGATTGTGACTAATAGAAAAAAATAGATGTGCTTATTTCAATGTGATCCCAATATCCCTGGATTTCTTGCTAATGTTCATAATCCCCTAAAACATTAAATGGATTTACATGTCTTAGCAATCAAGATTTTGGTGGCGTAGAGGATTTATCAATTACTTTATTTTGTGTGGAGTGGTTGTTTTGTTTCAAAAAATTATATTCTTAAGCTCTTCTTGTTGAACTTAAAATGAATGATACGTGAACACAACCCCCTCTGCAGCATCAATTCAGCAAACATCTCAAGACAATCACAGCAAAAAAGGCAACTCCTATGGCAACTGAATTGAGCAGAAGCAGGAATCAATCAAGTTCTCTTTACATCGGAAAAGCTTATCCGGTGAGATCTTTCAGTTGATCGCGTCTTTCAGCTAGAAACCGAGTAGGTCGAGCTTGGATGCGAGTAACAAAAGATGCACCAATCAATAACCACATCAAGGTCATCATTATTGATCTTGATATTCTGGCTTCAGAACCCAACACGATCCATTCGGGGTTTTCTCCAACAACGCTATCTCCTTCAGAAGATTCTTGAACAAAGGCAAGTCTTTCGAAGGTATCCTGTCTTTGAAGTGATCCACTATGGTGGCTGAAGTTGTTCTCCCACCGTTTCGCTGAATGAATGTACAGATTTGACGAATCAGAAGTTCTGGAAGAACTCCAGAGTTGCTTGCTGATCGAGAATGCCCATTAGCAGCAGATCGTTCTCTTCCGTTGGGAGGCGTGGTCAAGGTTAATTGATGCTGAAGCCCATCGTTTACGGCCTGTTCTTGGTTCCTTTTGATCCTAGCTAACAACTCTGCTGAAGATAAGGCTTCGCCAGAAGCTGCCCCGGCAGCAAATCCACTTAACCTCCTGCTGCCACCATTATTTGAAGATTCTTCAGATTGCTTTGAATTCACTAAGTGGGAATTAACTGCAGAGCCAAATTTCCTCCTCACAGATGATGGTGCACCAGCGGCTCCGGATTTGCCTGTCCAGGTTGGAACATTTACACCTTCTCGGTTACGAAGCATTCGTGACTGTCGCAAGGCTTCTGCTGCTCTTTGGGCAACTTTTGAGGCCTCCTCTTCGAGCTTCATCTTCTCTCCATCATGAGCATCCATAATTGCATCATGGTTCACAGCACTCTAGAAAATCAAAACAATTATTTAAGTGGGAAAATGAACAAGGGCGCGATGAATGAAATATCAATGAGACGGCATACTTGATTTTGCTAAAGCATCATGCTAGATGATGCAGAAATCTTTAAAATGTCGGGAAACAAAGATAATGATATGAAATCACATCTAATTCAAGCCCCATTCAATTTATTGCCAGAAACCAGAAGGATAATTCAACATTAGTGAGACTTTTACACAGATTCAGCAGAAAGATTATGGATAACATACAGGAACAGAAGAAAATGCAGTAAAAGTAGGTTGTTTAAATCAATCATGTATATGTACTTCCTATGTCCCCCTTTTTCCTTCAGCACAGTATTAGCCCTAAAATGTTACATAATTCCAAGCGGCGGAGCTCCCATATGGAAGATAACAAAGGGAGAGGTCTGTTGTTCAATCCTTAGTGCTCTCTACCCCAACTCAAAAAAAAAAAAAAATGCTACACTATTATCCATCCAGTCCATCTGAAAGCAAGTACTTTTACTGCAAAGCATACATCGATTTGATAATATTCAAATTCAACAAGTTTTCAAAAAGCATTTAAATCCCCATTAAACAAATGACAAAAGCAAATAAGCACTCACATGAATCCCATGGGCATCAAAGAGACTCTGCAAAAAGCTCGTCTCTTCATCTGCTTTCCTATCCCTGAAATTGGCTTTGTCTTCACCAATATCTTCACTTGCCTCCTCTGTGTCAGCTATAGATGTGCTAGGTTTTCGGGGTGTCGACTCATCATGCTTATCTTGGTTAGCCCCAATAACATTCACATCTTGCGATAACTGGCCGAAAATGCCTGATGTTTCAGTAGAGCCACCATCAGCATCATCATCTTTCAAGGTAAAAAGATCCTTCATATCACGAGCTTTAAAGAATCTTCTCTGTTGTGGATTCTTCAATATCTTATTGGTAAGGAAATGTTTATATATCTGCCTCTGATAAACCTTCTCTTCAATTGTTCCACGTGTAATCAATCTATAAACTGTTACATCCTTTTTCTGACCAATACGCCAAGCACGTTCTCTAGCCTGACACAAACAATCAAGAAAATATAGGTTCATAACAAGTATTTCAATTGAACAAAAGAAGTTTAAATCACTTAACATTAGACTCATAACTCCCATCAATACTGAAGAAGAAACTTGACTTCTCAAACTCAAGAAAAAACTTAAGACAAGCATCCCAAGTTAAGTTATGGCCACGGGATCAAACATTCAAGAATACTAGTATAAGTTTCATCCTTTATTTCAAGAAAATGTATAAGCTAAAACAAGAGCAAAATACTGCAGACCTGCATATCCGTTGAGGGATTCCAGTCAGGGTCAAAGATTATCACTCTATTTGCACCAGTTAAATTTGTGCCAAGGCCACCAACCTTGGTTGTTAAAATGAATATGAATACATCATTTGAATTGTTAAACTCATCTATCAAAGTCATTCTTTGTTTCACAGGAGTTGCACCATCCATTCTCCTGTAACTATAGCCACCAGAAATAAGAAAATTCTCCAAAATGTCAAGCATCTGAGTTGTTTGAGCAAAAAGAAGTACACGGTGTCCCTGCTCCTTCCAAACATTAAGTACCTCAGCAACAACTTTCATTTTTCCACTGCGTTTGGGATTCCCATAATCTGGATTTCCGTAAGAATGTTCTCTCTCAAGAAGGTCAGGATGGTTGCAAATTTTACGCATAACATCAATTCCATACAAAGAATTTCTGCTTCCATCAAAAATTTGCTCTACTTCTGAGCTAGCAAGAAAAGCACGATACACAGAGCGCTGTTCAGGCGTAAGACTGCAGAACAGCACATGCTCAGTCTTTTTTGGAAGCTGAGCGTCAACATCCACCTTCATTCGACGAAGAAGATAAGGCATGATTAGGTCACGCAGTACAACAGCACATCTGCAAAAATTACATTTAGCAAAAAGCGGAGGAATGTAGAACAAAAGTTGACACCAAGGTAGATAAGACGACAGTTGTGGCAACCTAATGTAAAAAACCAATACTTGATACCATTCGTTAACTAAGGACATTCGTCAGGTTTACAAAAAGGGCTATTTACAGAAGCACAAATATGGAAGGTCGATAACTAAGCTAAAATCAAGTACAAACTTTTCTTTTTTGCTTTAAAGTATTTATATATTTTTCTTCTTAAACAGAACACTTATCATCTAATAATTGCAAACTCTAGAACGCTAACATCAATACTGGCTAACCAAGCAACACAGTCACACATTCTGAAGAACTGAACTCTGGTAATTAAGCATGTTAAGTCAAGCTAGCACATTAAAAGCACCTGTAGGCGGTGGATACTTGTAATGGAGTTGCATTGGCATACCCACCAACAGATATAGGAACTGCAAATTCCGCCTCAAATACTGGCAAGACACCTAATTTCCCCGGGAATACAAAATCAAATAAAGACCATAGCTCCGATAGCTTGTTCTGAATTGGAGCACCTGTCATTATTATACGATGAACAGTCTGCAACTGTTTGCAAATAAGAGTGACTTCAGTATTTGGATTCCGAATTCGATGTCCTTCATCTAAAACCGCATATCCCCATTCAATATCAAGCAATTTATCCCCTTGCAGGCGAAGTTGCTCGTATGTGGTTATTAGTAGTCCAGATTCTGATCTCAAGACACGATCTATCAAAGAATCCCACTTTTTACTGCTTTTTGACGATGATTTTTCTTGATAATCACTGTCACTCAAATCATCAGTAGAACTATCACTGTCACTTGATCTTGGTTGCTTTTTTTTACTAGGTGTTTCCTGCACAGAATCGTGTAATATCTCCACACAAAAGCTTGGGTACCATTTCCTAGCTTCTCGCTTCCACTGCTGCAGGAGTGTAACTGGGCAAATAATGATGCTGGGTTTGTATAATCCACTGAAATGCAATGATCCAAGAAAAGCTAAGATCTGGATGGTTTTACCAAGGCCCATCTCATCTCCAATTATTCCACCAGCTCTTTGACAATGAAGTTCCCACAACCATTGGACACCAACTTTCTGATAGTCAAATAGTTTGCTAAAAATTGTTTCTGGGATCTTCAATCCCCCCTCCAGAGTGGCAAAAGGAGATCCCACATCATCCACATCTTCTACATCATCAAGGCTATCGCCTTCATTACTGGAAGTCTTCAATTCTACGTAAATAAGCATGGCAAGTTCTTAGAAAATTAGTCACTCAAGGGAAGAAGCAGAAAATAGGAGTAATTAAAACAAAAAAACAACTAACGGGAATAACCACCAAGAAAAGCACTTAGAGAATGAAGGAAACATAGGAAAGACCAGCACTAATACATAATTTCATAATGTGCTTTGCAAATTTATTTGAGCAAAGAATACAAAGAACAATTAATGATCCTAGCATATTTGCATACCGCCTTCTTCCTCAAGTCGTTCATCACGGGAGGCCAGCTTTTTCCACTTCTTCCCAGGTTGAGGTCGTCTTTTCTTTCTAGTGATTTCTTTGGCCTTCTTTGGTTCTGATTTGAGGGATTGAGGGATCTTCAAAGGTGTCTGAAGCCTCTGAAATGGGAGGCTGGGTGGGTCAAGTTTTGGTACTAATTCAGGATCAAGCATCTTGGTTGTTGGGCGTGCTTTTGAAGCCTCCGACATTAACTGAGCAGCCCTGGCTATGCTTGAGGAAGCAAAATCATTACATTCCATTGGGTTTTCAGATGCCACGTCCCGAATGGATGATCCTGGTTCTTGAATACGACGTTCATATCCTTTAAGCTTGTGAAAGGGAGTGAAAATACCTTTCCGAACAAGCTCATCCCTTTCCTAAAACGTGAACATTTAGATATTAGCTGGCTTTGAGGTTTATAACTAGATACAAATCACAAGGTGTATTTGACAAGTCAAGAGAACAATACAGTAAAAAAAAAAATACGCACGGTTTCCACAAATCCCACAGATGCTGCATTTAAAATGGCTTCAAAATCATCACCATCGTCAACAGAAACTTTTTTAAGCCGTTTACTCTTATTGCGACTTGTTTTATCAGCCTCTTTCAACCCTCGCTTGGATTTGGGCACTTCTTTTATGAGGTTTCTTATCAACCTTTCATCATCTTGTTTGTTCTTGGAAGAATCTGAAATTTCTTTTTCAAGCTGCGCCCTTGTTTTTATCAGGCTTTGTAATCGATCGGCAGCAAGAGCATGCTGAAGGGTTAGATCCCTTGATGATGACTGAAGAACGATTTTATCTCGTTCTGCATTGTCCTGCTCTGTCTTATCATTGTCATCTGGAAATTGATCCTTGTCTCTCTGGAAGTTCTCTAAGTGTTCCACAGTAGATCTTACAGCATCTATTTCATGTGTAACTGCCCTCAATTTGTTAAACAGGTTCCCATGGCTATTAGACGAAGTCCCGTTGCACTTTAATGCATCAAGTTCTTCCTCCTTGCCTTCAGCAGCTTTGTCATCTTCTCTCGCCTATCCAGATAAATATTCCATCAATTCCATTTTGGAATATTTTGTGTGTGTACATGTAAATTTTTCGTAAAAAAAGAAAAGATTGAACTTCATGAATAAAGATGAGCGCTGCTAGCGTTTAATAGAGACAATAAACTCATTCATAAAAGGTTTGTGGCTTACTGAAAAAACAATCTTACAAGTTCATAAGAGAACTGATTGCCTCCAATTGTGAAGCTCATTGGCAAACACTATTATGATCCTGTATATTTTACCTCTGGAGACTACATTAAGAAATGTGGATCTGGCAGTTGAAGGTAAAACAAAAAAAATTAGAAAGGAAATGGTGCGCAGCACCCCGTCTTATCTAGACAACTACTTTAGTCTTTAGAGCAAAGCAATTACTAAGCTAATGAAGTTATAGCCACTACCAAAAACATGGTCACAGTCATGATCAGCACATAATTAATAGGTTTAAGCTGTACCGGAGAAGAAAAGAGCATATAATACAGAAATAGAACCATCTCAATAATGTCACGCTCAATATCCTCTGGATTGGCCGACGTCACGCCTAAAGCGCTCAGCAAAACTCTGTCTTCTTCCTCTTCTTCCATTTTAATGACTAAACACAATTGCCACCTGCAATAACAAGATTTGTTTAACTATTCGCCAACGTGAAAATTGATACTGTACTTCATGAACCATAAAATTAGACACAATGCAACTTATGATCGATTAAGAATTCAGACCACCAAACTCCCCTAAAATTATCAAAATATTTCTGTAGCAAAAAAAAAGAAAAGAGAGCAAGGCATTCATTCAACAGAACTACAAATGCATACAGCAACATGCATAACAACTGATGCTCGGAGCCCATCCATTAAAAACCCTACTAACTCCAATATCTCAATAATTTCAAACGAAATTGTACAACTAATCGACGAAAATACAAATATCAAATGATAACATAGCTCGCCACACGCAATCAATCAGGCAAAGCCAACAAAAATCAATGCATACCTTTCACCCGCAAATTTCTCGAATAAAATCAAAAAGTTGTGAATAAATATTCGGATTTCGGGAGAGAATCATTAATCTTCCGGTGGTGGCGGTGTCGTTGCTATCGACTACAGTAGTTGAGGAGGTTGAGGTTTTTCGGTTTCGTCAATGAATCCATCCGTACATTCAATGAAAAATATATATATATACGTATTCTTAATTTCTTCTTTGTTTTTTAATTTTCCTTTTTAACTTTTTTTTCTGCAAATTTTTTGACCTGCGCCGGAGCTTTTCTTCTCGGACGTGGCATTATGCGTATCCACCAAGTATTTTTGGACAAAAATAAAAAAATATTAAAATCCACATCAGATAATTGGAGTGATGGGCCGGTCCATATTTATCGTGGGCTTGAACTGCAATATTTGGGCTTTCGTATGGTTGCATATTTAGACAAATAAATCGGTTTCAGTTTACGAAACTATAATTTTGAAAGTTATATACATACATAAATATAAATAAATAATAGGATTACTAAATATCCATTAATATAAATGAAACTAAATGTATATCTACATTTTTTATGATGGTCTTAAATATACATTTTAGCTTTTATATATCAATAATAGAATTTCTACTTTTAAAATATCCAACTTAAATGCTAGAAAAATATTGTACTTGTATTTTTTATTTAAAAAATAAAATAAAATTTAAATATTTGAAATTAATGAAGTTGTTACATTTAATATAATTCAAATTTAATTTTGTTGAATGTCTTATTCGTATGCATTAAATTTATAAATTGGCGAATAAAATAAAATAAAATATACAATAATTAATCTTAGTGCATTTTTGTAATTTTTGCATACTTTTTCCTAAATATTTATAGATTTTCGAATCGAAAATATTTGTTAATTTCTCCTCGATTCCCACCACCCACTTCCCTCCCTACAAACAATCACTAATATTTCTCTCTCCCCCTTTCTCTCTCTCTCCCAAACGCATCCATTACACATTGTTTCACCTCCAGCTCTCTCTCTCTATAATCTCTATCTATCTTCCACATTTATCGCTGTGTTTTCTCCATCTTCGATTATCATTCGGCATCAAGCTTTCAATGGATAACGATTCCTGCAAAAATGGCGAACGCCGCTTGCTCCTCCGACAATGACACCACCCTTGGTTCATTATGATCGGCATTTTCGCGCGCGGATAAGACGATCAACGCCTCAGGGTTTGCGTTTTTCTCAATGATTGGCGAGCGGCGTCTTTATTTGTCGGAGGCGGGTTTGCGTCAGTAGCGATTGAAATTGAAGTTTTTTTTTTTTTTTGGATTGGATTCTGGGGCGCTTTATTGAATTGACGTTGCCATGGATCATATTGTGGGTGGAAAGTTTAAGCTTGTGAGGAAAATTGGGTGTGGTTCATTTGGTGAACTCTATTTAGGTGCGTGTTTACTGTTTTGTTTTAATTACATGTATTTCCATTTGCATGTAGTGTTGTTAAGGTGCCAGCCCTTCTGTTTGTTGTTGTGTCTATGTAGGTGTAAATATACAGACTGGAGAAGAAATAGCTATCAAGCTGGTGCGTTTTTTGTTTTGATTTCTTGTTTTTACCTGCTGGAGTTGTTGTGTAGAGTTTGGAGCAGAACAAATGAGCAACAGTATGAATTGATTTATATCTACTCTGATATTCATTCATTTCATCAATTTTTTTTTTTTTTGCATGCTTTAATCGAAATTTTCCTTTCTCTTTCCTCACTGTCATTCTTGAGTTAAAAATCTGTATGCAGCCAAATGGAAGTAAGTGTGAGATGCCCTGGTGAATTATTGTCATTCAAGTTATTTATGTGAACATAATTCCAATGTTTCTTTATACTTTTACTTTCTATCTCTCTAAGTAAAATTTATGTTTTACACATGTGATTACCAGGAATCCGTTAGGACCAAACACCCGCAACTTCATTACGAGTCAAAAATATATATGCTTCTACAGGGAGGAAGTAAGTTTCTGTTCCTCCGCCTCTGTCTCTCTGATTGTGCACAAACAATAAGGTCAATACTCGTTGAGATTGAAAAGTATGGGATAGAATGTTGTCAAATCCTTTGAACTTGTTTAAATTATTTCTGGAGTACTATATGTTTTATGTCCAAAAGTACAAACACATAGTTATTTGATTATTTTTATTATTCTTCCTCACATAATTCTCTAAATATTCATTTATGATTGATTTTAAAGTTTATTCACCTGCTTTATGCCCATAGTGTATGTGGAAGCAATTGATTCTATCGAATGTGATGTCTTCTTCCCTTGATTAAAATATACTGTAGCCCTGTCTCTTTATCCTTTATCTTCCCCTAGTTCTGTAGTGATGTGTAGAACTCTTATATTCCCATCATGAGTTAAATCAGATTGATGAATTAGCTGCCTGTTGTCTTATGTTTTCATGTAGCGGGTGTTCCCAACTTGAAGTGGTTTGGAGTTGAGAATGAGTATAACATCATGGTCATAGACCTTCTGGGACCAAGTCTGGAGGATCTGTTCAACTATTGTAACCGGAAATTCACCTTAAAAACAGTGTTAATGCTTGCAGATCAATTAGTAAGAAAATTTAGTTCTGTTATTCAATATCAAAGTTAGGGTTGTGGCTATCGACTTGGGCGTAATATTTATTTTATGGACTTCTTAGATTAATAGAGTGGAATACACACATTCAAGGGGATTTCTTCACCGCGATCTTAAGCCTGATAATTTTTTGATGGGCTTGGGGCGCAAAGCAAACCAGGCACGTACTTCTGTCTTTTTTTTGGAATTTTACAGTTGTTTAGACTCTGTGATACATGATGTTCTTAATTTTTGTTTGTATAATAGCATGAACTGAATTTAGTTTGAGTCACAGTGCTCTTCTCTATTTATTGATGAAATTTGGCTTTTACTGGAGTGCAACTTGATCAGAGAAGGGAGGACTATTTTAGTAGGTTTATATACCAAAACCTTCACCCAGGTCGGATCAATTGTAAATATCAACATGGACTTAATTTTACAATTTGTTTCAACAATTTATTTGATTGACTAAAGTCATTTTCTGATGGAATATGGGTGCTGGAGCACGTACCTTGTTGACGGAATATTCCATCAGCAATGGGCTGGTGCCAAAAATGATTTTTATTTTAGAATATAAATTAAGAAATTGAGACCTACTATTTTTTGGCACAGATTTATTATATTTTTGTTTCTCAATGCAGCAACTCTGTTGTTAAATATATTTTGCACGTCAATGAAATGTGTTTTATCATTTGCAGGTTTACATCATAGACTTTGGTCTTGCTAAGAAATATAGGGATCTTCAGACTCATAGGCACATTCCCTACAGGTGTGTTTGCTTTTGTATTTTGGTTGAATATAAAGGCACTTGATCTTGCTTCATGCCTTCATAATCTAATGATCATTTTCTTGTTATACAAGAAGTTTATAGGAATATAACCCACTGAAAAAGGTAGGAGGAGAAAGTCTTGATGTAGTCTAAAGTGTATGGCTTCAGTTCGCTTGTTGTTCATTTTTGCTGATTGGGCTTGTTATATTAATGTACTGAGCATTTTAAGGAATGTTTGAACGTGGGCATATGTTCTTACAGAGCTCATGGCTTAACAAAATCATATGTGATATATCGGAGTTATATTTTGGGTTGTGTCCTAATTCAGTTTCTGCATGTGGTTTACTTGTTGACTGTACCTCTTAAAATCTTGTTCAGGGAAAACAAAAATCTCATAGGCACTGCTCGCTATGCCAGTGTTAATACTCATCTTGGGGTTGGTAAGCGGTGAATCATTCAATTATTAAGTTTTTTCATGTTGATGATTAGGTCTTCCAGAGAATGATTCAATATAATTTATTTTAACCTCTTTATGGTTTGCTTATTCTTGGCAGAACAAGCACGACGAGATGATTTGGAATCTCTTGGTTATATCCTAATGTATTTTTTACGAGGAAGGTTGGTTGACCGTGGGCAATGACTACTTTTTAAGTTTTTACCTTGTTTGGACGTTTTGTTATCTAACAGTTATTGAGAATTTTGTTTTCCGTACATTTTCTTTTATTAGCCTTCCCTGGCAAGGGCTTAAAGCCGGTACCAAGAAGCAAAAATATGACAGGATCAGCGAGAAGAAAATGTTAACTCCCGTAGAGGTAGATATCATGGTCCATGTTTGCATGCTTAGAATTCCACCACTAGTCTCTTTACTCTCAAAAGAAATATCTTGATACTAAAGGTTTATACAGTATTGGTTTCCATGATCTTATATCACAAATCATGCATGATTTTCTCATTTCGATCTAATTTATCTTCCATTAGCACATCACGAGATAGAATATAAATAAGAATCTTGTCCAATTATTAACAGGTACTATGCAAATCATATCCATCAGAGTTCATTTCATATTTTCACTATTGCCGTTCATTAAGATTTGAAGACAAGCCAGATTATTCTTACTTGAAGAGGCTCTTCCGGGACTTGTTTATACGGGAAGGTAATGAATACCTTTAACTGCGTGCTATGGATATCCTCTTGTTTATTGATTAATTTTTTCGCTCTTGGTTAAAAGCTCCTCGAGGATTTTGCATTTCATCCTGACCCTGTTGCAATATTCACGTAGGTTACCAGTTTGACTATGTGTTTGATTGGACTGTATTAAAGTATCCTCAGAGTGGTTCTAGTTCCAAAGCAAGGGTTAGTGTTGCATATCTATATCCTTTGTGCTTTCTGGTGTATAAATGTATTATGCATACATAGGTGCATTTGCTTGCAGAATCCCGCTGGCAATGCCGTTGCTGGAACCTCTGGCGAAAAACCAAGAAGAACATCAGGTACATACCGAAAATATAAAATGAACAGAGTTACAGAATCATTCCAGATTAATTACTGTACCCCTTTATATTGAAAAATGAAAAGTGAAATAAATGCTTAACTTTGAGCTCGAGTCAACCTGTACAAACTTTCTCGTAGCTATAATACTGAAATCTGTGAAGTGGAAGCATGCTCCGTTTCTTGATTGATTTTTATCCTTTATCTGTTTTTTAATTGATACAAACTCAGAATCCTGAAATTAACATTGTTTTGCTATGAAGGTTTTAGTTTTCAGAGATGTGAAAAACATGAAGGAGACACTAAAGATTATATCAACTTCTATGATCAACTGATTGAGTTTCTCTTCGAAACATTTGATTGAATCTATTGGTAGTTGTTTTTTTAATGGTTTGTTTATTAACAGTGGGGCAAGATATTAAAGAGAGATTCTCAGGAGCCATTGAAGCTTTCGCCAGGAAAAATGGTTCAGCTGGCCGTCATGGTGAGCCGTCAAGGCACCGGACGTTAGAAGATATTCCTTTATCCCGAGATCTGGTGCGTGACACTTTTTCCTTCTCATGTCTTTTTTTTATTATTATTTATAAATTTACATTAATTTAAACACACGCACCCTACATGTCCCCATAGAAGATCGAATTCATGACCTCTTGGTCATAGGTAGAGTCCTTTCACCACTGCACCCCGAACAAGGGACTTCCTTCTCATGTCTTGATAGAACCGAATGATGGAACAACTATTTTATTAGAGATGAAAGACTGAAAATACAAGAGACTCGACAACCCTCCTCTGAAAAGACCCTCAACTATAAAGCTATTTAATATCGGAATACCAAAGATAACTCTACAACTGAGACTTCCCTCTCCTATTTATAAGTCCGCTACTAACTAACTAACTAACTAACGGCATCCTAACTAACTGAACTATCATCTCACTACAAACACACATTTCCCTCTCTTCATACTCAGATAAAACTCATGCCATTTAAAAAAGTAAACTAATAGTTGTGAAATGTTTTGTGCAGCAACTGAATTTAGAAAGAGGCCGTGCTGCACGAAATGTGAGCTCTACAAAGAGAGCTGCAGCCATATCAAGCAGCAGGCAGAGCTCATCCGTTGAGGCTACTGACGGCCGCTCTAGCAGGCTGGTTTCGAGCAACGGTCGTCTATCTATCACTACACAAAAAATCCAACCCAGCGGTGAGCCAAAACCATCAGCTTTCTCCCGTGATGCAGTTAAAGGCTCCGGCGATGACCTACGAAGCTTCGAGTTTCTCTCGGGAAGGAAGTAACTGGGATAAGCCAATCTCACTCTTGTAAATGTGAATTCTCTCGACGCCTCGTCTAGTCTTCTTCTTTTTTTTCTTTTTTTTTTCTTTTTTTTACGGTATTTTCTGGCCAAGCTTTTTTATTGGTTGGAGTTCTCTGTTGTAATCCATTGTGTTTCTTTGCTCAAAAGCTCATCCAAGGAATTGATGAGCCGCGATTTTCCTTCTGCTTTTACTTGACAAAATAGTTGTAATTATACTCCCTCCATATAACTTCAATTATCCATCTTTTTTTTCGTTCGTCCTATTTATT
Organism: Plectranthus barbatus; assembly: GCA_026898455.1. Taxonomy (NCBI): domain Eukaryota; kingdom Viridiplantae; phylum Streptophyta; class Magnoliopsida; order Lamiales; family Lamiaceae; genus Plectranthus; species Plectranthus barbatus. The sequence continues at coordinate 588,539 of JAPKLW010000065.1, read as the reverse complement.
AGCCTCATTATCTAAAATAAAAAGTTGTTTTACATTCATTATTAAAATATTAATTTTTCTTATTTCTATACACCTTGATTATTGTGTCAAAAATAAATGGAACAATTTGAGCGGAACAGATGGAGTATTATCTATTTGCAAAAGTGCCAATTCCATCTTTGATATGATTTCCTAACCTATTTCGAGCCGCTAAGATCATTGAGTGGGAATTGCATGACGTAAATTTCTAGTTGAAAAGCTTTCATTCAGATCAATGTTTGATTATGTGTAACATTTGATAATATGCTCAAGTTCGACTCTGCCATGGCTGCAATGGAGAGAGAGAGAGAGAGAGAGAGAGTTCAAACAGCTTTAAGGAACCTCATTAAAAATAAGTAGTTTTTAAGATATAACAGTGAGGGGAATTCTGTACAAAAGGTATAATACAGGAAGGAAAAAAAAAAAAAAAAAAAAAACCTCAAGTTGCATCAGAATCAATTTAGCAATAAGAAAAATATGTTGTAGAGTTCAAGGATTCCGAAGCGCTGCCAGCCTCTTCTCGAGATCATCCATGCGCGAGCTACACTCAAAATGCAGAGCTCAGTTCATCCAAGCGACAGAAAAACGTGAATATTCGAAAACTACAACATAGAAATAAAAATCTTATGGGAGCAAGTCTAAGAAATGAATACATACGTGCTAGCATCCTCAGCATTCTTCCCGGCAATTTTTCCTTTCGGAGCTGCTGATAACTGCCATGGTCGAAGAAAAACAAGCCCGTAAAAAAAAAAAAAAATCACAGTAAATTGCGTTTAGAAGGGAAAGAAACAAAACAAACCTGTGAGGCAACATCCACACCAATTTCGTCCAAGACCTGGAAAAAAAAAAAAAAAAAACATGAATACAGTGTGTGAATAACATGACTGGATCTCCCAAACCGGTTGTTGACTGAATTTAGGTTTGGTTGTGAATAAAACCCTCTTTCTAAATGTGAATTCCATACTTCAAATAAGATATATTTCTAGTGTCTCTATGTCATTCATAGAGGTTCAAATACTAATCAGTAGATAAAGACATCATAAGTTCATAACAAAAAAAAAAAAGGAGAAGTTAATTCGTACAGTGATTCATTTTCCATTTATACATTATGATGTCTTTTTAGTATTAGGAATTGAATTATCCTCTTTTAGGATATAATTAACCATTCCATGTCTTTTTGCGCAGTTACTCATTTCATTTCAATACTAACTTTGTAGTATTTGACTGGAAAAGGTACAAAAACGCAAATACATTTTCACTATAGAAACTTGGCCTATGTAAAGAGAAAATTAATCCAAAGATATATAGTCTTCGCACCACAGATGATTTCAGCCACGGAAATCTGGACGTGTATACGAAAACGAAATCAAATGAGCTCTCAGCTGAAAAGAGATTACCTGATTTGTCAACTCTTCGGTTTCATCTTCAGCCTCATCATCATCGAGAACATCATCTATGGCATCTGACATCATTTCACCCTACAAATGCAAACATGAGACACAGTGAGAAAAGAAAATTTTGAATTCCCATACAAGAATCAATACAGTCTATTCAAATGCACTTGCACAAACTTACAGTAATATCCATTTGGGCAGATTGCTTCTGGAATTCCCGAATGACTTGCGCATGCTTTTCAGGGGCCATTTGCTTCAAGTAAATGCAATTCAGTGAAATAAATATGTAATCAGTCAAATTATAAAGTAACCAACAACGAATTCCCCATAGATTGCTGTAACTTCAGGAATAAAGATATAACTATAGAATCCCCAATTCTTCCTAGAAAACATTCACTAAAAGAAACGGCAATACATTACAGATAGATGGGGTTTCTTATTATCCAGTCTTCACAGAAAATACATTATATGATCTTACCTTATTCATTGCTGCCATAGCTTTAGTAGCACCTTTCATACCAACAGCAATAGATGTTTGGGCAGACATAGCCTGCAAAATGGACACGCCTAGTTCTGAGCCACACCAACACAAACTAGAGCAGCTGGAACAAGAAAACATCAAGCTGAATGCAACATCTATATTACCTGTGTATGTGTTGCTATACCTCTCATCTGAGCTCGACTACTTTGTAAGTTGGCTATCTGTTGCCGGAGCCTAACTAATTGACGAGCAAGAATTTTGGTTGCTGCCTGGAAAATGCATTATGGGCAAAATATGAAAGGAAAACAAACAAACAAACAAATGGTACAATTTCAAAATATCACACCATTCCTGATGAATGAACCAAGAGCTTATTCACCGTGTAAATTATATTTATACGCACCTCATTCCCTGTTTTAGCAGTTCTTTTTATCTCAGCCAAAAGCTTCTTTTCCTGCATGAAAAGCAACCAATCCTGTACGTAAAAAGAAATAAGAATAGTCCAAATAAATGTTGCAAAGGCGGTTACATACCTCTAATTGCAGTGAATTAATTTCCCTCTCCACACCTAATCCAAAATTGCATATCAAAATACAACACATTACTTAGTCTAAGTTGAATGGTTTCTCTCTTGATTACCAAACAAATACATGACTTTACAGAAGATATATCAACACTGATCCTCACATTTGTACGTGATCAACAACAAAACAAGCCATATAACATTTTTTACCCATACATCAGTACATAAATACTAACAAAAAAATATAACTTTTTCTGATATGTGAACCAAAATGCATGAGCTGACAGTAGAAAGAGCACAAGTCAATCAAAACCTCAGTAAAATAAAAAATTTCCAATGAAGAGCAATGATCAATTGTTGCATTCTTCGGATACATATCTATTTACAATCCAATTCCTATTGCATTACCCTATCAATGTTATCCAATCAATCATAACACACTAACAAGCATCATAAAACCTGATCCATCAACATCTCGCAACAACAAAAACCATCAAATCACAGCAAACAAATACAAGTATTTTCAATTAGCTAAGAGAACCTCTAGTTGCATTCGCCATCTCTCGCTTGCTCTCCCGAAGCGCCTCTGCATTACAACCGGAAAAAAAAAAATCAATGTAATCCGAATCGGAAACTCATACACTCCTACCAAAGTCAACGCGCAGACAATTGCCGACATACGGCGGCAGAATCCATCCAGTCCAATTGAAATGACTGATTGATCGAGTAAAGCTGCATCAATTCAGTTTGGGAATGGAAAGATAGAAATCGAACCTTTGGCCGTAGGTTTCTTGGAGAAGATGTTCATGTTTGCAGAGAAACCTCCAAATCTGTTGGGTTTAGGTTGGGGGGAATTGTGTATAACGATGATGATATGATCTCCCCAGAAATTAAGGTGTGTATGAAGTCTGCGTCAAACTGACATGTTAAAGAATTTGCACCGCGTTTTCATCTTTGCCCTCTGCGTAAAATATTGTTCGTCCTAATTTGGATGGGCCCCACTAAAATTGTAAAGTGGTCCAATCAGCTCATGAAATAAAATAATCCCTCCATCCCGGCTCAATTGTCCCGGTGACTTTGGGCACAATAACCAAGAAGTGTGAGTGTAAAGTAAGTTGAGTGGAATTAATATTTTATTGTTGAGTATGAAAAAATTACCTTTTTAAGTAATGGGACAATTGAGGTGGGACAGACGAAAAAGGAAAGTGTGATAATTGAGGTAGGACGGTGGGAGTAGTTTTAAGAATTGAACTCGTTCCAAAGCTGAACCGCATTTGCTTTCCCAAAAACTAGTTTATCCGGCGATGTATATTTTATTATTAATAATTTATTATTAAATTATGTTAATTTAATTTATTATATTCTATATAATAGTGAAATATTAAATTACATCAAATTTAGCTCAAAATTAGAAATTTTTTAATAACTGGAGCTCAAACTTTGAATTTACTCAACTAATCTTGATTAATCTACCATCTTCTTGAAATTTTTTAATTGAGTTGGAGATCAAACTTTGAATTTACTCAACTGATCTCGATTGATTTACCAATCAAATAATGTATTGAAGTATAACAAATGATAAAATACATTGTGTATAAATATTTCGATCATAATAGTAACACAAGTTTCAAACAAAATTCTGATGAAATGCAATCAGATCAGAAACGAAATAATGCATTTTAATCTAACAATAAATATGCATTCTGATCGAAACTTTGATGAAAATGCACTATGTACAAATACACATTTTAAACAAAAATTTCAAGTGTAGACATACAATATCACAGTAGTCCATAATTTGTTTATGCTTTCAATTCAATTTTTTTTAAGTACTTTCTTTACAAATATTCAAAGCATGTTTTTCAATGTTAATATACATTTTACTGCAATCCTAAGTCCCTCTAATAATAACATCCATCAATACAAACTACAAATTTAAACATGTCTCCGGAAACAAACTAGAGTGACAAAAAAAATCATAAATTGTTTTCATTTTTATTAAATCCACTAACACACTGCAAGACTTCTCCCTCACTAGTTTATATTTATTATCAAAAATGATACAGAAGCGATGAAAGACACCTTCCAACAAACTAGTTTGGAGCAAAGAGATTTGAGCCAAGAAACAACGAAACGACAATAATAATAACATTGAAAACAAAAGGACATTGAAAACAAAAGGATTCCGATTACACAGCTAAAACACGCTTAAGGTCAAGTGAGAGATAACTTTCGAAGAAAGAAACAAAAATACAAATTCAAAAAATTCTCTTCTGAGTGATTTTGATAATGAGGATTGCATAAGAAAACCAATAACTGCCTCAAATCCTACACCAAAATCTATGCTACTCATGCAGCAGTTTCTTTCTTAAGCTTGGCAAGCTCTTGTCGGACAACACCAGCTTTCTGCAATTGGAATAAGGAAAAAGTTCAACCTCACACTCGAGCATCGACAGAAATACAGAAATACGCCAGAGAAAAGATACAATATAATGCAGAATGAAATGTGGATGCTTTTGGATCACAAATAAAAACAACAGTTTGATTCTGGTTGATAATTATTTAACTTACTCCAAAGGCAAAAAATGACATTACCTTGATCTTAGCTAGCATAAGCTTGAACCGGTCAAAATCATTGAGAGCAGCCCTTCTCTTCTGAACAATCAACTTTCTACCCCAAGAGCTGCTTTCCCATTTTCCCTTAACATCTGTTGAAAATAAAGAATTGTATAATTTAGCTTCTTTTTCCACACATGCTCTGGTTCAACATAGTCGAAAGCTAGATAATACAAGGTTTCTAATGTTTTAGCTACTCACCAGCAGCCTCCATAGCAGCAATAAGAGCTTTCTTCTTGGGAACTCTCTTGATATCAATCTTGATGTCGGTAAGAGAGAGCCTCTTGAAGTTCATCTGGCTCCGAACCATGTCAGGGGCATCGACAAGTGCCTGATACATGCAAAATGGACAATTAAACAACTACATGATTAGCAATATGCATAGAACAATATAGTACTCAGTAGTAAGTCAACAAGAATGGCAATACAGTGTAAAACTAAATCACGAAAAAATGTTGCGATGTACAACAAGTAGAAGCACCAAAACCAAGAAAAGTGCAAGTAATTAGTGAAGTGCAATAGTGATGATGCTATCAACACACAGAAAAAAACCACTTCTAATTATAACTAACAAATGCAACAAAATATAAACAATCCATGTCTGGAATAAGCAAAAATATATAATGAATGAACAATATATTAAAATTCATTAATTCCAATTGAGTACAAATACAAATCAACAAAATATCTTAATCTAAATTCACTACAAATCAGGAAACACGCAGAATCAAAAAGTTCGAATTCGATGGCATTTACTACGACTAGCAGGTAAAAGAAGACGATACTAACCAGTCACATGTTAATCCGAGTTAGCATCAAAATTGATTCCGAAAAACCAATATGTTCCTCATCCGAAACGGCCAAAATAATACGAAATGCAACACAATAAACATATACATACCCTGTTCTGGTCGATGACGTCGACGATGACGACAAGCCGGCCATAGTCTTTCCCGTAGTTAACTAGGGCCACCCTTCCAATCTCGACGTACCTCTTGAACGGCTGCACAACACGAGAAATTAGATTCAAATGCGGGAATCAGTAGACAAAGAAACGGAGACGAAAGAGAGAGCTCACCATTTTCAGGTAGAGGAGTGAGAGTCTGCGTTGTGCGAGAAGAGGCGGAGGAAGGCGATTATAAGGTATGGTTTGGGGGATATATCAGACGAGCTAGGGTTTTTGTGTTTGGTTTTCGGTATAAAATGGGCTTCGGCCCACAAACTCGATTATTGGGCCTTGTTCATTTAAGCTTTTTAAATATTTAATTTTGACTAAATAAATGATATGATAAAATTGAAATTCATTGCATAACTTACAAAATATATACAAAATAAGTTGCTTTTTCTTAAATTGATTACATTTTTTTAAAGGAAAAAATATGAAAAATATTCTAGAGCATTGGTCAATTATAAAAAATAATTTAATGTTTGTTTTTTCTTAAATTATACCCTAATGTTTTATTTTGTTGACTAATGAAAAATATTTTAAAGTTTCTCATGTAATTGAATTATTATACTCTAATGTTAGATTATGTCGATTAAAAATACCCTACATCGCTAACGGTGTTAAAATTTTGAAGAATTATACGTTAATTTTAATACAATATATGTCACATATATACCGAAAAATAAATTGACACGTATTATTTAATGTATGATTCATCAAAATTTTAAAACTACTGAAGATATTTATAATTGACAAAATCAAGCATTGATAAGAAAAACATTAAAAGAAAATTAAGGTTGATGGTATTTATAATTGACATCTTGAAACATTAGTGTATAATTGAGAAAATTTAAAAATTAGATTATTTTTCATAATTGATCAATATTTTAGGATATTTATTATTATTATTATTATTTTTTAATGATGGTGAGAGGTTGAGAATAACAATAATTGGTGGAGGTTGACCGACATCCTAGTCAAAAACCATTCCCATATACTATTTCTTTCTTGCCATTCTCATTTTTCAACTGACATTTTCGACGGTTTTCACCAATTTTTGTTTCTTTCATTTAAAACTTCATTTTCTCGTTATTCTTGAATGTTTTTCCTGTCATTTCATGCAAAAAGTTTGATTTTCGGGATAATATCGTCAAGAATATAGAGATGAATGAATACTTCATAAGTGATTTCGTGGAAAAATAGGACAAAAAAAAAAAAGAGAAGAAAAGAAAAGAAAGATTTGCATTACATAATACATTATTGATTCTTGAAACGAATACATTCCTCGAATTCGTATGCACAAAAATACACGACCATGACGACGAAGATGAAGGGCATTTTTAAAGGCATAAGATACTTTTCTCAAATATTCGGTTAGTATATGCTTTCATTTTATTTTATATGAAGTTTATACAGAATATATATAATTTTTATAGCTTTTTCTTCATTGAAAAAATGATTGAAGAAGCTGTATGCACGGGCAGATCCACATTAGGGTTAGGGGTGCTCCAGCCCCCTTAGTCAGATTTTTTTTTATATATAGTATCGTGATCCAGAATTTTCTAGACTAGCCTCTTTCGTAAAGAAGAAAAAATGGATATATATATATATATATATGATACGAAGGGGTTGAAGTTCAGTAAAGACCGAAAAAAATTCAACCCCCTCACAAAAGTTTTCTAGATCTGCCACTGGGCAAATCTACCTATATAAAAGGGGGCTCCAGCTCCCCTAACTCGAAATTTTTTCGGTTTTAGTAGTATATTGATCTGATATTTTTATACATGGTCTTCTTTTATTTATATGTTGGGAGGAAGAAAAATAGACTGAAACACAAGAATGAAAGGGTACGTGAGGGTTGAAAATATTGATAAACATAAATTTTTATTCTGTTTTATTCAATTTTGTATTTTTTATTACAAAAAAATTAATGAAGCCCTACTACGATAAATTTTTGGATCCGTCGCTGATAATATGTGATGAAATAGTTAAGAGTGAGATTGATTTTGGATGAGCAGATGACGAGCAACAAAAGGAGCAAGATATCCAGATAGGGCTTCCCACAGATGTAAAGCATGTGGCTCATGTAGGCTGGGATGGATCGCCTACTGCTGATGATGATTCACGTAGCCGGGTAATTCATATTATTATTAAATGCAGAAAGAAAGAAAAAAATCAGTTTATTTTTTTTTATAATTCAAAGGTCAAAATATCAATTTTACTCCAAATTATCCGTTTTTTTTTTCAATGATAGTACCAATTATTTCATTTCATAACTTTATGTTTGAACTATAAAAAATTATTTAAATATAGGACAAATAAATTTTTCAGCATCGAAAAGCTGACGCAGCATTCCGGAAACCCACATCATTTGATTTACAACGTGTCATTTCTTTTTAATATGACATGAGTTTCCGGCATGTCCATCAGTTTTTTTATGCCAGGAAATTTCTTCGTCATAAATTTAAATAATTTTTTATAGTTCAAATATAAAATTGAGAAATAAAATAATTAGTACTAGAATTGAAAAAAAAAAAGAGTGAATAGTTTAAAATTAAAATTGACATTTTGGCATAATTCAAATATTCCTACCCAAATTTATTTTTATTTTTTAAAAAAGCTCTAATTATCATAGTCTGATCAATGATAATATGCCATGCAGAAGAAAGACTTCAACCCCTCAACATCTGCAGATGAAGGTTAGATTCTATACATTTACTATTGTTCACGATATTTATATTGTTATTTTAAAAATTGTTGACATTTAAAATTGTAGCTGATTCATATTTATAATTCAAATCACCTAAATTTCTAATGGTTTAATAAATCAATATATATAATTACTTTATTATATTTGTAATTTACTACTATTTCATCTATTTCAATTATATAGTCCGATTTGATAGTGTATGTTTGTCAAACTTATTTAATGAATATAATATATTAAACAAACTTTCAATATTATCCATATTTAAAAGTATTAATTAACTTATTTTTCACAATATTACTTTTAATGTTCTTATTTAAAATGATTTAAGGTTACGTTTATAAATTATTAGAAAAATAATAACAAATATAGATACTTGACCATATAATTTGACCATTCTAAAATAATAATTTATGTTGAATATTCCACATCGGATGTTGACCGAGTATACTATCATATAATCTTGAAGGTCTCCTCTCCTTAGACTAAATTTATCAGTAACCATGCAATCACCCAATCACTCAACTATTTCAATAATTTATTAATTTATCTCTCATCCACATTATCCAACCCAACCACAACATTTTTTGCAAAGTTTATCAGCAATCAGACAATCACACCATTTTATATAATTCTTTTTATTTGGTTTTATTTTTAAAATAAAAAATAATTTGTAATTAAATAGAAACATAAATAATTTATAAAGTGACTAGTAAAATAAAAAAAATATTAGAATTATCAAGGGAAAATAGTATGCAAAAGATGATATTTGATAATATAACTAAGTGTATATTTTCACACAAACACACACACACACACACACACACACATATATATATATATATATATATATATATATATATATATATATATATATTCAATAATAAAAAATAAATATATCAAGATAAGTCTCTATTTGTAGAGAATAAAAAATTATAAATTTTGATATATTACTTATTTATTTTTATTTTATTATTTAAAAGATATATTAATTTGAATATTATTCTTGTGCAAAATTAATTGACTAATAAAATGAAGTCAAATGTCAACAAATTATTAGTCTATCATTAAAAAATTAATAAAAATAATAGTGGGACCCGCAGAATTTTGGAGGTTGAAGTGATCTTTGGTCTAGGAGAGAAATTTTTTTAATTTTTTAATTTGAAAAAGTTCTGATGTGACAGATACCACAAATTTTATAGTCGTTGTTATTTATGGTCTTGTAAGTCAATCTGGTAAGGAAAATTATGAATTTTATATGGCATCAGAGCCGGCTCAATTCGTTGTGGAATTCAACTTATCCCGATGATAGAATTTCTTGAAATTTCAAGCTTTAAAGGTCACTCTATTTAGAAGCATTTTGTAGTGAGAATTTTATAATCTCATCAAATAATCATAATAATATGTGCTTGTTATTGTAATTAAATGGTTTGGTTTTTATAGACTCAAAAGAGAGCGCAAAGAGCAAAGAAATCCCAAGAAAAGGAGCAGCTGCAAGTCGAAGGGCAAAAACCATCGAGGCGCCGATCAACAGACAACAGTAATGCAACCGACACGTCGCCCAAGAAGCCATCCCGCCGCCTCTCCGCCGACAACGCCACCGCGAAACCAAGGCCATCCAGACGAACCCAAGCTAAAGATTCATCCGCCGACGGCGGCGGCGGTTCCGACGTCCCCAAGAAAACGCGTCGAAAGAAGTCCGAGTCCACCGAGGGTGGAACTAGGCGACCGAAAAGTAAAGCCGCCGCCACGAGCGGCGGCGGAGATGGGATGGTGGAGTCCGGATCCGACGCCTCTGCGCAGAAAACCGGCTCACAGTTAAGCGAAGACGATGAAGATAGAGAAGGTAGATTCATGAATTCTAACGACCGATTCATCTCTTTAATTCTTTATTGGAGATTTATTCATAAAAGATTAATTTTCAATTTAGATATGAAATATTATAAAAATCCTCAATTCAACACTGGAACTAGACTGAGAATTATATAATATTTTGAATTCTAAATTGACAAATAATTTTTCTGATATCTTTTGGGTCTAAATCGATAATTCTTATTTTTTATTTTTCTTTGTAGATTTGCATTCCATTGAACTTGATTTTTTTTTTCTCTATCTTTTTTTTTCTTATTATTATTATTTTTTTTGGCGCAGATGGAAGCAGACAAATGAAGCAACCTCTTGAAAGCTGATAATGTTTGTTTGAATCAGATATGAATTGTGTTTCTTTGTCAGAAAATCTTTTGTTTCAGATATTCAAATGCTAGCTAGTGAATTAAGAATGTTGCGTGGAATGCCATCATATTATCATATTTATGCCTATATATATATATATATGCATTTTATCGAATTCGAGCAATGTTCATATATTATAACATATGGTTTTTTGTTCGATACTATATTTTTGACAAATTATATTGTTTAGAATGCAGTTTGTGAAGTATACTGCAACATTTCTAAATCACAACTATTAATTATAGTGTGCGCTTTGGTTGGGTTGTAATGTTGAAAACATTTTCTATGTAATCTTCATATTGTATTCTCTCCATCTCATTTGAAGTGTCTTTTTTTTTTTTTTTTCGTCTGTCGCATTTAATTGTTCCTTATTTAAAATGAAAAATTAATACATATTTACTAATAAAATATCATTTTTCTCTATCACTATTCATATATTGATTATTATGTTAAATCTAAGGGACCAACGATACTGAAATTAAGAATCAAAAGAAATGCATTAATGTGTATGTACATTTGTTGATTTTTAAGCTACATTTATTGAAGGGCGGATCCAAAAAATTATAATTGGGAATACAATATATAATTATTTATATATAATAAAAATAAATAAAAATTTGGGGGTACAAGTGTACCCCAAGACAATATATGCATCCGCCTCTGCATTTATTATGCAGGATCTTCACAAGTTAAATGGTTTCATTGTTAACCAATATTCTTATTGTCTTTTTCTAATATAGGTATCAGCAGTTGGTATAATAAAGTAGATTGTAAAAATTGAAATTGGATCTCTTTTTATGTTAAGAGTCAGATGATATATTATGATAGAGAGAACAATGGCATTTTTATTGTCTTTTAATATATAGGTACATGTTAGGCTTTGTTGGCAGTGGCGGATCTACATAGGGAGCCCCCCTAGCCCGAATTTTTTTTCGATTTTATAGTAACATGATTCGATTTTTTGTGGTATAGTCTCCCTCGTATAGAAGAAAAAAATGGATGAAAATAAGGAAAAATATGATATAAAAATATTGAAGTTAGAGGTGAAGGCTAAAAGAAAAATCTAGCCCCCCTCGGGAAAAATTTCTGGATCCGCCACTGTTTGTTGGTATAATAGAGGAGATTATAAAAATTAAAATTGGATCTCTTTTTATGTTAAGAGGCAAAGAGGCAGATGATATATGGTGATAGAGAGAACATGGGTTATAATATAGGTAAAATATCAAAGGCATTTAAATATGATAATTTTGATAAAGATTATCCTTATCATAATTGCAACGGCTGTAAAAAGTGTTACGTTTGTGATGGAGTCTCGTGTATAATAAAGTAGCAGGGGTGTGTTCATTTCGAGTTAATTCAAACTTTTATAATAAGAATTTTCCGTTATTTCTTGTAAAAGAATATGATCTTCACAAATTAGATTTTTCATTTTTAAGGAAACTTATTTAGCCAATATTTTTAATATATTATTTTGAGGTTCGATTTCACGAGAAAATGGAGCCCTTAGAACTTTATTAAAGATAACAAATAATGACAAAGAATAAGGGAAATAAACGTAGATAAACGACTAAAAAATGCATAATTGGCAAACGAAATAGTTTAGATATATCCGATGCGAAGAAGAAAAAGATATGTCGAGAATTTGGCAGAGTTTCGGCTATGATTTTCTAAGGGAGAGTGCCTGCCAAAAATAAACCCCCAGACCTCTATTTATAGACATGATAGAGGCTGAAGAGGGAACCCTAACCCTAAATGTCGAGCTTCAACGGTTCGCCGTGAATTTTGGTGTAGTTCCGGATTTCTCGGGGTAGTTAGGGTTGCAACGGTCGTGCGCCGCCATGCCGCTAGGGTTTTGCTCTTTGAGGCTCCTCGCCACCGATGACTTGAATCTCTCGATACCGAGGCTCTAGCATATTCGGCATAGAGGCCCTGACTTGGAAGTTTTTGCCGTTCAGTTGGTCCGGGCGACTGGGTTTTTGGTAGTGGGCCTTCCGCATTGGTCAAATTATCTGCTTGGGCTTGGGCCTGGCCCCAACACATATGAAAACGAGAATTACAATGAGAACAGAAATACAAATATTGAAAAACGAATTATGCTGCTCTTTAATTGTCAATCACATAAGTCAATTATGTTAATTTATTTTTTTGAATGTTGCACACATACATCCGAGTATATGGATTTTCTATTATTTTTCAATCATGCAAAAATATTGTTACCTCGTTTGCACCTCTGATGAAGAAAGTGAAGCTGAAAATCTTATTACGTCTTCTCGGTATCTTCATTCTTATTGGGGATGTGAATCGGATACTTCACCTCGGACTTTCTAACAAAACGAATTGTGCCACATCTTCTGAAAGACTCCATGACCAGGAAGGTCACAATAAGGGGAGAGCCGGATTGTCTACTCTTGTGTGTGTGGCTATGGGTTTTCCACCCTTCTTTATTCGCCAATATTCCCTCTTCGGCCCCTTGATTCGGATTTAACCCCCAAGCACTTACGACGCGCTTCGTATGCTCCCTCCCCGTGTCAGTCAAATACCTGAGAACACAAATGTGATTGGAACAGGGTTTCTCCCCTATTTATATTATATTACACTTTAGCAAACAAATATGGAATCCATTTTCGTTCTTCCCTCAGTCGATATCTTCAAAGTCGGTCGGCGAGGCCTCAACAATCATGATATTGAAGGATGGGACATTTTCTGCATATGAGAGCTTGAAAGAGACAATTCTAATGACCAGCAAAAGGGATTGCCGAGTGGAATGATGAGATGTACCTGTGGACACACAAAAATTCACGTCCAATTAAAACGCGCCACGTGGATCCAAATAATTAAATATCAATTTATTTAATTTTTAGGAATTAATTTTAACAAATTCCTAAATTAAATAAAAATAAGATATTTACAATTTTATCCAATAAGGGGTTGACATGTGGCAGGCTTACCATATATGAGAAGCATATAATCACAATTCCATGGACGAATGAGATCGCGCCACCTAAGCCTTAGATTCTCATATTTTGCCTATAAATACAAGGCATAAATTGAAGAAAAAGGATAAGAAGAAAGGTGAAGTGAAGAAGGCAAATTGAAGAACTCAAGACTTGAAGAATTCTCTCCAAGATTCAAGGCATTTCTTTGAAGATGTGAAGGCGTTCTTCGTCATCTTCAACGCGTTCTTCATCAAAGTCAAGCAAATCCTACGTTTGATTCGGAATCAAGGCTCATAGTCCCCGAGGAAACGTTAGAAATCCTCCAAATTGTTGAAGAAAATGATCAAAGACTAAAATCAAGAAGAACAAGAAGATCAAGCTTCAAAAACACGAAGAACAAGGTCGAAGATCTTCAAGAAATCATTCAAGAATAACGTTTAATCCAAAAACAAGGTGAAAACCTTTGGATTAACGTTATAAAGCTTCAAGATCAAATTGAAGAGGATCGACGGAGCCAAATTCTGTTGAAGACCTCGAAGAACACTTAAAGATCAAGTTCGAAGAGAAGAATCAAAGGAAGAATAGAGACAGAATCCACAAAATGTATTTTGATCCAAATTAAGATTGAATTGTATCCAAATTTCGTGTTTATAAAATTGAATACGATTTTCGTGATTACAGTACCGAGCAACTAACTGCTGGAAGATTGACATCTATCTTGATTTTATCTCACAATATTATTGGATAGTGAAAAACTCATGGCAAAAAAATGGGGATTGGATGGATAAATATTTTTTAGGGTTTAAAATTGTATCCATGTTACCCTATCATTACCCCTAAACTTTAGGGTTTTTTTTAGAGTAATTTTGTTATTTTCATTTTTTTGTATTATTTATTCATAGATACAATACATTTGGAATCAATTATTACCAACTAATATTTAGTTGGGTAATTCTAAATGCAGCCAACTTTTTACTCCCCACAGCCCCTTTATAAAAAATATAACATAAACTTTCAATTATACCCTTATATCTTTATTTTAAAATTTGATATTCAAATATATAATCCCCTAAAATAAAGCCCCCTAAAATAAAACCCCTTAAGATATATATATATATCTTCTCCCCAATATAAACGTGAATTGCCTACTGCAGTACAACCCGTCTCTTCTAATGCACGCAGCAGTTTGATGGTTTGCTCTACAAGATTTAACAAAGTTTGTTTCTTTTACCTTTCTTTTCATTCATTCCATTATTATTTTCTTATGTTTACTTTGAGCTTTACATATTGGATGAATTAGGATCGACTAAAGTTTTTGGAGGGGATTTTTTTAGAAAAATACATACTTTTTTTTATAAGCTGCGTGACTTTTTTTTTTCTTTTTTTTTTCTTTTTGATCGTAGGTCTTAAATCTAGTTTTAATTTTTTCTTTAGTTATTAGTTTATGATATCATAGTTAAGCTTAAAGGTTGTGATGCAGCAACTTTATTTTTTATCACTTCATGATTTATCCTATTTGATATGCTTTATGAAATTTTTCTTATTTTATAAAGTCCTTTTATTGCAACATTGGTATAGAATTTGTTTACATTGAATGATGATGGATGCGGTAGAACATAAAGGTGATGAAAGTTACGTGAAAGAAGATAATAATGTTTCGCAGGTAATTATTGTTATTTTCCTTTTAAATTTAAATCCTCAGTAGGAACTCTCTGATTGCTTTTATATGTTATTGTTTATTTTGTTCTATAGATAATTATAATATTAAATTTTATATCATTTTTAATTTTACTTATACTACAGATTGTAAACACTGAACAAATAACGCTGGATTCATTCAACCCATTTTATACCAATAATGTAAGTTATAAGTATATTTTAAATTCATTTATTCAACCTAAGACGTACATAATATAATAAATAATTCTTGTGTTGTAGGTCTTTAGCAGTAGAAAAAGTTTGGTTGAATGGGCAAGAGAAATTGGAAAGAAATTAGGTTACGTTATTGTAATTGTATCTTCACAATTCCAAATAGGGGGAAAAAATAGTATCAGCAGTCAGCATATATGCATATGTCTGTAGCCATCTATCCATATGAGAGGTAGATGATTCAATATATTATGGGCTACAGATACTTAGGGCTGAAAATAAAACCAAATAACTCGATATTCTATTTGTGACCATCAGTTAACAAACTCAAATCGATAAACACATCAAACAAGAACTAAAAATAATTTTGTGCCATACATTATATTATCAGCTCGACCTACACTTAAGTTCCATAACCAAAATAGAACAAACAAATACAAAAATCAAATTACTGGAGCAGAATTGAGCTCCGACTCTTCAACTAAAACCCATTCTATCTCAACTTGATAGGTAATAAAATACTCTCAAAGCTACGTATCATTTCGATGAAGCTTTAACAAATGTTTGGATTCGACAATATATAACTCGTAGAAAACTCGAATTAACAGAGTAAAGCTACTAAAAGACAGAAATCCGTATTTTGTGTTGAGACTGTTGCCTTGAAAAGTTTAAAATTAGTCGATTGTGGTGCAAAATTCACTCACCTTCTTCATTAATTTTACGATTCACTTTCCCTGTCTCTCTCTGATGCTGCATCGATTCAAAGGGAGGTGATAGCTGCAAAGGGATGGATTCACAAAAAATTGCAGTCAATGACTTTCTTGCCTCCAAACACTTCCAACAGTTCTGCGCACAAAGCTAATGGCAACAACAAGAAAACACTAATCCTCCTCTAAATTGTGAGTGTAGAAGGAAAATTAGATTTTGGGAAAATCTTAAGGGGGCTTTATTTAACGTGTGTTTATATTTAAATGTCAATTTTTAAATTTTAAATTATAAAAGATAAAATTGGAAGTTTACATTTTATTTTTGTTAAAGGGGCTGTGAGGAGTAAAAAAGTGGCTGCGTTTAGAATTACCCTATTTAGTTTGTGGCTCTTGATTAAATGTGTCACTAATCATTATTTATTAACTAAGTTTGAAATTATTAATATTTGTCTGATTAGTTTTAAGTATTGGTTTATATTTACAATCATCAATGATAAAATCATCAAATCAACAATGATATAAGAAGAGATTTTCTCATTAACTATCACTCATAAATCTAAAAATTTATAATTATAACTGAGCAATGCCATTTTTTCATCGATTTATTTATAAGGGTCAACCTTCTTAATGGATGACTATTATTATTTTAATTCTATTGTATTTATTCTTTATCTAAAAAATTCCAAAATTATTTAACCTAAACTTCTTTATCTAAATAGACCTTAAAACCCCTATGCGGTATTTTTGGACAAATAACAATTAAAGGCTAAATCTAATTTGGGAGATATTTCATATTACATATTTGATCATTACAATTATTAATTTTGTAATATATTTTAATTATAAGCTTATCAAATTTAGCTAGAGTATCAAGTTTTTTTTTCGTCCAACATGAGTTCAAGTTTCAAATTATTCGTGTACTTAGACAGATTTACAATTGTACACAAGAAAGTAGACAGTTTCCCGTAAGCATTATTACTACTTCCTCCGTCCCATTGAAGTAGTCCCACTTTCCTTTTTTGTTTGTCCCATAGAATAGTCCCATTTTTCTAAAATGACAACCTTTTTCACACTCACCAATAAAATATTAATTTCACTACACTCACAACTCTTAATTCTCGTGCCGAAAAGAAAAGGGACTACTTCACCGGGACGGAGGGAGTACTATTTTGCACATCATTTATGACATCTTTAAATCATATATTTATCGTGCATTACGTTAATCTTGAATAGCTTAGTTGCACCTTTTTTACATGGAAAATTATACAAAAATTAAAAAATACAAAACTAAATACTAAAATTATATAAGTAGACTGGAATAACAAAAAAAATATATAAATATAAAAGGCTGGAAAAACAAATTGAGTATTCTTTAAATATAATTAAAAATACAATCATCATTTTTCTGAATATAATTCGTATATTTAAAAAAACATTAAATTATTAAAAAAATAATATTTTATCCTTATCGACTTATAGTATTGAAGGAGAGAAGTCTAAAATAAAGGAACATCTTTTTTTCTTTCATGTAGGATTAATTAACAATTAATTTTTTTTGCAATTATTCAATAATTCCTATATTTGAGGATTTTAAAGAACATATAAAAAATTAAATAAAAATACACTAAAATATTAAATATAGTTAAGAAATACCAATTTTTGAATCTCTTGAATTGTGACTGATTTTTTTGTTAAGTACGAGATTATGATCAGAGTTATGATGATGAGCATCACAAACAATCACATCACCATGTTTTTTAAATTTTAATATAAAATAAAATATAAAAGTATATATGTTTAATATATATATATATAGGGTAGTGATCAGGTGAGAATATGAGTTACTATGAGAAATAAGAATAGATCTCGCGCGTCCATCTCATCAAATCGACGAACATGATTCTTTCTAAGCAAATTGAAAAACGCGGCATTTTTGCCCCAATATCCTGCAGTTTTATCCTTTAAAGGCTAAAACTGGAAAAATACTCAAACAATAACCTGCATTTTAAGCCCGATTTACTTCATTTTTACATAAATACGAATTAAAAAAGATTAAACATCTTCTTCAAAGCAGAAACACGAGCGTAGTCTCTATAAAACTCAATACCAACATCAACAGTTCTAAAAACTTTGCCTAGAATGCTTCATCTCATCAATACACTTTGGAATAAATGAATCTATAAGATACAAAAAATGCACAAAGTTAATACTAAAGATGCACATTATAATAGTAAAAATGAACGTCAATCTGAATAAACTAATTTTTTAAAAACTATATTCATGCACAATTAACAAAGTCGAGACCGAACACGAATGTAAAATCCAGAAACAAAGAAAAAAAATATGATCGATAGAAGAAATATAAATCAAATCGAACGAAGAAGGAAAAAGAAATCAAATCGCGCGAAGAAAAGAATAAAAAATCTGATGAGATACTATTTCAATTTTTTTTTTAAAAGCTAAAATTACAAAAATAACCTTAATT
The DNA here is from genome assembly GCA_026898455.1 of Plectranthus barbatus. Classification (NCBI taxonomy): domain Eukaryota; kingdom Viridiplantae; phylum Streptophyta; class Magnoliopsida; order Lamiales; family Lamiaceae; genus Plectranthus; species Plectranthus barbatus. The sequence continues at coordinate 569,625 of JAPKLW010000065.1, read as the reverse complement.
TTGCAAAACTGCAGGATAATCGGGGAAAACTGCACACGGAGTGAAATAGATCATGAGCGTTGAAATCACAAAATCAAAGGCTGAGATTTATTTTCATTTCTCATACTAAAAACTATTGTTATCAAGTGTTAAAATTAACGTTTATGCTAAATGACAATGAATCGCAATCATTGTATTAATAGCATCAATGATTGTGATTAAAATATTAAATATTAAAAAATTAAGTAAAATTTTCGTTCGTACTTAATTATTTTACAAATCGTACTTAAATGCATTAAGTATAACTTATAAAGAAATAAAACATGAAATCTGTAAAAACTTTAACTCAACCATTGATATTTATGAATGATGTAGAGTGATTTATCTTTAGCACAAAAGGGTCGGTGTGGTAGTGAGGAAGGTGAGGGGGTTGAGTCGTGCGGGAGAGAGAGGGGAGGGCTGAGGGGGGGACTGGGGAGTCGGTGTTGAGGAGGGGGAAGAGAGAGAGGTGTCTTTATGGGTGTTGTGGTGGAGAAGAGAGAGAGTGTGGGTATTTTTTTTTTTTTTTAAATAATTTGAATATTTTCATAATATATAATAGTAAAAATAATATGAATATATTTATTTAAATAGATATGTTGGTCAATATTTTTTATTATTTATATATTGATAATAATATGTGTGATAAATGCAAATTTTTTTATTCAAGAAGCTTCCACGACGATAGAATGCCGGACCATCAAAATAAAAAGGAAAATATTTTAATTAAATGGAGCAAATTAGAGGATCGATTGATATGTTTGTATATGTCCATCAAAAATCTAGACATCGAATTCTTGCATGCAAAGTTATCCCTTGCTCGGGGTGTAGCGGTAAAAGTACATTACTTGTAATTAGGATGACCACTATATTATAATGAAAATAATCGTCCCTTGTTCGGGTATAGTGGTGTAACTACCTTATTTATAATTAACAAATTATGAGTTTATTTTTTTTTTGAAAACATCTGGATGTGTGATTTTAAATTAATGCATTACTATTATAACAAATTGGTATTAAAAAATAATGTAAATAATACTGAATTTTTTTTAATTTTAGTTTTTAGATATGTTTCATTAAACTTAATATTTGCACCCGATCGAATCAAATATAATTAACAAAGGTATGCATTTTAACATATATTTAATTTTTAATCATCAATGTTATATACAAATTATTTTTTTGATTATACATCATTTATATATATATATATATATATATATATATATATATAATAAAAATGCAAATGAGTATATCGAACTCAAAGTCTATGAGATTTGATTTAAATATTATCTCCTAAACCATATTGTGTTTTTATATTATTTAAAAAATTAGTAATATAATTAATTAGTGAGATCTAATATTTTAAAGAAAATGTGACAAATAAAATTTTATTATTGTTTATTGTATATTTATATTATAATATGATAAATAATAAATAAAATAAAAATTGGTTTACAGTTTTGGCGAGAAAATAGCAAAAGTGTAAGTATGTTGAACTATTTTTTTTAATATATTAAATAGATGTGATTAAATTACTAAATAATGACACACTGAAGCGTAAATATGATAAAAAAAAGATGTAAATGCCCACATATACTTGAAAATTTTCGGAAAATTATCCAAATCAAAGGTATAAATTGTCCCAATTTCTTTTTCGCTAGTCTCATTTAATTGTTTATTTATCTAAAATAAAAAATTAATTCATACTTAATAATAAAATATTAATTTCAGGTAGTACAATTTTTTCCTAATCCAAATATTAGTCTACTTTCCTAAAATAGCAAATTTTCTACACTCATCAATAAAATATTCATTCCACTAACTCCCACTACCACTCACATGCATTGGTTATTGTGCCCGATCAAATGTGGACAATTTGACCGGGACGGAGGGAGTATTTCTTACTCTTCTTCACAAGACATTCCAGCCGCTCAATGATGTGAAACTACGAATATACCCTTACACGGTCCCCGTTATTTTATTTATTAAATCGCCGTTAATTTGCGGTCAAATGCTGAATTAATCGAATCAACGCAATTTCCCTTTTTTTCTTTCAAAATGTTTTTATTTACGCGGGGGCATAACTGCTTGTATATATTTTAATTTTCCACGGCTTTCTTCTCCAAATCCAAAAACCAAAACCCCTCTTCCACACACACACTGTGTGCAGAAAATGGCGATGGCAGGACTGTACCGGCGAATCCTGCCGTCTCCTCCAGCCATTGATTTCGCTTCTTCCGATGGCAAGGTATGGTAGATGCTCTTTCCCGTCGTTTGTGCGATTGCTTTGGATTCCCTCGGTTGAATATATTTTATATGTCCGTGCGTGTGTAGGTGTGCGTGTTTTATCCGTTGATGCGGTGTTTGTTTACTGCTGGTTTTAAATTGATTGTGGTGCTGCTGAATTGTTTTGCCTGTTTATCATGTACTGAGCCACGAACTCACGTGGAATTTGGAGTTATTGGTTGTTTGATGTATGTTGGATAGAAATTTAAAAAATAGTGGCAAGTTATAGTCCAAGCTCCTTCTGATGTTTATTTTACTGTTTTTTTTGCTTAAATTATGTCTCCTGTGTATGTATTTTTCTCCTTTTATGTGACATTGGTTTACTACTAATTTTGAATTGATTATCGTGCTGCTGATGTGTTTTACCTTTTTATATACTGAGCGATGAAGTAATATGGAATTTGAAGTAATTGGTTGTTTGATGATTGAAAATTGGAAATAGGATTTTTATGTGATTGGCTTCGTTTCCACGGCAACTGAAAAGGATAAAATAAGTGGATTCCAAATGTGTTGAATTGTGGATAGCTACGTGTTCTAGAACCTCAGGAGACCCTTTTATCCACACAAGTAGTAGTTCTTTTGTGGTTTTTGATTAAATGTAAGGGTAATCATTATGTGCTAACTTAGTTTATAATGATAAGTATTTGTATAATTAGCTTCAAGGACTGGTCGATGTTTACAGTCTTGAATTTTGTCTTGGAATGTTGACCCTTGCACTTACTGGATAAAATCTGCTGTAGTTTTCATATTCTTCTTCACATTGCAAATTCTAACTTGGTTTCAAATTAATTCACTGTTACTGGAGCTATATTTTACATCAATTAAGAGATTTTTGCCAAAGTTTAATTGTTTTTTAGATTACTGACTGTTTACTGGAGCTTTGGAGACACATTCATGGCATCTATACTCTTTTTGTTCCTTTTGTTTTATCCAACATTTAATGGATACTCTGCTCCTTCACATCTTTGTTATAAAAGGTGTAGGTGTAACTTTAAGAGGTAACATGAAATGTACTACATTTGGCACACCATTGTAACACTGTTGCCTCTTGTGATGTCTTTCTGTTCCCAGGCAGTCCATCCTTGAATATAGACCCCCCCAATGCACATTACTCTATGGTCCAGTACATCATGAGCCAATGGATGCTTATTTGACCTCTTTCAGCCATATTCAATGATACTGTCTCTTATTCATTGTCAAGTTATTGACATTTTTTTTCGATCTGGTACTGCAGAAACTCTTTACAGAAGCCATTCACAGTGGAACTATGGAAGGTTTCTTCAAGTTGATTTCTTATTTCCAGACACAATCTGAACCTGCATATTGTGGTTTGGCTAGCCTTTCAATGGTTTTGAATGCCCTTGCTATTGACCCTGGCAGAAAATGGAAAGGTAATAAAATTATAACTCACATATGCACATATGTTTACACACAAACATTCATAATGATGGTTGTGTAGTTTCTCCGTTACCTAATTGGTGCTACAAAGTTTTTACTATGCTAGGTTCGCCTGAATTATTTGTTGTTTTCCAAGTGAAGCTTGAAGGATTTCTATTTCTCATTAATTTCATTGCCTTGGTTATTTTCTAGCTATTTAGTTTTTATAGGACTTTTATTACCTGTAAGTTGTCTACGTGAGAATCGAAGATATTGATTAGGGTACTCTATCTGATTATTTAACTGCATTAACTGTGAGGTATTGACATGTCATGATTTGTTGGAATAAATTTTAATTGTAATGGATCTCACTCGTTCTTAGAACTGTGAGGCATTGACATGTCATTAACTGTTTGATATAGGTCCGTGGAGATGGTTTGATGAAAGCATGCTAGATTGTTGTGAGCCTCTAGAAAAGGTGAAGGACGAAGGTATCACATTTGGGAAAGTTGTATGCTTGGCGCACTGTGCAGGAGCTAAGGTTGAAGCTTTTCGCACAACTCACAGCACTATAGATGATTTCCGGAAATATGTCTTGACATGTACTTCTTCAGACGATTGTCATGTGATTTCATCATACCACAGAGGAGTATTTAACCAGGTCAAAACTGTTTGCTGTTATTTTATTCAAATATTCTAAATGACTATTGTTTGGTTTTGGAAAGCTATGCTGTTAAGTACTTCTCTTGCTAGGTCAATGATCCTCCAAGTGTTTGATGAAGTGAATGGTTTTTTTTGCAGACTGGAACTGGCCATTTTTCACCTATTGGTGGATATCATGCTGAAAGGGATATGGCTCTGATTCTAGATGTTGCAAGATTTAAATATCCTCCTCACTGGGTTCCACTTCGTCTTCTTTGGGAAGCTATGGATACTGTTGATGAATCAAGCGGACAACACAGAGGGTATGTGCAACTGCAACTTTATCTATACCTGATCTCCTTTTTGATTTATATAGATGAACTTAGGTCGTATTATCAATTATGTAGTTTCATTACAACTTAGTCACCATGTTGTAAACAAGTAGGCTACAACTAGTACCAGAATCATGCTCCAGCTGTCTTCTATGAAGTAAATTTTTTTTCGAGAGGTAGCTTTTGGACTATTTATTATGTGATAGTACATGTTGGGATGAGCAATGTAATATTGGCCTTATATTTACTTGTATGTTGATAACCGATCCTTGGGTTAAAATTTGATTTTCGGTTGAGCCTTCTTTCTTCTGGGAAGCTCATGTGATCTGAGTTGAATTATCATCTTCAGCTTATTACTATTATGTCAAAGAATGATAGAGAACCAAATCAATGAGTTGATTACTGGAACAATTATCGTGTGGCCTTTTCCACCATTTTTACATTTCTCTCTTTAGTTTCTGTGTTTTTGGTATGTTATGTAATTATATCATTTGTATTTTCCTTCCTATGTTTATAGGCCTGTTTTACAGTGAGCACGCATATAATCTGTTCCATTGTGCAAATAGATGCCTATTCCTTCCTCTGTTTTCCAATTACTTCAATGTGAATATTTGCAGGTTTATGCTCGTGTCTAGGCACCAAAGAGCACCTGCTTTACTTTATACGCTGGTATGATTCATATGGGCTTGTTTGCGTATTTCTCGACATATTTTTCATACTTGAGTTCAGCTCGGATCTTCCCCAGATAAATGTTTTCCCAGTTTGCTTATAGATTATTTGCTGAGCACTTCAATCCAGTTTACATTTTTTTTTTGTTGCATGGCAGAGCTGTAAACATGAGAGTTGGATCACTACTGCGAAATATCTTATGGATGATGTTCCATTGCTATTAAGTTCAATCAATATGAAGAATGTGAAGGATGTGCTTGCCACTGTATTCTCATCTCTCCCGGCAGAGTTTGCAGAGTTCATCAAGTGGGTTGCTGAGATTCGTAGAAAAGAGGATGGCGCTCAAGGTCTGAGTGAAGAAGAGAAAGGGAGGCTCAGTATCAAGGTAAAAGCCACCGTACGTGAAATCTGGTGTATAAGCTACTTCTTCATATACTTCTGCTGTTGCCTCATTTACTATACTCTCCCATTTTCCAGGAGGAGGTGTTGAAGCGAATGCAAGAAACCGACCTTTTCAAGCATGTAACTGATATTTTGTTTTCAGAGAAACTTGGGTGCCAGATCAAACAAACATTGAATTTGGGCCACAAAGATAGTTTACCTAATATTGCCGCCAAGGTATGCTGCCAAGGGGCCGGTATTTTAACTGGAAAATCAGGTTCGTCGGACAGATTTTGCTGCCGGGAGACATGTGTGAGATGTTACAGAGCCACTAATGGCGACAAGTCTGTTGCTGTAGTATCTGGAACAGTAGTTAATGGCAACGGAGAGCATGGGGTCGATATGTTACTCCCCTTATCATCTCAAACAGATCCTAGTTGCTGCAACTCAGGCTCGTGCGGTTACACGGGCATGCACCCAGCTAGTAATGATATCTTGACCGCACTTCTACTAGCGTTGCCCCCAGAGACATGGTCCGGTATAAAAGATGAAAATACTCTGGAGGAAGTATCTGGCTTAGTCTCGACACAGAGCCTTCATCCATTACTTCAAGAAGAGGTACACAAATGATCATGTCAATCTGAACCCCTTTTTTAGAGTGAGTCTCCAATAAACATATTTTTATATATACATACGGTGAGACATTGAAAAATTCTCGATCAGAATATGCATTTGTGTATAGCACATTCGGATCGGAATGCAGCATTCCTATCAAAATTCTGGCATTCCGATCGAAATGCGTCAATGTCTCACCATCTCATTCCTATCGAAATTCTAGCATTCCGATCGGGATTGAGAGTATTCTGATCAAAATGCGCCAATTTCTCACTGTCTCATTCCTATCGAAATTCTGGCATTCCGATCGGGATTGAGAGTATTTTGATCGGAATGCGCCAATGTCTCACCTTCTCGCACAAAAATCCTGTATCATACAATTTTTATTTTTATTTTTTATTTTTTATTTTTCTAAATGGTAGTAACTTTGTTTTTAGGGTTTTGGAATGCAGAATTCCATCGAAATTCTAGTATTCTGATCAGAATGCCAATGTCTCACCATCTCGTATAAAAACACCGCTTCATGCAAGTATTTGCCTTTTTTTATGATAATAACTCTGATTTCATGGTTGTGGCAGATTCTTCATTTGCGCAGTCAACTACTCATGCTGAAGAAATGCAAGGATGACAAGCTAGAATATGATCTAGGTGCTCCCCTCGCTTAACTCTCTTCTTTATTCTTCGAATTTTCCGTTCTAATCAACTCTGTAACTGTGGTTTCAAGGTTAACAAGTCCCCCTATGCACCGTAAACGTTTTCAGGCAACGGCTGTACAACAACTGTTTCCATGTTATCACAGAGATCAAGTTTCTATCCAAAGCAAAACTCGTATCAGAAAAACTCTCGTGCTTTATCTTGCAGTTCAATCAAGACAGCTGTTTTTCCTCCTCGCGGAGTCCTCTCGCCTGGAATCAGCAGACCTGGTAAGTACTACTCACTCTTTGGTGTATCAGATAAGTTCAAGTCGATTGCATGCCCGAAGATTGCAGTTTACCCCAAGCCGAGTGCGTGGTCGAAATACCCTAGCTTTTTCTAGTTTGAGGTGGGGCTTACTTCGATTTATGGAGATGATACAGGAGTCATGAAATTTGTTGTGTCTATAATTTGATTAGTTGGTATACACCCATTAGAACATTCAATTGAAGTATAGGGCCCTTAGAAATGAATGCCACACACATATTGTGTGTACTGAAATCTCATTTGATTTCTCTTAAATTATATAGGCCATACACGCACACTTTCATATTATTACATTATCTTTCTTATTTATTTATCTTTTTATCCAGATCATAATCTTGAAATGCACCCCCTTGAGAAATATGTGGCATTTTAGCTACTGTTAGGAAACTAAATTCTGAGGTTTTTGGTCCGATTAAACTTATATAATTGAGTTCCACATTTCATTCCACCATTTGAATCAAGAAATGAGCATGATCAAGAAATAAAAAACAGAAAATTGGAGAAGAAATGGCTTTAATTCAATCAATAATTATAGAGATTAAAGATCAACTGTCTATCCGATCATTCTCCCCGTCTCATTGATCCCATTTCAGAAAACAATTACTCAATCAGAACAATAGAAAATGTATAAAAAAGTGTATCAGTTTTGAATTCTTTCCTCATACATCAATGGAGATTCAACCAATTCTCTTTATGCTGAGAAGCTCCTTCCTTGCAACTCAGTAGACTATGAAAATATGTAATATTTCACCCGAAAAAGGCTAGGGAAAAAACATTTACCAACCTCAAGTAAAGCAACGTGGGTCAAGATGATAAACGAAAGGGATTCTCAACTAGTTGATGGCTTTAACTGCTTTCTGAGCTGCATCATCCAAATCTTCAGCAGTAATCAATGCCATACCGCTTTCCTGTGAACACAAAAAATCTCCAGATTATATATAAGGCAATTTGCGTAGTCGAAGGGAATTTGCAATGGTTCCGAGTGCACCTTCAGAATTCTTTTTCCCTGGTCGACATTGGTGCCTTCAAGACGGACAACTACAGGCACTTTCAGATTAACCTAAGACAAGATGTTCAGAATTGAGCATGACTCTCACTTACAGCTTAAGATTTGGGGTTGATTTTATAAACATATATGAGTGGGTCTTACTGTGACACATATCACAATTATGTTTTTGTGAGACATTGAAGTCGGAATCAGTTTTACATTGAGCGCATTTCAATCGGAATCAGCACATTCCAATAAGAATTAAGGGATGAGAATAATTTGACATACAAAGATTGTAAAACGAAGCAATTTCAGCACAACAAATATAACCAGTTGGTAAGAGGTGTACCTGTTTAGCAGCGTTCACAATTCCGCTAGCTATTACATCACACTTCATAATCCCTCCAAAAATGTTCACAAGAATAGCCTTCACTTTCTCATCCGATGTCAGAATTTTAAAAGCCTCCACAACCTGTTAACATATCCAGTTAAGTCCAGAAATTGCACATGGCATAAAATAGAACATTTGATGATAGAATCATAAATGGAGATACGCTTTATACAATGAAAATGAGTAACACGATAGAAGAGAATTAGGTACAATGCTCCTCAGCGCCCTCTCACAAAGTGAGCCCTAAGTTCATAACTGCAAAAGATGATCCTACAACTGAGACTCCCCTCTCTTATTTATTGTAAGGCTGCTACTAACTAACTAACAACCTCCTAACTAATTAGATTCCTTTTTGGTTATTCTCTCACAAATACTCTGTCGTTTGAGCTGGAAGCTACCAATCTATGTTTTCTAAAACATATTTAAACACTCTTATCGACAGACTTCAGGTAGTAATTTAGTAGTCCGATGCCTACACATGCTAATCAACTGACGACAGTATCAAATGGAAGGAAATCACATATACCTGGTTTTCAGAAGCATTTCCACCAACATCAAGAAAATTGGCTGGGGTTCCTCCATGCAACTTAATGATATCCATCGTTGCCATGGCCAGGCCAGCACCATTCACCATACAACCAATTTCTCCATCTAAACCAATGTAATTCAAATCAGCCTTAGCAGCAGCAACCTGATAAATATTGAACATTGCAACAAAATTATACAACATATCAACAATGAAGATTCAGTAGCTTCTTGGAAGTCCACGTGTATCAAGAAACAATTACCTCACGTGGATCCTCTTGTGTTGGATCCCGAAGAGAAAATATTTCTTTCTGCCGGAAAGCAGCATTATCGTCAAAGTTGAGTTTTGCATCAGCAGCAACCAGCTGCTTGTCAGAAGTTTCGGCAATAGGATTGATCTATTACACAAATTACTGTCAGATTCAGACATGATAGGATGCTTTTGCAAGCAAATACACATTAAAGATAATGAATTTAGCATTTAAACTGTATAAGGAAATCAATCGGTCACCTCCAATAATGTGCAGTCACATTTGCAGAAAAGATCATATAACTTCTTCACTTGTTCAATTGAAGCATTTCTATCTGCTACCGTGGGGGATAACCCATCGACTACCTTGGCAGCATCCTCGTCTGTAATTCCAGTAAAAACATCAATAGGGACCTGCACTTGGGGAAGAGATGCGATGACGATTAGGTCCCGAAGAATGTGCAAAGTAAGATACAATTGCACGGTATAGTGAGTAACCTTTACGATCAATTCCGGATGCTGCTCTGCGAGATCTTCAATACTGGTTCCTCCTTTTTTGCAAGCAATAATAAGCTGAAAATAATGTAAAAGGCTAACATTGTTTGCAAAATTATGTAAGCCGTGCAAGTAACGATATATGCTCTTTATATAGAGGCTGCAATAGCAAATGTCTGTTGTAATATATAAACTTAACTAAGGATTAATATGTTTGGGCATAAATTATTAAAGATAATGAACATTTGTTTAAGCCAATATTGTATTAGCCCAAGTTCTAGGATCTAGGATCACGCTCCTCTATTGCACTCTAGATATTGGATAAGGATTACTTCAATATGGAATAGTAAATTATAACCACTACATTAAGGTAGGGGTGTCAAAATCCTAAACATTGATTTCTAGGTGTTGTTATCTTTTCCTTTTTCTGGTGGGCATTTGCTAAACGAGACCTCAATCTACAAATATATTCGGTGGAACAATTCATTAATCTTCTATGAACTTACAGGACCGGCGGATATACGATCAAGGGTAATGGCGAAGTACATCTCATTGACAAGCGACAACTTCTCACACAAATAAACCTGCAAGTATGACATTGTTCAATGTATTTTCAAATAATGAACCCATCATAACATAATGAATTAACACTTGAATTCAAGGATGTGAGAAGCAAAGAATATACAAAATGAAGTCAACACCAACATTTATTGAGCGTTGGAATTAAAATGTCTAGCACTTGTATTTGACTACTTGATGTCAAAAATGTATTTGCTTTAATCTAACTATTTGAAGTAAAATGAGTTCACCTAATGTGTGAAGTCCTTGTGTGGCCCTAACAACCATCACAACTTTTGAAACATGTAGATGCTAGAAAATAGATTGAGCTAGTGGGTCTTGAATATAACTCATATTTATGCATATTACGAGCATATGAACAAAGCTCCAGAGAAACCTCTTCAACTTCAACTTTAGAAGTGTGCTACAAGATATGTTTACACAAAGTAACTTCAATAACCAGAAGTATGATTATGTACAAAAAGAAGCATTGTTATTATTCAAAACTAGTTAGAATATGAATAAAAGCAAGCATTCTTCACAATGTAGATAAATCTCGACATGAAAGAGATATTGATCAGCTATGTCAGCAATCTATGCAAATGCAATTAAAGCTACTAGACAATACGTAATAAAGAATCAATTCAAACCTTGCTAACAATTTTTCCTTGAGCTCCAGTTTGTTTCGTAACAAGTACTTGTCCAAGCATTTGCCCTGAATGTCATTACTCTCATGAGTATAATATGCAAGAAGTATTGCAGTACTTTCAAATTACAAAACCTGTTCCGCTGACGCTCTCTCAAGAGAATCAAATATGAAAAGGCAAGAAACTAAAACAAGATGTGGTTGATGAAAGTATAAACTAATAAAAGTTTCCATCATACCAGCTATCTGTTCAACCTTATCAGACTCCACAATATGAACACCACCCTTTAGACCACTCTTGAATGTTCCAAGCCCTCGCCCACCAGCAAGGATTTGTGACTTCACAACCACCTGATCACAAATAATGCAAGAGTTTGTCCAAAATATACTCGGGAATCAAGTAAGAAAGAAAGAGCACGAAAATATGTTTTCCCCGCATTACATTACTCTGGTTGGGGAATACATCCAGTAAGGTCTTCCTGACTTCATCCACAGAACCAACTGCAACACCTTTTGGAACATTGATACCATGCTTGCTCATCAATTCAGACCCCTGAATAGAAGACACAATAATGACATCAACCAGTTGAACAAGAGCCTAGGGTGCAATTTAACCGCTGAACTCAAAAGTTGAAAATCTGTATCTAATTTCTAATCAGCATTTGCTAAAAAAGATTGCTCTAGTAACTGTAAATATGTAAACAACACACATACACCATTGTAGATGCTACCGAGTTAACAGTTTAAATTAATCCACACACACGAAGGGTATCGTTAACATTTGAAACATACTAAACTGAAACATACACTGGAATAACTAAGAATAGGTTCACAATCTAAATGGTGTGCATGTAAGATGTATGAATACACATAATAGACGCTGTATAGTTAACAGCTTGCATCAATCCAAACATACACACTCTAAATGTATAAATCAACATTTGCAATGTAAAAAACATAAACAGGTCGCTCGAATAACTGCGAATACGTTCACGTGAATGGCGTATATGTAAGATGTATGCGAACATCATCATATGCTACTTATGAATTACATTTTGTAATATAATACACCGAAGCAGATCACTCTAAAACTAATCACAATCTAAATGTTGTATACGTAAAATGTATGCATACATAATCATCATCATAGATGCAACAGAGTTTACATGCTTAATTAATCCACACAGAAATTTCATTAGTGTGCAGATCGGTTACCTGGTATTCGTGTATGTTGAGACGGCGGAGCTGCTGCTGCTGCCATTTTCCGGCGACGGAGATAGATCGAGCAGCGAGATTTCCGAGCAATCGTCGCACCATTTCTCGTTAATCGATTTGACGTCTGAAGATGGAAGTGAGATTAGAGATTTAGAGAAAAAATATAATTAAGATAGTTTGATGGTATATAAAGCGGGGGCGCGTCGGGGGAAGAAACGGCGGACCCTAATTCCTTTTTTTTTTTCCTTTTTCCTTTTTATTTTTTAGTTTTTTGATTGAGTCCTAAATTCATTTTTATTTGATTTTCTGATTTCTTTTCCAACCTTCTTAGTTCTTATGCAAAGAACACAACTCTCAACCGGGCTTCTAGTAATCCAATCAAGCCGGTTTGAATAATATATTAATTCAATTTAATTTATTTATTATGGAGTCAAGTTTCAAGCATTTCTATGAATTTTAAACTTAATGGAACATAAAAAACTTTAAAATTTAAATTACAATTAAGATATTTATTATTTTCCCTAAAGAGAAAATTATGTATTCAAAAAATAATTTAATATTAATACTCAAATTCAAATTTTTATTATAACTACAAATATTTATCATATTTATTAATTTTAAATTATAAAAATTTTCTAAAGCTATTAAATTTATATTTCGTACTAATTTTAGATAACAAGCTAGCTCATAAGTCGAATACCATAAAACTCGAGCTCTTATCGAGTCGAGATTCGAAAATTTCAAGAACATCTCGATACATTTACGGCCTAGTTCTAACATCACTAGTGATATTTTTTATAGGTATAATTACATAATTATTATATTTTTTAAATAGGAGTAATACATTCATTTAAAACTCATAAACCCTAAATATGCTGAAAATTTTGAACCTATAACCAATATCATAAATAAAGTATTTCATCACTACGTCTATCTAGCATACCACATAGTTGTCTTCATTTATTATTTTTGCTAGGCCAAGTCTACTTGTCTATCTAGTCTACACTGTCGAAATCTTAAAGATTTTTACTCAAAATTCAAAAACAAAATGATGATAATTAAGTTTGTAATGGATGTGATGAAAGCCACTTTAAACTTATTCTTTTGACTACTTTCAAGATCTATCATGTAGCACGCCATTTCAAGTTTATAACATGTAATTATTATTTAGACAGCATTAAAAAACAATTAGAATGCTTAATATGCAAATGGGTGTGAATTTAAATCAAACATCATTAAACTAAAAATTTACATGTTTCTAAGCTTGATTCTTTATTTTGAATTTCAAACTATGGAGTCACGAGTTTAATTAGATGGTGTATTTACTCACAGTAGAGACAATTAGGAGAGAGAGACACTATGAAAGATGCCTGCCCACCATTTCAGCACAAATAAATAAATTATTACAACTTCCTTTATTTGGGCAACACAACACTACATTTTTCACTGACAAAAGACTAAATTTTATCCAAAAAATTTTAATTTATTGAAATTTTATCCAAAGTTTTGTTTAGGGAGTTTTATTAAATTTTTTGTTATGAAATTTTATCCAAAGTTTTATTTAGAAAATTTTATACAAATAAGTATTTAGTTAGAAAATTTTATCCAATTTAATAGATATAATTTTTTTAGATAAATCACTAGTTAAATTCCATTTAGTATTAAATTATTACTAATAATCTATTTAGATGATGTGTAAAAAAAAATATACTAAATTAATTGGATAAAATTCTAGAGCGAATAAAATTTTAAGAAGGAAAAAACCTTTGGACAAAATTTGAGTTTTCCTTTTTTTTCTCTATATAAACCCTTCAAAAATATTGACCGAGGCTGGCCCTTGTCGTCAAGAATTCAGTAGCAATTGTGCTCACTGCCGCTAGTGAGAGAGAGAGAGGGAGCGAGATGGAGAGTGAGAAGATTGAAGTGGCGGGGCCATCTAAACTGGAGCTGGAGATGAAGGGAGAAGAGGCTATTTTTGATGATGATGATGATGAAGAAATGAACGAGGCTATTGGGAATTTTGTTCCTGGCCCTCTTCTAACTCTCAAGGAGCAGATTGAAAAAGACAAGGTTTCTTATTTTTTAGAGTTATCATTTGCCATTATTTCTGCCATTGAGATTTTATTTTATATTGTTGGACTGTTTTTTTTTTTTTTTTTTTTTTTTTTTTTTTTTTAAATGGGAAAAATCTGATCTGCCTGCTGATGTTTGATGACTAATTATATTTTTATATTAAGTTAAGAAAAAGGTGGAAAAAAGAAGGAAAATTGAACTACATGAGTTGATTGCTTTAGCATTTAACAGTTGCTATGTTGGGCAGTTTCATAATGTATAAATTTGGGTATAATTCTGGTCACATTTATTCAGAATTTCCGCGTATCAAGCTATGAACTAGTTTAGTGGATTGTTAAAGCATGTGAGATGTTGGGATGTTAGGCCGTTTCATAATGTAGCAATGTGAGTGTGATTTAGTCCCATTTCATTTAGAATTTTGCATGATCAAGCTATAAGATGAGTTGTGATTCAATAACCCAAAATAGCAAAATCTGATTTCTTTGATTATGGTTTGTAGGAAGATGAAAGCTTAAGAAGGTGGAAAGAGAAGCTGCTTGGTGGCCTTGAGAGTGATCTAAATGGTTTGTCTTTAGCTCTCAAGGCCTTGATGGAAACCTGTTTGTTTCTATTATATGATTTGCTTTCATTCAACCCCGAATGCATCTTCTTAAGCAGGGGATATGCTGCCGGAGGTTAAGTTTCATTCGATAGGAATCATATCCTCGGATTTTGGAGAGATCAGTACTCCCCTTCCCATCAGTGAAGATCAGAGCAAGAAGATACTTTTCACTCTGCGCGAGGGCTCCGAGTATCAGCTTAAGCTGACATTCTCTGTTCTTCACAACATTGTATCTGGCCTGGCTTACACAAACACTGTTTGGAAGAGTGGGATTCAAGGTATGGAACCTAGGCAATGTCCAGCTTTTTTTTTGCTTCAAATATGCTTATTTACAAACCACGGAGATCCACATTTTCGTTATGAACATCGTTGTTTATTACCATGATAATGTGCTGTATGTCCACTCTTCAAGTCACTCGGTGATAACTTTGATTGATGTTGCAGTTGATCAAAGCAGGGGAATGCTCGGCACTTTCGCTCCACAAAAAGCCCCGTACGTACACACCTTGGAGGAAGAGACGACTCCATCCGGGGTGCTTGCACGAGGGGCGTACACGGCTAAACTAAAGGTCCACCTCTAGTACTTATTATCCATATCACCAAGAAATATACTCCCTCCGTCTCATTTGAATTGACCCACCTACGAAATCGGGCGTTCCAACCGAAATTGACCCATTTTTTAAAATAATAACTTTTTCGCACTCAACAATAAAATATTGATTGTTCACGGTCATTGAAATGAAAGGGTTCTAATCTAAAGATTAATGAGCACTTCAACAAGAAATTGAGCATGTTTTCTTGAGTAGAATGAGACATGATTCCTATATACCATTCTGTCTTGATTTCATTTCTTTAGCTTCTAAGGCATAATATTACTTACCACTGTAAGTGATCACAACAATATCATTTTAAAACTCACTTGATTTATATCATTAAGCATAATACTTGAATTTGGTTGGAATTGGATATGGTTGAATGCTAACCCTCTGTCATATTCTGTGTGGAGCTTCTGTAGTTCGGGGACGATGACAACCGATGTCACCTGGAGCTGAACTACGCGTTCGAGATACGAAGGAGACACTGAACTAGTTGAGGATTCTCGGTTTACATCGTTGTGTGTTGAAAACAACATGGCTTCCTTTGTTTGGTTTCTCTTTAGTTGCTGGGGAATAGGGTTTATATTTCAAGTTTCTGTTACAATATGATATTAACTTATGCAGACAATCAAACTATACCACTCCGAAATTGAAGATCAAGATTTGCATATATGAAGGCTCCCTTAATATTCATATGATCTCTGTGTGCTGCAAAACTATCATTCAATTTCAACCTATGTCGTGTTATTGGATCAAATATAGAACAGGTCAATATCCTTAATGATAGTGTCATGTTCGTATCGAGCATATTCTTAACAGGTCATGTTCGCATCGAACCTTAACAGATCGTACAGGTTGTGTTTGTATCGAACCTTAACGGTGCTAATACGATAATGACCCTATATGCACAATTGCTATCCTTAGTTACAATGCACATGAGACTGAACTTGACACTATGATCCCTGTGTGCTGCAAAACCATCATTCAATTTCAACCTCTGCCGTGTTATCGGATCAAATTCGAAACAGGTTAATATCCTTAATGATAGTGTCATGTTC